>OY740773.1:13621129-14174373 GCA_963513935.1 Aphrophora alni
AAAACATATATATATGTGATAACTTGGTATTGGGTACTGATTAAAAGCCTTGTTTGGATGACTAACTTATGCTGTTGTTGTTATTGAATCAGTTTAAAAATAGTCTTTTTGCAGTTTTATGTATAAAGGAAACACCTTCTCTTGTTAAGGTGTTGGTTACATAATTAAAAATATCAATTATTTGTGTTGAGTTCAGTGAAGTTTAACAGGAAAGCACGCTCCATTGAATTTTTTTTATGTCCTTGAATACCAGTTAAGGTTAAGGTTTATATAATGTTAAAACTAGGTTTATTTCTTACTTGAAATACATTGTATTGAAAAATTTTAATATTGCATTAAAAGTATGGACCTTGTGACCTTATCTATGTAGTAATCATATATCATATGGATTAACTTTTCCAATCAGGAGATACAAAGTGATATATTTGCAGAAAGGGAATAATTAGAATTGTTGTTAGTTCATTAAGAATTGAATCCTGCAGTTGTGTACATTAATATTCCAAAATGTATAATTTTATGAAATGATTTTACTCTATTGCTTTAAATGTAAAGCAGTATAGTTTTCAATTTTACATAATAATTTTTCTATTCTTGAGCATTTTTTGATACACAGTTTAGGATACACAGAGACTAAAGAAAAAACAAATTTTAGGTGTTTCAGAGGTACATGTTCTGTATTTAAAACAGTTGAACAGAGATTGAAATTGGAAGGTAGATAGAGGATGAATGATAAAAACTACAAGAAATTTGAAAATCACACCTAAGGTTTCTTTCAGGATAGTGGGAATAATTTAATGCTGAGTTTAAACTAGGAATTGTTATATGACAAAGAAATACCATAGTTTGAATAAAACTAAAATTTTAAATAACTTTGAAACATACATTTTTGTATTTACACTACAAAGATGTATATTTTTATTGACGATTTTACAAGTAGTATTATTATAATAATTATATTATTATAGGAGAACACAAAACAAAATACACACAGTGGATAAAAGAATCCTTAAGAATTAATTTTAGGCTACTTCAAGAACAGAAAGATTGCAATAGGTACTGTATGTATTTTGATGAACATAAAGTACCAGAAAAGGTTACTAGGTTACTCAGATCTGCATTATGTTTTAAAATTTCACGTTTTAATTAATTAAATTTAAATAGCGTTAAAAAATGAACTCTTTCTTGTGTGTTCTAATAAATTACCATACATTTTTTTTTACCGATAACTTGTTAATCTGCTACCTTATGACGTACAATAAAGGTAGAGATATCTTGGAACTAAAGTTAGTAAATTTAGAAGATTTTTGAAAAATTCAAATTGCTGGTATAAAACGTTAATCAGTAAAAATAAATTATTAATTAATTGTTTATTGCCACTTATTAGATCTCGCACATGTAACAAAACATTTTTTATTTTCAAATTTCTAGTAGTTTTTATTACATTATACTCTATCTATATTCTAATTTTAATCTCAGTTTGACTGTTTTAAGTACAGAAAACGGACCTCTGAACGCCTAAAATCACGATATTCACTACTTTAAATTTCTGTAGCTCCTAAGTTGAGCGTATCAAACAATACTCAAGAATATAAAAGAATTAAAATTATCTATAGAATTTAAAACCATCATAAATAATAAGTATTTCTATAAGAAATTTCTCCTACCATTTTGGAAAAATGGGTGATAGTATCAAAATTTTAAAACCCCCCAGAATAAAACAACATATAAAGTTGGCACACTTATATTGATTACCCTGTATATATCTAAAACAAAAATCACTCTTATCACAGCATTACAATATTTGTGATGATACAAGTTACGGCCTGTTGCTGTGAGATAATACACCCAAATAATTGCTTCATGTATGTTGACTTTATCTCCTATAGACATATAATTACTGCCAGTTGGTGATATCAATCAATGATTTTTTGCAGTATTATTTGCTTTTTCAGTTTTATCAGTATTTAGCTGATGAAAACTACCTTTGTGTCTACACTTTTCAGTTTGTGTTAACCTTACCGTAGAATAATTTTAAAGTGGTAGGGCTATTTCTGAGAACTATTTTAAGGTTCTTTGAAATGAGAAAGTTATGAATCAATTCAATGATCCAAAAAATTTTGTTATGAAATAATGATTGGTGAATATCTCAGAAAACTCTAAATACATTGTGTTATGAAGTGAGTATAAAATTAATGTATTTTGTTTTTGTGATAACTTTGAGTTAGGGAAAATTCTCGAAAATTCATAGGTCGTCAGTATTCAGAGTGTTTGATCAGTACCTTTTTTTGGTTTTAGCTTATCTTCCATACAATATATGTGACCTCCCCATTTTAGTTTTCATATTTTAATTATTAGAAATAGTTGGGTTGTAAAAGATGCTATATAACTCGTTTTTGCAATCTTATTCTCCTTCCATCTTCATCCCCAACAGGTCGGAGGATTCTTCTTAAAATTAACCTTTTTACATCAAATCATCAAGGAAATTTGCTACTGTTTGGAAAAGTGCCCAGTTTTTCTCCCATACCAGAGTACTGTTTAGTTAATATTTTGTGCAGGCATGTTTTTGTTTCTTGGTTGATATCTTTACATTTCATTGTGGTTATGAGAGCGAAATTATCACCCATAGTTGCTAGCATTATTATCAATTTTTTTGTTCAATAGCGTTGGTCAGCTCTGATGAATTTAGGTGAATAAAGTTGCAAGTAGTCAGCATATAAATGTTACTTAAGGCCCCCATACACGTATCGGCAAGACTGTCAGTCTTGCCTGAACAGTCCTCCGATGACCGGCGGCCGGAGCGTGTGTGGGGTCCGGCTGGACTGTCAGTTAGGACTGTACCGGCGGCCGGTGATCGAATGAAAACTCATCAGTTCAACCGGCTTGCCGGTCGCTGTTTCATTTTAAACATATTTTGTAGCCCCTAATGCTAGTAATAAACCTAAAACGGCGTAATCATCGTCATCACTAGACATTTTGAACTATAAATAACCTTCAGAAAATAAATTTAAAACAAAAAAAAACAAAACTAAACACTAATTAAATTATTCAAAACAAAACTAAACACTAATACAGGACACAACTTAAAATACTAAACACTAAACAACTACACAAAAAAACTTTCAAATCTATTAACTTAAAACTACTAAAAATTTTCAACGCACGAAGAAATCAATGAGTTTTGATGCGCTTGCCGGACAGAATTGAACTGAACGTGTATGGGGTAGTCAGTCCAACAGGCCGCTGGTCTCCGGCCGACTGTTCAGGCAAGACTGTCAGTCTTGCCGGTACGTGTATGGGGGCCTTTAAATTATTTTACATACTGTAAACATAATTTATGTAAATAGTTTATACAAATAGTATGGTCCAAGTACCGAACCCTGGGTTGCACTCCTATTAATATGTCTCTTAGGAAGACAATAAGAGAGAGATGTAAATATTTCTTTTTAAAATTTGACCAAATCAAACTCTAAGGATATTTAACCTCAACGATTATTGAAAAATTCATTTTTGTTCCAAAATATAATTTTTGTCACAATATTGATAATTTGTCCTATGCATTTTTTTGTCAGACCAATAGTAACCGATATGTTGTTTTGTTTTGTTATTACCAATTTATTTTTACAGTGCGTTTATGTGTGGAGAAGCATATAATTTATTTATTTGTTTTAAACATAGTTCCTTGTAGTATTGTTGTTTAAGAACACGTGCGTGACTAAAGCTTAATAGTTCTGTTTACATTTAGGTTTTATTTTGATTAGTCGTGTTAGTAAAACATCTGTTAAGAATTTGAGGTTAGAGTTCAAGCTATTTGATGGCTGTTGAAGTGTCACTACAATCTTTAATTGAAACGTTTTCTGTTTAAATCCCACCGTAAGTCATTTTTCAACACCGGTTATGATTCACAAGTGTTGCTTATAGTGTGTTTTTCCTCTTTCGATTAATCTAATTGTTGTTGTTAGGTTATAAATGTAGGAGTCAGCTATTGTAATTGTGTGATAGTTGTTGTTGTTTATAAATAACTGTTATATATCACTATGTTAATCACTTAATTACTTACATTATATGTAGTTTGCACTAAACAGATGCTGAATATTTATCCCAATGAAGATTACATTTAATATTGTAATGAGTATAAATCAGTTGTACAAACCATTATTAATGAATTGGCATGTGTGTGTTTCTTGTTGTATTTTGTTCATATTTGATATATAGATTGTTTTTAGCATTACCTTTTGAAAATATGATACAGGAAAATAATGAATTTCGATCTGTCACGTGACTTTGTATTTTGTCATATGTTGTGACATGTTTTGCTAACTACGAGATGGTGAGCACCAGTATTCATGTATATATGTAGACCTACTATTGGTCTTTTTATCGTGTGACAACCTTCGACGAAGTGACAACTTGAAGATGTGATTATGGTCTTGAAACGTGTCGACACATTCAAAGTCACACGATGGATAAAAACTGTTAACATAGACATTTCTGTCATATTTTCGAAATATATGAAAGTGACTTGGATACCATAAAACATAAAACAGAAATCTTATGTTAGAAACATAAAACAGAATTTTAAAGGTTAGAAATGAAATAAGATTTTACTAAATCCTTGTAAATTTTTCGAAATATGACGTTGTATTTATTTTAAATAGTATACAGTTTCGGACATTTATTATATTAATATGAATACATAACTAAAAAACAAATATTATAAATAGTTTCCCCATCTATACCCGCCATTTTGTTTTTATAAACAAAATTATAACTTTGGAAATAGATATGATATTGAGTTGAGATGTGGTATACATATTTGTTATGTTATGTTTTGCAAGTGAACCGAAAAACAAAGACTTTATTAGTATATTTTCAGAATGGTAGCAGTTTAAAATGGTTCAATGTTGAATATCTTGTAAACTATTAACTTACACAAAATATATGAAAGACATACATATCATTGACAGGATAGAACAAAAATTTCATTGGGTTTTCGTATTAGCACATTTGGCAAGAACGACCTTGGAAATTAATATATCCAGATAGCCAAAAAATATATAATGCCTCGAAAAGTAACCGGTAGAAAAAAAATTACACACATTTCTATGTGACCCCTCATCATATCTGAGAAAATAACAGTGTACCTTATACTGTAATAAAATTGATATATTTCTATATAATATGAAGGATCGTCTTTAGTCAACAAAGAATAAATGCATTAATATTAATGGTACTGTATTAGTTAAAAAAATTATTTTTTTACTGACATGTTCATCTATACATGACACAGTAATTGCATTTAAATTATCTGCTTTATTATAGTACATAATATCATTTAGTTATGTTTCCTAGAACATATTGATGAGCTAGTTATTTAAGATGTACTTTATCAGCAGGAAGAACTGATTAGATAGAGTATGACATTGTAAGCTATCAATGTCTTCATACAGTATCTTTTATCCCATCTTTATACACAATATTTAGAGAGTGTATTTAAAAAGCTTCTCAGAAGCTCATTAATAGTGAATGGATGTTTCAATCTCAAAATTCTCTAATATTGGTTTGATTCCTTTCTTTTCTTTTTCATTTCAGGTCTTGATCAATTCTTATTCTCTTCTGACCCTGATGCTATTGGAGTTTAAAAAAAAAAAAAAAAAAAAAAACCTGGACGTTTGCCATAATTTGTGTAAATAAAAAACTATATGCATAATTCACCATTGTTGCAACCCCCTATCTAAGTCCAGGTACCTTACCTCTCTCTCTCTCTCTCTCTCTCTCTCTCTCTCTCTCTCTCTCTCTCTCTCTCTCTCTCTCTCTCTCTCTCTCTCTCTCTCTCCCTCTCTCTCTCTCTCTCTCTCTCCTCGTTAACCTAACAGGACATTTTGACTTACTTTATCTAGGCCTATTCAGTTGTATGTACGGTATAACAATAATTCTTGTATCTTTATTTTTTAAACTGCCTTCAACAATCCCGTAGCAGGCGAAACCTAGGTCGACACAGCTACCTAAAATTTATTGTGAAGTAATAATGGTTTACTTATTTATTACCAAAATTAAATTGGAGAAATCAAAATAAGAATCATGTATAAAAATCATAGATGTATTTAAGAAAAATATTGTAGAAGATATGCTGATTGTGAATTATTGCAAAATGTTATTTATATACGACAAATGCTGTGACTAACAAGAGTAAAACAATCCCAATAACACAAAATGGATGGTTTGATAAAGAATATAAAAAGTTTAAAAAAAATATAGCTAAAAATCTAATGATGAAATTAGGAAAAACAGAAAACACTGATAGTTGATTAGCTTATATTGTGTCGAATAAGATAGGCAAGAGATAGTATCAAAAGGCAAGAGATAGTACTGATTACTAGTCTTTGGATTTTTGGTCATTTGGTGAGGAATTTTAAAGGTACAAACCAAGTAAAATTAAATTTAATAAATCCTGAAGAATGGACCTCACATTAAAAAATAAAATGTATAAACAAAAGTCTCATAAATTACTAGAGAATGGTAGAATAGGGTTGTTTAAATGACTTGAATTTGTTTTTATTTCTTAGTTATATATTTTTTCCTTGTTATTTAAAGACAAAAACCCTTTTAGTCATCATCGTATTATAATAAAGAAGGAAGAAAAGAATATAAAATAAGGACTCCTAATCCTCAAATACTGCAATACAAGATTGGTCAAGAGAGACCAAATAGGAAAGAGAGATCCAGCTAGGATCTATCGGGATCGTCAGGCCTCTACTCACCATAAATGAGCCCTTGAGGGTGTCTTAGTTATAATAATAGTAGAGTGGATCACAAGATCAAACTATTAGATAAATATTTAATTGTTATGTTAAAATTTTGTAAATAATTGTCTTAATTAACTTATTTAAATTGAAATATTGGATTGTAACGTGTTATGTGGGTCCAGAAAAAGAATAGTGACTAGCTTGGATTTATGATAATTTCAAGAAATAAAATAACAGAGATAATTTATTTAAGAATTACAAATGTAATCTTGAAACTATCACAGTCTACTTAATTCTAAAACTGGTAATTATTTTATTCTAAAACACTATGGACTTTCGGTGGGGTATACTCGGAGAATTTTAAGTAGAATCGATATGTAATGTAACAGTTTTAAGAAATACCCTTTTTTGACAATGGTTTTTACACTTGTATCCTTAGTAAATAAGGTATCTTGACAGTTTAAAATAAAAGTATATACTTTTTCTAATTATTCACAAGTAACACACTTGTATTTTAAATCTTCAAAGTGCTATAGCTCGTTTATTTTTATACACAAATTAAAAAAAAAGGAATTGCTGGTAATTTAATTGTGTGTTCTGATGATTTTTAATTCACAAAGTATTTTAAGTTTATCAGAGGAAAACTTAAAGTACTCCATAAAACCATTTTTTTTTAAATCTCTGTAACATGTTTAATTTTTAAATAACAAAAAAAAAAAAAATATATATATATATATATATATACCTTTCTTCTTGCTTTATAGACACCCATACCAGACCATATCAGAAATCTCACAGTATCTGAGCAATTTGGTATTAAAGCTGCAACTTTTTTTAATTTTTTTTATTTTTTTTATTTTTTTTCAATTTTGACCCTTTTAGAACATGTTCAATTTGGATAGTGTAAAAGTAATACTTGTAAAATTATACACAATTTATGTTCTACGAAAATGATATATTTAAATTTTTAATAAAGTTGCAACATTTTATTCATGTATTAATAAAAGTGTTGAAAGTACATAAATTTTAATTAAAAAAATTCGTATTTTGGTCAATTTATATCATAGAAATTAATTTTACATTCTAAACATTCGACACCTTGACTTTTTTTATAATGTGTACCGTATATGCATAGAGTTAACAGAAAAATATGACTGCCATTCTGGGAGGGGGGGGGTTCATTGAGTTTCTTAAAGAGTATAGTCAAGATAATGTCAATGCAAAATTTTTCTCTACAGGACCATATTTGTTCTCATATTATCTACTGTCAGGATGTTGCGTTTTATTTCTTCGGCTAATACTACTAGACACATAACTGATACGGTGACATGATTGGAAGCGAATTTATATATTGTTGTTTATGTACACACTTGATTACAGACTTCAACTATTTATTAATACATGCACTTCACCGAGCTGCACGAAATGAGCTGTTGTACTAACTATATAATGTGGTTATTTATTCTAAACATAATTTTTAAGTATCTGAATAATATTAGATTATAATTTATATTTGTTGTTCTAGGAAACAGCCGAGATGGATTCAGGGAAGGAAACTTTAGATAAACGTAAAAACCCTCGAGAAGCGGCCAACCCTCTTTCTGCTTTAACATTTTTGTAAGTGTTTCAATTCAGTTATCAATTTCGTTAGTGATATTAAGCTTATTTTACCAACAAGAAAATATATAATTAAGAACATTTTGTAACAATATGCTTAAAATTAAATTATATAAAGAAGCAATTAAATGCTTAGTCTAAATAAATAATATGGGTCACAATGAACAGAAGGAATATAAATTATTTAATATTTGCTAAATAAATTATTATTCCAAGTAACTAGTCATCAACTATGTAACAATATAAAAATAATCAAATCAAAATAATTTTAAATAATAGTTTATTATCAACACTAATTATTAATCACTTGTAAAAAGACTACATGCACATGTTTAAAACATTACTTACTAGTAACCAAATAATTACAAACCATACCTACCATATCATTAGATAAATACACAATTAACATTAAATGATGGTGTTGTGGGTTGCCCTTATTGAATTCAAGTAGACATTATACAAAGAAAAGTCCTAGCTTGTGTCAATACTATCAAGAAACTGAAGTACTGGTAACAATTCTTAATCACTAATAAGACTTCAGGCACAATATATTGAAACTTATCAAAGTTCATTTGCAATTTGAGATTTTCCAAAAATTTGGGTTTGTTGTTTTGCCGCTATTTGGGATAAGATTGAGATAGAGACTTCTAGTTTTCGCTGTTCTTGTTCTTTTATCAAGACCTTTAAAATGTGGTGTCACTTGGGGGTGGTTTACATTCAACCCTTTCAGTGCCAGGCATTTTTTTCATGCACTACCCAAAAGTGCCAGGCATTTTTTTTTCATAGTGTACCCAAAACTGCGGACCTGTTTTTAGTGATTTTGTAAGGATTTCATAAAACAGCTGTATTTTTGTTATTTGATGAGATATCATTATGATTTTTATGTTGCTTATCTTCTAATAGATCTGTAAATAAGATCTACTACTCTCAAAAACTTTATAATATACCAAAAAATTTAGAAAAAAATGTAATTACATACATTAACAAACATTTTGGATAAAATTTTCAGTTTGTATTAAGAAAATAAATAGAGAAAAAATGTATCACTTAAAAACTTCCACATCACTCGAAGACCCGGCATTTTGTTCTATACTTATAATAAAAAGTTTGGACCAATATCTTGGTAAATAAAAAAGTTACAATACTTTTTTTGAAATAAAACATTTTAATTTTTCCGGAAAATAAATAGATAAAATTTTTATAAAATATTCAGCACATCAAACAAAAATAACAAATTAGTAAAAAGAATAATTATGAATTAAAACACTTAAGACCTATTTAAACTAAAATATTTATAATTGAGTTGAAAATAAAATGTTATTTTAGCATTAACACATTTACTATGTACATACCCTTTTTGTACTTTACACACATAAATTTAGATTTTTTCGTTATGGGTGATCTTGATTGATACATTATATATTTACACAACACAATCAGACATAATGTACATACAGAATACGAAAGTAAACAAAACAAAACAAAGACTAAATCGAAAGGAATAATAATTATAATGATTATTATTATTGTACAGCAGGTGATTTGTTGGTAAACAGCAACTCCATTGAATTATCACTCTTAGTATTGATCTGTGTACTGATTTAAAAAAATACTATATCATATGTGAAACAAAAAGAACTGTTCATTCTTAGCAGATTGATATAAAATATAACCATGTCCAGGTGGACGTTGGCACTTATTGCATTTTTTTAAATGTCAGGTTAAACAGGACGTTGTCACTGAAAGGATTAAGACGAGATTTTTAATAAGGCCAAAGATACACGAAAAAGTACATTTTTATGCCTTATAAACATTTCCTGAGTTGGGTTTTTCTTTGCTCATCCATTAAAAATTTAACAGTGTCCCCACATTTTTTACTAATCTGGTCAATAAATAAATATATACTGGCTTGTATACAGTTTTGTGACAATGATGTATGATTATTTGAATATTTTGCTAGATTATTTACAATTATAAAAAAAAAAAATAAAAAAAAAAAATATATTTCAACGTCTTTTGATAGCTATATTTTTTTTTGTCATTACAAACTGATTTTGAGAAATTAAAAAATTATTTATATTGATTATTGTTAGGTTTCCATGAATTTAGTGTTACAAAAATGCTTAAAAGAACTGGACATGTAAAATGATAGTCACATATATTGATAATGAATGATATATTGTGTATATTTGAGAGATACCATGAAAAAAACTTCTTCTTCTTTTTTTTAGAATCTAGAATTCTAGATAAAACAGATCTACAAAAAATCTTAACATTGATTTTGATTAACACTAAAATAATTATATATTTATTAATTATATGTTAGAACATGTAAAAATCAAATTAAAAGAAATAATAATTGCGGAGCTGTCACGAGGATTGATGGTCAGTCACTTTACCAATGAGTTTAATTAGATTAAATTATTATCCGTAATTTATAACTGTGAATGACAGGAAATGACTTTTATAAATACATCTTAACTTCTATTAACTCTCATTTAATCATGTTTATATTGTACTTGAGTCCTGGTTCTTTAACTCACACTTTTAACAGTATCGATTTAAATCTGCGATATTATCCTTATCTCAAAATGATAGCTCTAGTTTGTCTTTGTTGCAGACATATTGTATAAAATTCATAAAATAGTTCAAAAATTCCACGTATTGTTATATATATATATATATATATATATATATATATATATATATATATATATATCAATATGTTCAGGAAATTTTACAGTACATGTAAAGAAATTTTTTTATTCATTTTTTGCCAATTTAGGCTACACAGGAGGAAATTTATTTTAAAAATTAACCTAAATTATTCATTTTAATTTTAAAAACAATCTAATAACAATTTCAAGATATAGAAATTCTGCAAGCTTTCTTAGCAAATTGTGGTAAGTAATTTATGTCTTGGTATGGAAATGGTCCCAATATCAAAAAAATAAAAATAATGTCAAAGAGTTGATTCCTAAGATTTTGTAAAGTCGCAATAGCGACACACTCAGTCACAATGACATCTAGGATTTTAATCTCTTGTTTTATGTTACAGGTGGACTATGGGAATATTTTGGGAAGGTCATAAACGAGATTTAGAAGTGACCGACTTGTACCAACCGCTGAAAGAACATATGTCAAATAAACTTGGAGACAAATTTGAAAAGTAGGTTGAATTTTCTACTGTGGTGAAATTCACAATTATAGTTGAATAATTTCTCTAACAACAAACACTAGGAACAATAACTAAAACAGAATAATTTTGATGATTAATTATTTATTTATTCCTCTGAATGTTTAGCTTAAGTTCTGTTATGTAGAATTAATTTTATTATAATGCTAGTCTAGAGTAACCGGATATGCTTGAAATAACTATTTATTATCTTTGACTTACCGCCAGCAATCCTTGATTAATTCTTTTTTTTTGAGTTTATATTGTCATATATTTCATTACACTACACGTGTTTTGGACATTATCGTCCATCGTCGGGTGATAACACTTAGTTAAAACATTCAACAGAAAATACAAGTATACACATAACATTCACGCACAAGAAACACAATATTTTCTTGTGTATACTTGTATTTTGTGTTGAATGTTTTAACTAAGTGTTATCACCCGACGATGGACGATAATGTCCGAAACACGTGTAGTGTAATGAAATATATGACAATATAAACTGAAAAAAAAAGAATTAATCAAGGATTGCTGGCGGTAAGTCAAAGATAATAAATAATTAATTTTAGTAATTCCATCAATGATAACCTTATTATTGAAATGTACCTCAGGGCATTTAGAGAATCAAATTAAATAATTATTCATCATAATTATTGTGGTTTAGTTATTTATTGTTCCTAGTGTTTGTGGTTAGGGAAATTAATCAACTATATGGTAGGTTGAATGTTGAAATGCTAAGTTATCTTAAACGCATTATTGTGTTTTGATAGTGAATGTCAAGTGTGAGATAATATATGATATCTTGCAACTTTGTTCTATTTATATGCAACAACAAAATAGACAATAGAAACTATTGTTTTGATATTGTAAGGGAATAGTTGATTTAGTTTATGTAAATATTTGTTGTAAATTAAAGTAACATACATTTCAGAATTGGAAGTCATTCACTTTATCTTAATAATATAAATAATACTGTGCCTAGGCTTGCTAGACGGCCTTTGTGTTGAATTATTCACCCTCATGTGATTGGTTTTCAGCACTTCATGTTTCAATTGTCCTTATTTATACATTTACAACCAGTATTCATTACATTTTTCACTCACATCTTGTCTCATGATACAGGGCCAATATTATAACTTTTTGAGACACAAGAGTGTTTAAAATCTGGGATATTTTACACACCAATTGAGAGCACTTAGTTAGTAGACAAACCACAATGCTGGACTTTTAAGTTATTACAGAATATTGTTATCTAAAAGCAATTAACAGAGAATGTCAATGATTTTCAACCAAGTTAATTTGTGATAGTAATGGATTTACTATATTTTCAGTTTTACTAACTAACAATTAATATAATAAGCTACTTAACAATGTCTTTCAAGAATAATTAAAGTAAATCACATTCTTATTAGTCATACATATCTTCAGAACTCAAACCATCATGATATTTACCCTGGCCTATCATACAAAGTAAATCAAAGATCCTCCATAAAAGTTGATCTCTCAGGCCTTGTATTGGTATATCAAGGGGTCTTTACTCAATATATAGTAAGTTTGTTTTAAAAAGTTAACTGAACCTTGTAATTGTGTATATAACTACTTTCTTGATGTCAGATGTGTATATATTAAAACAGTCTCCACTTACACATATTAGCTGTGGAATTGGAGATGTACATATTAGGCTTACTCGTTAGTTTTGTGTCAATGACTTGTCCTTGCCGAATCTTATAATTATACGATTATATTTTTTTGCCGAGTCAGGGTTTGAAATTACATCCTTTAAAATAACTTTGTTATTTGTCATCGTAGAGAGATGGGGTTGGTAACCTTACTTGTAAAGTTGAAATGTGTAAACTTGTATCTAATTTAGTGAGTTATAAGTTGAATAACACACGAGATAAACAATTTTTTTGGAATATAGTCACACTATACCATATTTCATGTTTTTATCTTATTTTTGTAGCTGTTAATATGTTTACATACAGATGACAATGGCACCAACAATAATAACAACGACGGACGGACAGCATGTCGAAAATATTTTTTTTTTGGTTTTCTGAGGTTAGAAACATGAACATCAAAGAAAAAAATGGTGATCGACATTTTTGTAATTACCAAACTTAACCTATACTTCGTATATTGAACGCATAATAATATTTTGTAGAAATAAATACTTGACATTCAATGTCACCTCATTGTAGACCATATGTTGTTTCAATTAAAAGAAATTAAGTTCATGATCAAGTAGACGCTGATCAAAACAAGTGGCGTTTTATTACAAAAACATGGCAGCATTTTGTTCTAAGTTTTTGATAGGACAAAATGTTGCCATGTTTTTGTAATATAACTGCCACTTGTTTTGATCAGGAGCTACTTGATCTTAGTGAATCATGTAGTTGTTTATATAAAATAGTGTCAGCTTGCTTGTTCTTATCATAAACTTGTCCTAAACTTACTTTATAATGTTTACTGATAACTCACATACAGGCATTTTTGTAGAAATGGTGACCATTACGTTTTATATAGGTCACTTGAGAAAAATTTAATCACAATTGTTAGAAATAATTTGGAGAGAATCAGAATTTTGAGTTTTTTTTCATGACACCTACTCCTAAATTTTTAGATTATTAGAAAAACGTCCTGAATTAAAACCAAAATATGCGCAGATACCAAATTTGATTAAAATTAGTCCACATGTTTGTTCTGTAGAACACTGCACATTTATCAGCCATCTTTCCAAAAACGACCATTTCAGACTCAGAGGGCCTCAAAATAGATACATGTTAATTTGGTTATAGCTTCCACCAAAGGGACTGAATAGATGTTGACATTATGTGCGAATGCCTTTACAATAAATGTGTAAATGGGATATAGTATTTTTATTAGCTTGTAAGAAATGACAAAAAAGATGTTTACATTATTAACAACATCATCCATGAAGTTTATTTCATAACTACAATTTCCTTTTATATTATAAAAAATGAAATATTAATCTAACAAACACATTAGAAATCAATATAGGCAAAAAAAACAAACTAAAATACTGTATACAAATTTACTACTGTATCATTAAATTGTATTAAAAACATTAAACATACTATAAATGCAGCGCAGTATTGAGAAATATAAAATTACTGTAAACCCAATAAAAAAAATGTAAACATTAAAAATTATTAAACAACACTAACAATATTAAAACATTACTGAATGTAAGGTACTGTAATAGAACAAATGTTTTTTTCCTACAGTTACCTAACAATGTACATGTTCTCTCACTGATTTGAGAAAGCAAAGTGGCCAATTCGCTCATCAGTGAGACAATGTTAACATTGTCTCACTCTAATTACTTTGTCTCACTCCAGATTTGCAACGTGAAGGCACGAAATAGTGAGCGCGTAACATGCAGACAAGGTCGTATGCGCGCGAAATACGTTGGCAGCACTGGCTGTAAATCAGCTGGTCAACTGTTGTACTGTTGTATTTGTCACAACACTTCCGGTCACGGCAGAAGCTACCATTTCATTGATTTGCCATTAAGTGACTTTTTTTTAACTGTTTGCTTGTGTTATTTGTCTTTCTATAAGTAATTCTTTGGTTAACAATTCTTTTAGGGTGTTTGTGTTCATTTTTAAGGAGATTATTTTTTGTTTTATAATTTTGTTTCTGATTTAAATGCTACTTTCACATTAAATGTCATATTAAAAGTTCACTTCTGTGTAAAAATATGTTACGTTTCTTTACCAATTTATTTGTTTTATGGTAACTGTAGGAAAAATATAATGTGCAACTCGAGTGCAAAGTGCAATCGCCTCACTCGAGAAACCATTCCTCACTCGCCTACGGCTCGTGAGTAAGGATTTCTCTCGAGTGAGGCAATTGCTCACTTTGCTCACTAGTTGCACAAATAACTATTTATGTAACTTCTGTCGCACTGTAGATATTACTGCATTCAACAAATTGGCAGATGTCTTTCTGAACCCTATAAGACTGTCAGAACTTTGCATTGGCTTTTCTGTATTGGTGGACAAACGACGTCAAGATTCTTTTTAATTCCGCCTCTGCTTTTTTACTTCCGTGATAATTTCAGAATCTCTTACTACTTGAAATGTTTCCACTTGGTCATCCATTGATATATATATATATATATATATATATATATATATATATATATATATATATATATATATATATAGGAATCAAGTTCATTTCCAAATATATTCACATTGATTGGACTGGCAAGTTATCACCATCTTTTTCACTCTCATCATCATTGGATAATTGGGATTTTGTAAGTTGTGTTTTCTAAAGCATTTAACAATCATATGCTGTGTTACATTCTTCCAAAAATCATCCATCAATTTTATAATATCTAACAATGAAATAACAACAAATTGCACAGTGTCGGTATACAAAATAATTAAAAAAAAAAAGTTGTTTGCGATAGTGACACTTTAGGCTTCTAATTAGACTGGGTTCATTGGTTACAGTATACTAGTACAATTTATGGGTAAGAAAACTAGATTAACATTCATTTGGTTAAATTTAATTTTGGATGGCCTCTACAGTTGTCAATAAGGTAAAACTTTTCTGTTTTTTTTTTTCAAACAGAAAGTCGTTATATATTTTTGAAATATCTAAGATTCATTTTTTTCGCGATAACTAAAAGTTTCTTTTTTTTCCTTTTTTTTTTCCAGTTCCTGTCATGTTAGTACAAAAAAAATGTTAGTATTTGAAAATGTCAAAATGGCTGCTATTTTAAACGGTTTTTGTTCATGTATTATGTGTTATTCAACTTGACACACTAAATTAGATAAAAATTTGCAGATTTCATTTGTGCATGTAATGACGTCAACCTGTGACTCTACGATGATATATAGTGAAGTTATTATCAAGCTCTGACCTCCCAAGAAAACGTGATATTTGTGTAGTTATAAGATTCGGCAGGGTTGTGTCATTGTCTCGAATATAGCAAGTGGAGGGTCCTTCACAACATCAAGGCCCTCAAGGTCGAGACACTGACACAAGAGTACCGAGTGGAAACATTTTAAACGACGTGTAGAAAGTAGTGATCAAAAACCTTTGAAACAACTGTTTTAAACAAACTTACCCTACTAGATTCCTTTGATCCACCAATACAATTTAACATTTCCTATAAGGGGCAAGAAACCAACTTTGGGGGCATTACATTTAGAGGCTTTGTGTCACATTGTATAATGGGGCTGGGTAAGTACCATGATTGGAACATATCTGTATCTCTTTACACTTATCATAATCAATGTAAAAATATAATATTATCCGGTCGGATTGAAATTTTAAAACTGATTATTAGACAGGGTTTGGTATTGAAATATATTTTGTATAATATATAAAACACATTCGTCTATAAATTCTAAAGATAACATTACTAGTCTGATTGACATTGAGAGGGGAAAACTTGATAGTAAACTGACATTTAACATGTTAACTTACAGCAAATTTTTATTTGCAATGCTGTTATTGAGCTCTGTCGTTTGAATGTCTAAACAAAATAAAATGACTTTTATTAGCTTCTTTTTATTGCTATGCTCAAATATTTATGATCTCTGAAACAAACTGGTTTGAACTAGTTACGTTCATTAGCATCAAGGATTAACGATTATGATACAAAAATAATGTTCTTAAAATGAAACATGCCAATAGTAATGCTCTTAAATCAGTTTTAACCAAATTGGTTTTCATAAAGTTATATATTCCTGAGTTATATGCTTTTTATATGTTCCTAAACAAAATTTCTTTTCATGGAATAACCATATAGAAAAGAAATTTGTATGTATCAAAATTTGTTCTAAAATTTTTGTTCTAAAGAACCTTAAACATTACTGTACTAAACAAAAACTTTTTATTTCTTACTATTTTTGCTTGTAACCACATTTAGTATAATGGTGCATTGTAGTATGGTATAAGTGTAACGAAGGATAACACAAAAATTTGATTAATTTACTAAAAAGCCAATTTAGAAATAAAAAAGTGACACCAGTGTAATAACAATAAAATTAATAAACCGGCCAATTATAAGAACAACGAAACTATTCTTATCTTGGGAGTAACTGTAATAAATCTTTCAGATGAGAGCAATATATTGCATCTTTGTTTGGCACGACGGACAGAGGGTTCATAATCAAAATTGATCAAAAAATTATTCCAAATGTTTTAATATAATCTGTGATTTTTCTGTTGACAGATGTTGGAAAGAAGAAGAAGAAAAAGCAAGGAAGTCAAAACGGAAGCCAAGTTTACTTAAAGTAATCATTAGAGTGTTTGGAGCAAATATTTTGATGCTTGGATTAATTCTGAGCGTAATAGAAATTGTACTCAAGTAAGGTTCGAAATACTTTATTTTTTCCTGCTCATTTGTAAACTTTGATTTGATAATAATAGTATTTTTAAATAAATATTTTTAAAAAAGTGGATTTTACACCATTATCACCTTAGCTTAAAGTGCTTTTTGTCTACTTTTTTAACCCTAGTCGATTCAGTTAAATTGCACGTCCTTTGTGAATCTTCAAAGTTGTTTTTCTAGTATATTCTTCTATTAAAGCTCAAGATGGACCGAAGATCATAAGACTCCTTTACTCCAGTACTTTACACTTCAAAAGTATGTGGTATATGTTCTGGTGTTTTTGTATATTGACCATACAGTCTGCATTTAGAGCTACAGTGGATTAAACCCGGGGATTTATTACTTCTTGAATGCTCCATGTTTATTTATTTATGAAGCTCAAGACCTTTCTTTGGTTGCATCTCTTTGATAGAGTTTTTGTTTGGGTTTGTTCAATGACTCAGCTTTCCCTTTGTCCTCCGTCCAATAATCACTAATTAAACCCACCTTCTCAATACAGTTCTTGTTAAAGTTTAGATTATTCTGCAAGCAGGTTCTCTGAGCTTCTCCCTTTGCCAGTTAACCTTCCCATTCCCCCAATTACCATGCACCCAACTCAAATCTACGGTTAAATGTTGAGAGCTTAACCAAAGTATGGTGACCTCTCGACACTAACAAAGAATTGTTTTCCTGGAACTTAAAGTTTTTATAACTACCCGGCTGTCTGACTTGATATACTCATTGGTATATCCTCTTGCCAGGCACAGTTAGTTCAGATTCTAGTAGAGCCTGCATGTGTCCGACTGAAATACTGTTGAATAGTTTTCTAAAGTTATGTTAATCTTCACTTTAGCTGATTTGCTGAAAGCACCCATAGGCCTACTCATAGAGTAATATTAGATCCATGAACGGTTGTTCATGTTTTATTAACCTTTTAGGGATAGTCCTTACAAAGGGTTAGGGTTTTATCTGTGGGACACTCTTCTCCATGTTGTCATGTCTCATGGTCAGAACATGATCATATAATTTTTGATTACAGATTGTGCCATATTCCTTGGTTCATTGGTTTACTTAACCATATTCCACGTTTTAATAAGTAAACAGCTAAACTTACCTCAGATATAATGTTGAAGTCAAGTAGAAGTATGCCAAGCAAATTTTTCGATAGGTTATTGTAGGAGTGCTTCTGAAATACACATGCAGATTTTTGTATAACGTTTTTCATAGCCTTCTGAAGCGCTCTGATCTGTGAAATGAAATGGGGAGTTATGGCTTTGTACATAGTCCAAGAGCTTATATATGAGGCCGACCATATAGAAGTTTGGGCGTAAGCTGTGAAACACTCTATATTATTTAAAGAAACACCTGAATAACAATATCTACCTAATCAACACATGGAGATCCAACTTTGATAATTAAGTTTGAGGATTAATAACTTAGGAACTTATAACATAACTATAAAATATGACTAGTAATGTGTTAACTTAATCCATGGTATAGAGACCCTTCTGTGTTGTATAACTGAAAAACACACAATTAAACACATATGGGCAGGTCAAGAGATGTTTGCAGGAAACGGTCGCTATAACTCACTTATAAATATTGGAGACAGTAATGAAAAATAGCCAGAGTGCAAAAGACAGTTACCTTACTCACAGTCCTGGGGTAGAATGGTCAGTTTAGCGATCGGGTTTGTTATCGATTTATCAAAGATCGACAAAAGGTAAAGTGACTTCCTCGAGATTTGTCTGGAATCACAATCTCGAACATGAACATATCACAGTGCTGCATATCGAAACTGTAGTTTGACTGTCAAAATGTAAGTTACAAACAATTGTCTTACGTTCATAGACTCAGTCAAATCCATCCATTGGTGTCGTACACTGTAGGAAGTTTATTTAATTTGAATTTTAAAGTGTATTATCATAAACACAATGTTATAAACAACTTTGTAGTTTTACAACTATTCTATCAAATGTTTTTAGCTCAATTTATTAGTTTATTTTGAAGTTAGGTTAAAAAATTGCTCAAAACTAACGGCCAGTACCAGTTGGTTTTAGAGAATAGTAACTGTAACAATTTTTTAACCAAACAGTTGACATACAAACATTTAAAAATATTCACAAGAATCAAATCGGTCTAATTTATAATTACATCATCAACAATTAAAATCGTATTGCATCACCAGTGGGAGGAAAGAATAGAGAGCTAAATAATAAACTAAGAAAAACAAAAGATAATATCCAACGCTGGAGAATATTCATACCAGTCTTCTAGAGTGTGATGTAGAACATAGGACTACCTTTGTTTTGTTATTTAGTTATTATGCAAATAGTTTAAAATAGACTTGTATACTAAAAAAATCTTGAAACACACTTATGGGAAGCTAAAATTAACCTAGTTTTAATGAAATAATAACAATAAACAATTACTAAACATAACCTCACAAACCAAACTTTATATAAGGGAAACCAGTCGGGTTGTAATAGAGACCTTTCTAATAAATAATAATTTTCTAATGATCCCAAGATAAATAACATGCAAGTAAGAATACAAACAAACAAAAAAAAAAGAAAAAAGAAAGGAATCGTAATCATTGTAGAGTCAAACATGAATATGTTTTAAAGTTGTAAATGGAAACGACAAATTTTGAGTTTTTACTAGAGGGCATTTTGCAAATTCCAATGATGTCATGGAAAACATGCTAAATCAATCCAAATCCGTTTTATTATAACAGCTGAGATAATAGAATTAGATAGAATGCAATTATTTAACGTATACCGCAAATGTAGAATTTTGAACAAATATAATTTTTAAAAATTAGTTTATAATAAATGATATAAAAGATAGATTAAGAAATTTAATAGAAATATAATAAAATTTAAATACAGTAAACACTCTCTGATCCGGATCTCTGATATCCGGAAACTCCGATATCCGGCCGTCGTATGCCATCGTATAAAAAATAATAAAAATACAATTTTCTATACAAAAATAATATTTTCGGGCCGAATAGTAGTGAACGATGTTTTTGAGCTGGGCACTAGGCAGTAGTGCGGTTCGGATTCAACAACAAAAACAAATCATGATTCATTGCGAAGCTTTTCAAACACTTAAACAGCTGATAGACTACGTGGAAGAACAAGAAGAATCCTCACCGGCCGATCTCCTTCTTTTTCGTAGATGTAGAGCTATTACATCTAAGAAGCGTATTCAACGAGTCAAGCAAGCTACCATTACATCTTTTTTAAAATAAAAACTGACGTGAGTACAAATTACTGTACTGTAATGAAAACTAACATTTATCGTACGTTCATCAAAATTTAACGTGTACAATCCTGTACGTATTTATTGTACTGGTTTATTTTCTAATCTACATTTTTCGTTTAATATTTTTAGTTAACACTGTAGATCCAATTAATTGTTGTTTGTGTACTTTATGCTGAGCCTCATTCAGCTTAAAATAAATAGAATTTTAAACATAGCTATTGTAATATTTATTTAATTAACCTACCTTTTGTTTTTTCGGTACTTTTGTTACCGGTTACCGTACTGGCAAACTACGGCAAATTACATAATAGTACAGTTAAAACGTAACGTCTATATATTACAGTAATTTGAAAAACCATGGTTAATTTTTAGAATAGTGTGGTAAAGCTTCAATTTATCGTAAGCGCAACACGTTTTAGCGCTAAAAACATAAATTTGCTACGTTTTGTTAACGTTTAAAACCACTTTAATTATATAAAAATAGCCACCCCGAGATCCGGATTTTTCGATATCCGGATCGGCCGGCGCCACATTAATCCGGATTAGAGAGTTTTTACTGTAACTAGAAAGAAGATGCAGTGTTAATGGTTGTAAAATTTAAAGCATTATGTAAATACACTACCTAGATAGTTACTATTAAAATAAGAAGTAAAAGAAAGACAGCTTTTACCAGACAACAATTGGGATTCCCATTCTTGGTCTCATGGAAGCCAGATCAATTTTTCTTTGCTACTGTAAAAAAATTAAAATTAGATCTTGGGAGATAAAGTAATATGCAGTGAAATATCAATAATTGTTAGAAGAAAAGGAAAAAAAAAAAAAAACTGATAAGTATTTCATATGTTAAATGAAATAGAATTTGTATTGACTATCCAAATTTAAATATCATCTAATATCATAAGAGGAAGTCGTGATTACTCTTCTTCACAATGGTCTCTTCATGATCATTCCATGATCACTCATGGATTTCTGATGAATGTCTATTCTGTTATACAGTTCTGACAATAATACACACCCTGAGAGGTGTCATTAAAACTTTTGTCCTACCTAATTCATTTCAGGTGATGGTGCGGGATGATGCTGGAGTGCTTGATCATGTGTTGTCCTTCTGGCATTATCTGAATGTTTTTGTTTTGATAACATATGAATGATTTAGTAGTTGTAGTACCCATTACAGCCATGTAATATTTTACTTCATGGTATTTTATGTTATTATCTGAAGTTTGTTTTGTTGGTTTTGCAAAATTTATATTATCTTACTTGGTTCTGGCATAATTTGTTAGTTAAAAAAAAAAAAAAAATTCTGGCGATGATGGTTGCAATGATTTTAATGAAAAAGGAAAAAAAAATAGAAATAAAATAAAATAATAATAAAAGCCTACAAAATATAATTATATCAGAAGTATCTCTAGCTTTTACTTCCAAGTCATTATTTCATTATTTCTAGTTTTAATTGTTCTTTTTATTTTTGCAGAGTCGCACAGCCATTGTTACTGGGATATTTTATTAGATTTTTCACTGAAGGCAGTACTGTTTCTAAAGATGAAGCATATTTATATGCTATTGGTGTCATCGTCTGTTCTGCAGTTACAGTTTTTACTATTCATCCTTTTATGTTGGGAATCATGCATATTGGAATGAAAGTCCGAGTTGGTTGCTGCTCATTAATTTACAGAAAGGTTGGTAGAGCTTTCATGTTGCGACTGGAAAACTTTAATTGTATTTAATTACTATTACACAATTTTTCAGCAGAAAATAACATTAAATTTAATTGATAGAAAATCCAATAAATAAGGTCGAATTGAATATTAGACAATTATTTTTGAATATAATTTTTATTATTTAATAACAATTTTTAATTTAATAATTTTAGTGTTGTTTTTTTCTTTAAATGTCTCTTATTATTGACTTAATTCTATCACATTAATAACCTAAATAAGTGCAAAATTTCATGTAAAAGAAAATTACGGTTTTTGAGTATATTTAAAAATAAAAAAATGACCCTGACTGCCCTTGGCTTTGTATTTTTTTTCTCTATTGATATAGTTCAAATGGGCATGTGTCATAATTTATGTATACAAAAACTTCTTCACATTGTTGTACTAGTATAAAACATGCATTCATGTTATCAAGTGATAACCTAGAACATGGAAAGAGTGAAAAAACCCAACATAGTTTATCTCAATAAATACAATAATTGGGAAGAGACAAAGATAAGGAAAACAGGGGAAAAAATTATATGAATGAAAAATAATTGTAGCCATCAGATAAACCTATCAGCCATTATTATAAGGTCATTTTATAGCTTCCATTAATGAAAACTGAATTAAAGTTTAAAAATAAAAATTCCTGTACTTTATATAAGGTTGACATTTGTTTCGCTTTAATTTCCATTAGGAATAATGACTGGGTCACAAACTAAACTTTTGTAAAAAAGGGATTAGAAGTTGTTCATTTCAATACATGTTTGGTCACCACTCTATTGGCACTTAACCCCTATCAGTGTGTTGTTTTCGTGTCTTGTGAAATGTAGTTGTAGGAACTGTGGTTTTCACTACTCACATTTCTTGCATTTAGTTATTTTGACTGCTTACTCTATTTTAGTTTTAGAGGTGTGTGAGAGTGATTTTTAATTTCAAGATGAGGACGAGAAATATTTCAACTCAAATTATCAAAATCAAGACAACATACTGAAAGTATAGGGATTGGGACAAAAGCTAGATTAGATTAAAAAGGGAAGATTACATGGTTGGGTCAAGCCCCAGGCACTGCAACTTTTGGTCTTCGAAAGCGGGAACGAAAGTTGTATTGTCAAGAAGAGAATAAGACCAAGACCTAGACCATGAATTTTTATTAACTGATTTAATTTATTTAAGAAAAATAATGAGTCTTTACTATCATAATTTTCTTGGATTAACTATTAGGCGTATACAATTTTTCCAAATGGATTGCGTAGGCCTATAATTCATTAGTTAATTACTAACTACTTAATAAAAGAAGTATATTACTTTATTCTTAAAGGTGTTTTGTAAATTTTACTAGCAAAAAACAGTATAAAATCAAACATATTGTTCAAATTAGGAAATAAATATTTTGGGATGCATGTGTTCAAACTTAGAACTACTAAGTATTCTGTTTGTACTAATAGTATTTTAAATTTATATACAATTTTAAACATGAAAGAACTGGTGGTTATAGTAATATTACAAGTATATACGTTGATTTTACCATTTTTGAGTAATTATTAAATATTGATCAGAATATAATTATAATTAATTTGACGCCGTTTAGTATGTATTTAAATTTTATACTTTACTTTCTTTTATTAATGATTGTAGAAACACTTGGACATGCACATGCCAAATTTTAGGATATAAATAAATCCACAGATTAAAGATCAAATTCATATCAAGCTGTTTTTAATGTAAAACAATTTGAATTTTAATAAAATAATTTTAGGATTCATACATTGAGAAATCCTGAAATGAGAATTTTCAGATCTCATTGTGATCCGATGAGATTCTATGTGTTGAATCATTCGGAAAACTTTAGTCTCTTATATTTGCAGCATGCTCGTATCTCTTGATTTATTCTATTGCAACTTAGGCTGTGATACATCTGTGCTCAGGAAGTGGGTTTTATCTCAGCCTAAGGTAATGAAAACACAATTTTACACATTGAGAAATGAACGAATAAACTTTATCTTTAATATTTAATTATAAAAGAACTATTGTAAATTTAAAACAAAATGATACTCTAAAAATGAATCTGGACATTTTTTAACGAATGGAGAAAAATACACCTGATAAATGAATCTGTTATTGCTAATGAGATCGAGACAATAATGAGTTTTCTCTATACAACTCTCGAATTTGAAGAACTCGCATGTTCCTATTTAGTTTACTAGTTTTAATTTTAGTTTCCAAAATGGCTGTAGGCAGGGTATATTTGCATTTTTCATGTTCTAGCTTTATCACTTGATAATAATCTTCTCGGAATTTCATGTATTAGTTTTTATATACACAAATAATGGCAAATGTTGTTAAATTAATCATCGATATCAAGTATCATATATATACACACACACACACACTCAACACTAAGTCTCTATATATACACTATAAGACACTCTCTATAAGACACTATACTCTATAAGACACTATACTCTATAAGACACTATACTCTAAAAGACACTATACTCTATAAGACACTATACTCTATAAGACACTATACTCTATAAGACACTATACTCTATAAGACACTATACTCTATAAGACACTATACTCTATAAGACACTATACTCTAAAAGACACTATACTCTAAAAGACACTATACTCTATAAGACACTATACTCTATAAGACACTATACTCTATAAGATGCTATACTCTATAAGATGCTATACTCTATAAGACACTATACTCTAAAAGACACTATACTCTATAAGACACTATACTCTATAAGATGCTATACTCTATAAGACACTATACTCTATAAGACACTATACTCTAAAAGACACTATACTCTATAAGATGCTATACTCTATAAGACACTATACTCTAAAAGACACTATACTCTAAAAGACACTATACTCTATAAGATGCTATACTCTATAAGACACTATACTCTAAAAGACACTATACTCTATAAGATGCTATACTCTATAAGACACTATACTCTATAAGACACTATACTCTATAAGATGCTATACTCTAAAAGATGCTATACTCTATAAGACACTATACTCTAAAAGACACTATACTCTATAAGACACTATACTCTATAAGATGCTATACTCTGTAAGACACTATACTCTATAAGACACTATACTCTAAAAGACACTATACTCTATAAGATGCTATACTCTATAAGACACTATACTCTAAAAGACACTATACTCTATAAGATGCTATACTCTATAAGACACTATACTCTATAAGACACTATACTCTATAAGATGCTATACTCTATAAGACACTATACTCTATAAGACACTATACTCTAAAAGACACTATACTCTATAAGATGCTATACTCTATAAGACACTATACTCTATAAGACACTATACTCTAAAAGACACTATACTCTATAAGATGCTATACTCTATAAGACACTATACTCTAAAAGACACTATACTCTATAAGATGCTATACTCTATAAGACACTATACTCTATAAGACACTATACTCTAAAAGACACTATACTCTATAAGATGCTATACTCTATAAGACACTATACTCTATAAGACACTATATATACAACAATCACTCTAAGTACACACTCAACAGACTATTTTTGCTGTAGTTTTACAAGCCTCCATGTAGAGTTAATGTATTTACTTCATTAAAATGTAAACAAATAACAATAGCTTTGTTTTATGATTTAATGAACACCCTATACATGAAGAATAAGGTTTTTACTTTCCGTAGATAATAGAGATAAGTTGACATCCAGAGCTTAGTTTCGTTAATCTTATCAATTAGTAGGAGCAGAGTAACTAATTACGATATAGCTCACTTTCTATCTAAACATTTTTAATTTTAACCATTGGATGTATTACTTAACCAATATACGAAGTATAGGGTAGGTTTGGTATCACACAAAATGTCTACCTGTTTTTTGATTGATCGTCACTTTCATAGCCTCGGGAAAATGAAAAAGTGATTTGGACATGTCTTACATCCGTCGTCATTGTCGTCTGTAATATAAGCATAATAGCAATCACAAAAATTAAGATAGGAACAGAAAATTTTTATAAGGGACTATAGTGTGCTCGTATAAGACCTTTTTGAAATTCAGAAAAAGATAATTAAACATGTCATAATGATGGACATTTTAAACAGTTTTTTGTTCAAATCTCATTGTTATTTAACTTATAACACATTAAATTAGATCAAAAATTGCAGATTTCAATTCTGCATGTTATGGTACCATCATCTCTCTACGATGACAAATAGTAAATTTATTGTAAAAAAAAATGCGATTTTTCGAATTCTGAGCTTAAAAAAAAGTGATATTATTTTAGTTATAAAATTAGGCAAGGCTGTCACTTTGACGAGGATAATGAGTGGATGATGCTTCACATATGATGTTCACTATGGTCAAGACACTGACACGAGTGAAGCGAGTGGAGACTCTTTACTATATACACATCTATGCAGCCCATGAGTGCATAGGGTATGAAAATAGTAATATACACAATTACTAGGTACAGAAAACTGGTATAACAACCGTTTTAAACTAACTGACTTGTATACTACGTATACTCTGTAAGACCCTTGATCTACCAATGAAATTTAATATTTCCTACAGCGCCTTATACACCAAGTTTTGGGCATTACATTGTAGGAGGGGGCTAAGTAAGTACCATGATGGCACTCATTAACTTCTGATAACGCCTTTTATTTTTTAATAATGAAAATATTTTTAACCATTGGATATATTTATATATTTTAAAAATAGAATTATATAAATAATTATTGGTATTTTACTATATATGTTGATGTTTTGGAACACTCTGTATATAAAATTGCAATTTCACTATGCTCTGTGAGTAGTTTTAGTAAAAAGATTATAAGTGCTGGGTTGAATGACTTACTTTGTCAGGTTTATATATGACTTACTTTTTTTTGATAATAAAATACATGATCCTTTGTTCTGAATTAATTTACATATACTGAATACTTTTTATATAGTAATAGCTGTATCATTGTCTTTTTTTCTTTTCAGTCTCTACGACTAAGTAAAACAGCACTAGGAAATACTACTGCAGGACAAGTTGTCAATTTATTGTCCAATGATGTTAACAGATTTGACTTCTCCATCATATTCCTTCACTACCTCTGGCTAGGGCCTTTACAAACATGTGTTGTGCTGTATTTTCTCTGGCAACAGATTGGGGTTGCTTCTATTATTGGGTTGGCAACACTGCTCATTTTCATTCCTTTTCAAGGTAATATCTATTTTCTTAGAATTGCAATTGCTTCTGTTCAGTTGTCAATTAACAAAGTTGTCAGTTTAAGGCTGAATGATTAAAAAAAAAAAAAAATTGGCATGATTATTAAAACTAAATATAAAATAATCCAATGTATAAGGAGTAGCTTTTTATTACAAATGTTTCACCTTATATTATGATTTTAAAATTTGTAGGACAATCAAATTTTAAAAACTTGACTTTTTTTTTTTTCATTTTAAATCTTTCTTTACTTAACAAATACTTAAATTAGTAATATTTCGTTTAAATAAATATTTAAGTTAGTGATACCTTTGTTAAACCAATGTTGAAATTAATGATAATTGTGTTAGGTAAACAGATAAATACACACATCCAAATTTTTTTGGGATATTTAAAAGAATAAAAGTCCTGTTCGATTAATCCAAAACAGAATGCTTATTTTTTATTTAAACACTTAAATAGATATTGAATTAATGTATTTTCAAACAGAAACAAATAGAAAAAGATGGGACTACCACAGGGAGCAGTCACTAATACAACCCTATTTATTGCCTACATTAATGACTTACCAAGAACTGTGACATATTTACAAGGTATAAATATTAGTATGTTCACTGATGATCTATTAATTTGGACTGCAGGAAGAAACGAAAAAAAGTAACATGACCTGCTGGAAATTAAAGTGAATGAATATAAAACTATTGGATTATTGAGCTGTGGAAAATAATATTTTCATCAACACTGACAAGACTGTACACCAGTTTTTCTTTCTTCGCCAATGATCAGTGGTGGATTTAGCATTTTGGCGCCCTTAGGCCCAATAATTTTTTCCGCCACCTAGTCTGATTAAAGTTACTTCCCCAAAAACCTTTATTAAAAAATTATATCAGGCCTATGTGTTAATTGCTTAAACACCATTCCACGATGCAATTTTACCATTGCAAGTTTTTTGAGTAATTTACTAAAGTAGCCATCAGAACAGTATATGATGCTGTCGAATATTATGGTGGAGTTGAAAATGTCCCAATTGACAAAAAAACAATCCAGTCAGCCAGAAATGCTTATGGAAAGTACAAAGATTCCCTGGAAAACCAGCGGAAAAAAAACAGAGAGGAATCTGAAAGTAATGCACGTAAGAGGAGAAATCAGCTATTATTAAAAGAATTAGAAGAAAAAAACAGAAGCTAATGAGTGAAGCAAGACAGGAAGCAGAAAATATTGATAAGAAAATATCTAACTTAATCAATCTGTAAGAAAGTTTCCATATTTATTTGTTATATTTTTGGAACTGATATAAAATTTGTTGTTTTTCATTTATTTTATATCAATTGACTTTGTTAATTTTTCATTTAAAATTATTTCTGTTCTAGGAAAATAATTTATTCTCTGTACTAGGAGTTTGTTACCTAAGGATATAGTTTTTTAAAATGTTATATTTACATGATGTGAGTAGTGAAACATGAACTGAACACCTATTTAGTTTTATTTATATATGTTTGGTTTATTTTGTTTCTTGATGGTTAAAGTTATACTGTATTTGTTTTCTTTGTGTATTATTCAATTTGTATAATTTTATTAATATTAATTTCCATGGCAATGTTTACATTTACTATAAATGTTCATATTTCGTCATTTACAGGTTTTTTAAAATTAGGATTATAGGTATGTTTTATTTAGTTAATTTTATGTATTATAGGTATAAGTAGTTCCTATTTTATTCTTCAACATAAGAAAATAGTTTTCCAAGTTTTGTATTAATATAATGTAGCAATATAAGACAGATGTTTTCACCTTGTTAATGCATTTTTGTAAATAAAGAAAGTTTGTAATTATAATTTTTCAAACATAACCACTTAGATATTTTTGCAGTTACCCTTAGATTTATTATTAAAATATTCTTCAAGTAAATATTAATAATATATATATATATATATATATATATATATATATATATTGAACCTATCTTAAAATGTTCTATTTAAATTAATAAAAAACATTAAAATTTAAAATACATATTTGATTTATATTATTGGAAAATGTTGAATAAAAGTATTATTTTAATGAATAATAAGTAACGAGTTCTATATTAATTAAACTGTATTGTATTATTTTAATCATTACAAAAAACATAAAATATTTTAATTTTGGAGAAATAGTATATATTTTTATCTTTTGCTCTAGATAGTTTTTTGATTTATCACTTAGTTTAACGCCGAATTAATTTGTCAAGAGCCTTGAATTTTTAAAATTCAGGCCTTGAAATCCGTGAATTATGCTTGAATTTTTGGAGCCTAGACCACTGGACACCCTGTACTTGGTTCTGGGCTTAACAAAATGCTGTCTTAAAACACTTTTAGTAATTTTATGTATTAAATAGTGAGCTCAATTATTTGTTCCAATGAACTTCAAAATAAGAATGATTTTTTTTTGTAATCAATTCAAAAAATATGTTAAGTTATGGCTATTTATTTTTATTTCTAGATATTAAAAAAAAAAAAAAATTCTCTCGGGCGTGCACCCCCTGGGAGCTTGCGCTCATAGGCCCGGGCCTATTGGGAAATCCGGCCCTGCCAATGATAACTATACATTCAAATTTAATATCAAAACAACCCCACTGTCCAAAAGTGAAAACACTAAGCATTTGGGAGTGTATATGGACAACAAGGCAATGTGAAAACACCATATGACTAATACAGCAGCAAAAGCAAATAAAAGAACGGCCATACTCAAGCGCCTTGCAGGAGTTAGATGGGCAGTACACAGGCCACACTCAATAATACCTATAAAGCTTATATAATACCATTCCTTAAAATATGCCAGTGAAGTCATAGTGACAGCGCCCAAATCTCAATTGCAAAAACTGGAAAAATCCCAGAATGATGTCTTTTGAGATTATGGAGCAGCTAGGACAACTCCAGTGCTGGCTCCAGTTGTACTCACAAAACCTGCCAATCACTACAGAGATAGTACAACAAGCAAGTTATGCACACTCTAACCTCCAACCTCTGGCATATACAAACTTGGCAAAAAGAAGCTCCAAAACAAGCCCTAAATACTCAGCGACATACTCAGTTGCTGCAGCATGACCCAGAAATTTGGACCATTCTGCGAACTTAGAAACCCTCTTGATTATTTACAACTTAATATAAACTTACATCTAATTGAAGATCTCAAGAAGGAAGAATGCCCACTGGTAATGCTGAAACAGATAACTTTGGCAACAAAATGTTTGGGTCCACATAATATACAGATGGATCACTCATGGGCAACAGAGCTGAGGCAGGAGCTGGAATTTATTCATCCCTTTTCTCATGCTACATTTTGGTAGGAGAAAACAAAATTAGCTTCGATGGAGAGATCAAGGCAATAGTGTTCACTTTACAACAACTTTTATACAGGCCTAATGCCTACCAAAATGTTGTATTTATGGTGGACTTAAAAGCAGTAATAAAAGCTTTATCGTCTAACAAAAAAAAAAAAAAATATATATATATATATATATATATATATAGTGAAAGTGTAAATGATGCGCAGAAATTGATAAAATATCTGCAAGGATTGGGAAAACGGATCTGCCACCAATGGATCCCCTCTTATGTCGGAATACTGGGAAATGAGATGGCAGATGAGATGGCAAAGAAGGGCACACAACTCTAACATAAGAAAACCACTGTGAACATCTTGTCGGCCAAAATCAAGATAAAAAAAGAAACAACCAACTAGATCTATCAAAAGGCAAAAATCGATTCTGAAGGCAAAAGATGGCACGTTATTGAAGAGACTTGAGAGGAGAATAGATGTAGAAAAGAAGCTGTAGTCACATTCCGCCGCGGCACATCTACATAGGATGAAGATTCTGTCTTCGGAGGATTGTACCTTGAGCCGCAGCACAAACTCTGTGATGAATGGAGACCACCTGACAGTGAGTAGTGAGCTTAACGCTGATCAAAAAAGATCAAAGAATATACATTAGTTATATTGGGATGCCAGAAGACTGATGGACCAAGGTCGGCATAGGAAAAAAAAAAAAACAACTTAATGTAATTTTATTAAGCAATAGAGTTTATAAAGAAAACAATAGAATTATTTTTGTGGATTATAAATAAAGAACAGGTTCCTCTAAAAAGATTTAATAACCGCCAAATCAGTCTCTTTATCTTTATAGAAAATACAAATTATTGTAAAGTGTTTATAATTCAATAAACTTAAAAAAAAGGACACGGAAAGGGTACCTCAGTACAGAGTAGGGACCTCCTTTACTGTTGGCAACAGCCCGTATCCTTCTCTGCAAGCTCTGGATGACTCAAGTTCAATGGAATTTAGGTCTGTAGACTGTACTGGCCAGATCTAAATTTAAATCCTCTTCATATCAAGCCTATAACCAGACGCACACTATGTGGAGTGACGTAATATATAAGAGAGAAATAAGGAACCACCACACCAGTATAAGGATGCACTATAGGTTCAAGAATAGTTTCTCAGTACATTTGTCCATTTACAAACCCGTCCAGTAAAATGAGGTCAGATTTTCCACTGACACTGATGCTCTCAAACACCACAATGGTACCGCCTCTGTACGGGTGAGCCTCCTAACAACTGAATCTTTTTCTCCTCACTTTTACTTCATGACTATCAGGGTCAAATCTAAATCGAGATCCAACTGTAAATAGTACATTAGACCAATTTTCTAAAGATTAATTCAAATGCTGTTTGGCCTATATAAGTTTTGAAGCAAGATTTCCACGGCAAAAAGCTGGGACTCTAACCACTCTAGAATGGTTTCAAGACGAATAGTTATATTATGGGTGTTTCGTAACTGGATCACCAACTCGAGCCCAGAGATATAGGTTGACATTATCCTTTTAGCATTAGGTAGTGGTCCTAAGTGGTACTCGCTGAATGTCTCCAACTTGGATTTTGTTCTGAAGGGCTGCCAGTATTACTACATGTTCCTCCACGTTCTGCTGACTGGTGTTGAAAGCCTCAGCAACCTTTATTTGATGCATTCCCATGGCCCGATTCATTTCATCTAAGGAGAGATGTTGACGCTCCATAGCAGAAAACAAGACTAAAGCCACGAGCTAATGAGTATGACTAATCCACACATAAAACTAATATAAGTGACCACTGCTATCGTAAATGTCGCCAATTGATCGTAAATGAGATAAAGCGATAATAAAGAGCAGGAATTCACAAGAGCTCCAAGGGTTTCGCAGCAACTAATAGTCTACGTTTAGAAATCTATGGCTAACTGATCATTATAAACAGTAAATAAGATAAGAAAAAAAAAGTTTTTTTATCTGTTCCAAAGCAAAATAACTCTTAAAATTAAAAATATCCCTAGACTTTTTGAATGTGTGTATTAACAAATTGTTAAAATGTAAGGTAAGTGTTTGTTAACAAACCATTAGAACAGGTCAGTTTTAATTATCATTAGACAAACTGTTCCTATAGCCTACCTTTACTTTTACGTTTTAAACATTTTGACATTTAAATTTTGTATTTAAGTATTATATTATTTTTATATCAATATATATGAACAGATTATACATTTTTATCTCTGAGTGTATACATATATTACAAACAAACAAAATTTGAATAACGTTTTAATTTCTGTTTAGGCTGGTTGGGAAAGAAAACTTCTGGCCTACGTTTAAAAACAGCCATGAGGACAGATGAACGTGTACGATTAATGAATGAAATCATCTCAGGGATTCAAGTGATAAAAATGTACACATGGGAGAAACCATTTGCAAAGCTTGTTTCAAACGCTAGGAAGTAAGTAAGAGACATCTTGAAAATGATTTAACTAACAACCAAGAGTACATAACAGAACTTTGTTGTAGATGAAAAATCTGATTTGTATTTACCAAAAATATTAACATTCTGAGAAATAAATATTTGATAAAATATAATTCAGATTTTTCATTTCTTAAAGATAATACTTTCTACGAGCTTTTTTTAAAAAAAATGTCTGATCTGAATTTCTCCCGCAGACAAAAATGTGGTAGCATGGCAGGTAACATGTGGTGGGTTAGAATAGAAGAGAATAGCATTTTGCACATGGGTACATTTTTTTCCTGTCTGTAGAGAGCATCAAACGACAGTCAGTCTACGAGTCAGGTTGTTTGCTTATTATTTTTCAGATTTTCAATTTCTGTGAATTCACGTCCCTCTGTGTCATTTTCAAATTGAAAAACATACAAAAATCATGTAATCATGGAGTGATGTATTTGTTCAGAAACTTTAAACTTGTATCAGATTCTCAGTTAGATATTGTAATCACAAAGCTACCAAGTTCTTGCTGTATATAGGTTCATTTAAGGTTTTTGCATTAGTGGCATCAATAAACGACAAAGTTTATCCAGACTATGTTTGGCTTTGTGTTTGATTGCTCTTGAAGCATCATCCATTGGAATAAAAGGAGATGGTCCACATCATGTTGTTGCTGATCACTTGCTGTGTTTAATTTTAACTTTGCGGAGGTTAAATGTCTTTACTGTAATGAGTGCCTTGGTTTTTGTGTTGCGTCTTTAAACCCACAACTCATCATCAATAAGATGTTCAGGTAGCCGGAGTTACCATTTACAGGGTTCAGCATGTCTACGAGACATTTAGATGGAGATGCATTTGCTCTTTCATTGCCGAAAGAAATCTAAAATGTCAAGAAATGAAATATCCATCAACTAGTCAACACTAGTCTGGACTTAACATTGAAAAGTAGAGTTTTAGTTTAACATTGATTTTATTTTTATATAATAATTTTAACATTTTATTGTGATTTTATAGGAAAGAAATTCATGAAATTAGAGGTTCTTCCTACATCAGAGGGACATTGTTATCATTTATCATCTTCCATTCAAGGCTGGCGATTTTTTGCAGTGTTTTTGCCTACGTGTTACTTGATAATGACATCACGGCAGAAAAGGTAAAATCGATAATTAATGTATTGATTGTAGTGTATGACATATTCTTTAAAAAAAAAATTATACTAAAGATGTATAATAAAGAATAAGTATGGTCATTGCATAAAGATCGATCTCATTGTATTAATTGTCATGATTCATAACCTAAGAAAAAGTTGTTTTTTTTTTTTTTTTTTTTTTTTTTTTTTTTTTACATGCCGTATGTCAATAGAGTTTCTTGTGTTGTCATCATTTGTATATATGCACAAAATTGGCCAAACAAATTGAGATTAAAATTTCATGAAGAACTCTTGTGTGTCCATAACAAAACCTATTGATATTTAAAAATATCCAATTTTTAAATGATGGCATTTTAAAGAAGTTTTTCTACATATCTTTGTAATAATTGAATTTACATAACATTTAATTAGATAATTTGCTAGTTTAAAATTCTGAAAATTCTGTAGGTACTAATTCCAACTTTATACAACTATAATTTTTACCAACCCTGACCTACCATAAAAATTTCATATTTGCATAGTTATAAGGCATGATAGGATCAAATCACCAACACAAGTGGTACTATTTGAGAGTTTTAACCATTAAGCAACAATTGTTATCCTGTAACAGCTTGAAGCCTGCTAGAACTAAAACACCAACATGATCGAAGCGAATTGATATAATAATATTATTAAAAATTTTCTTTCTCCACTATTTAAAATTTCTTTATAATTTAAAGATAGAATATTTTTTTAAATTCTAATTATTTGATTTAACTTCATGGTTATTACATAAAAAAAATAAAATAAAAAAAATCCATATTCCATATCCTAAATGTATAATTTTTGAATAACCCAAGCTGTAAAAATTTTAATTCTATCCTAATTTAGCTGATAATTAAAATATAAAGATATGTTGTCCATTTATATACGAAGTTTAAATTATATTGCATTATATAATCTACATATTATTATTACTGCTCCTTGCTAATTGCCAAAAAACATAATTCTACACTAGTTTAGAAGATAATATTATCCATTATCTTTATATGTTGAGCTTTAATTATTTTGCATATAAATACGTTTTGTTGAGTTGTAATATCTTGGCTTCTTGCAAATTTAATTTATGATTTTTGAACCAAAGTGCTTAACTATTTTTACTTTCTGATGTATATGTAGTATAGCGAAGGCGATCCTGGGATATATAAAATTATGTAACATATGACAGTGGAAGTGTGAAGCCGAACATATCGCCACGGCAGTAGAGGTTATTGTACAAGAAGTGAATGGTCAGAAGGGAATTATATCAATAGATTCTGATACATTGATTGCCCATGTGGATATATTCTGGATAGATGAAATAGGCTGAGGAATATTATTGGAGAAACGAAACATCAAAAGATCATACCCATTAGTATTTCAGACGGAAGGTTAAGCAATTTTTCAGTGTGTAATTGTGAAGGAAGTGATCTTTTCAGCTAAAAGTAGGGTTAGGTTTATCTCATATAATTAGGGAGTGTTAGGGGGTCTGGGTTCTCCTGAGATGATATCTGTCTTAATAGATGAATGAAGAGATACGCTGATGGGGTTGGCTCAGGAGAAAGATTTGAAGCGGGTCTGGACGTTGAGACATTGTGGAAATGCAGGCAATGAAAGGTTTAACGAGTTAGCTAAGAAGGGATCATCTACGCCTTTTATAAGTTCTGAGTCCATACTGGCAGTTTCGAAATAAAAAGGTAGGACGATGTTTAGAGAATGGGCGAGGAAGAAGCACATGAGTACTTGGAGGGAGAGAGTGGACTGTAGCCGGTCAAAGATCTATTTGAATGGACCTAACGATTAAAAGAGCAGATGGTTCATAGGTCTAATAACTGGACAGAAGGATTAGTTTTGATTAAAATTGAGCTTTTAATGAAAGTAGTCTAGATTCATTTTGTTTTTTTGCCAATTATTCCTGAACCCTAAAATACTTTTAAATTTTGGTGTTCAGACTTTAGATTAAGTAAATTTCATATGTCACTTAAATTTGAATGAAGTCTGTAGAGCCATTTCTGAAAAAAAAAAAAAAAAAAATTATCTTTCATAACAGCACAGTGATCAATATTATGTTTTTACTCATAATCCATGAACGAACCTTTTTGGAGGGATGGTGACAATACTTTTTATTTCAATTCAGTTCATTTCAATTTTATTAGTCCTTTAGATAAATCTTCTTTGTATAAGACAGGTTAAATATAAATATACAAGTCGAAGTAGTTAAAGAAATAAACAACAATAACAACAAATTAAAATCAATCTTAAAGTAAAATGTATAAATAATTTACAACTTAAGATAAAATTTCTTAATTAACAACCCACAACTAAATTTATTAGGTGTTGACAGATATAATTGTGTAGCTATAGTTAAGAACATACAAAATTAAATTACAATAACAATAATAAACAATCATACTACTAAAACTAGACAAGATAATAACTTCATCTTACAACCTTAATTTAAACAACATTTTAAATATTCAGCTACACTACAAAGTCAATTTATTGTTCCTTCTATCATGTCTTGACAGCTTCAAACTCTCCTACCGAGAATAATGCTGCAAGCTTTTCATAAAAAAGGAATACACTGTTATAACCTTTATATAGTCAAGATGCTCGTTGAGAAGTCTAATGGCAGACTGTGTTGGAGATCTTTGAAACACTTTTAATCGGTGTTTATTCACACAAAAGTAATCTTCATGGTGGGTATTGTGTAAACGCAAATCTCAGTTACGAAGTAAATTATTTTTTGTCCTATCAAAACAAATACAGTAGAACCCCTCAAACTCGACACAATGTGAACTTTAAGGTTGTCGAGTTTGGGGGTTGTCGAGTTTGGGGGTTGTCGAGTTTTAGGGAACTTTGGTATTTAATGGTTAGGTTTGCAATAAATACTCAAAATTACTTTAAATAACTGTACATTTATTGATTATCAATGATTACACGTTTATTGCTAAAAAGTCCCTGCCTGACAACAACAAAAATAGTGTGTTCAATCACACATTAAAATGAAATTTATAGATGGGTCAAATGAGATTTAAAAAGTATTGGCCTTGTACAATAGGCTCAGTAAACTAAAAAGACCTATCCTAATAAAACAGACAGTCCATTAAATATTTTTAAAGATTAAAACAATTTTATATATATATAAAAAAAAAAAAAAAAAACATTAGAGCAAAGTTAGCATTGTTTGAAAAAACTTTTAATTGATCTTTGTTTTTCATTTTCGACTCGACGTCTGGCAGCTTCATCTCAAAGTGCTGATCCCATATAATTAAGAGTCGGGTCATTTTTCTCACCTGGTTAAGACCTTTATTACAAAACTTGAATCATAGTTCTACGACGCTCCGTTGAATTGTTATGACAAAAGACTTGCCGCTTACTTTAATGGAATCGGTGCTAATGACCGGTAGCATCAGGGTGGTTAGACGCTTGGGTTCACAACAATATGAATGTTTTGACAACACATGATTAGGGCTGTCCTAGTCTACCTGGACCTTTTATCTTTAACTTTGGCCTCTACTATACAGTAGGATTAGAAAGTGGCTAGACAAAGGAGCAACCCTCACAGCTGTATAAACAAAAGTGACAAGTCTCAACCTCCCGGCACCTGGCAGGCGTACATGGCGTAAACAATGCAGTGAATGACCTTGGAAATCCCACGCTCCTGGTCACTGGCCCTGTAGAGTTTGACGGAATGACGAGTTTGAGGGGGTCGAGTTTAATGTAGTTTAATGTTTTTTAGTCTACTGTAGTTTCTAAAGTATAGAGACTTAGAAGTGTAAGAAATCCAAGTTTTCTGCAACCATCATTACTAGACTGAGTCTTCCTCAATCTAGGAGAATGAAGAGTCTTCTGAATTTCGGTTCTTATGAGATACACGAGCAAAATTAGTTCAAAAATATTAGCCACGAATCTCAATTTTGTATTTTTTTCTGTATGTTACAGATAATCTATCTCTTATATTTTACTTATATATCTCAGTATTGCCTCCTCTATAATATTATAAGGAATTTCAGATATCTTAGGATATTTAGTAGTACTTGGATAACTGTAACTTTCAGATTGGATATTGATTTGATATCAATCTGATATGAATCTTTCGAATATCCTTGCACCACTATTAATATTATGAATCACTTTTAAATATACTTGTTTATATTACTCATTAACTACATAAATATAATGCTCATCCTCAATGTTTTATTATCTTGTACTTTTTGAACATTTTGATGTAATTTTGAGATCTGAAAGTTTATTAGTATGTTTTGCTATCTTAATGTCATGTGTGATGCTTTTATTTTATAGGTTTTTGTAGTGACGTCATTTTACAATGTTTTGCGGCAGACAATGACGGTGTTTTTTCCTCAGGGCATTGGACAAGTAGCCGAAGCTCTAGTTTCTGTAAAAAGGTTACAGGTATGTTAAGCCGAATCAGCAAAATTTTCTATATCATGAGATGAGCAAAATATTGATTATTTCATTAACTGTGTAACGTCAGGGATTATTTTGTCTATTTCATAAAGTATATAACCAGATGTGTTATTTTACATTTTAATCGTTTGTAGAGGTCTGATTGTAGTGATTTGTAAGTCAGTTCAATTATCATGAGAAATCATCTGGTTGGGTTTTATTTTGGGGTTTGAAAACATAATTAATAAATATTAAATATGAGTAGGCGTAATATAAAAACAATACAAGATTACTATTTTATAAAATTATAAAAATATTATTTACCCATCACTGAAAATAACATAATTATATTTACTACATTTGTTGTAAATGTAATTAATTGTTATGTCTGTTATTTTTATAATTGCTTTACTTTGTGTAATTATAGATTTGTTTACCTTCTTTTAATTATATTTTTAATATAGGTTTGCAATTAATTGTGTTTTGTACTTTTGACCCTTGCTGTTCACAAAAGTGTATTTAGTTGCCAAAAAAAGAAAATAAATTAGGCATACATCAATAAATTTAGGAGTTATTATTTTAAACCAATATTTTAATTTCTTAAAGACCAAAATAAGTTGTAAATACTTTAGTAGTCATAATTGTAATCATAAGAAACACTAGAGCACTGTGGTGAATATACAATAAAGGAGAAAAAAAATTGTTGTAGTGTTGAGGTTAATCCTTTCCTTTATAATTGTAATCATTCAAATTTGGCATATTTTATAGGTTTCATAACATGTCCATTTCATGATTCTTTTAAGGTGATGTTATGTTCTATTGTTTTTAACTTTCCTTTATATTTTATTTATATAAGTTATGCAAGTTTATAATATTTGAATACTAAAATGTATATTTTATCCAACCCAACAGAATTTCATGATGTATGATGAAACAATACTAGCAGTACAAGACAAAGGACCTGATGGAGACATTATAAATGGAGGAGTCACAGATGAACTGAAACCTATCATGCCAAAAAATCAAAAGCACTCGGTTACAAAGTCCACTTTGGACAAGGGCATTCAAATGAGAAAAGCTACAGCAAAATGGTTTCCGGATTTAAATGAAGATACTTTGAGCAATATAAACTTAAGTGTGGAACCGGGGAAGTTGACTGCAATTATTGGCACTGTTGGAGCTGGAAAGGTAAGATGGATGTTGATATAATATTATAATATTGTTGAGAAGAACATAGGTTAAGTTTAAATTTTAGTAATGTACACATAACATCATAAACCAAGTAATCTGAATTATTATTCTCATCGTAGTTACTTGTTTTATAGTTAGAAATGCTTTGGATAGAAGTACTAACTACAAATTAATATTTTCAAAACTCTTGCGAATTTCATTTGGTCGTAATTCCACTGTGGTTCTCTAATTTCAGATTCATGGATTACTCTATTCGTCATCTAGCATCCCAAAATAATTTTGGTAGGTTCTTCATTTCTTGATCTATATAGTCAAATCCTGTATGCACATGAAAGTGATCTGTATTCATAAGCGTGTTACGTTCTTCGCAGATTGTGGAATGGTGAAATTTGTAAATGTTAAAGTGATGGAGATGTGCAGCAAGGCAGTGTGTTCAGTCTAAAGTTTGCTATCACCTGGTTTCTTATAGGTTTTTGTTTTTATCCCTGTAGCTTCCTATTTCCTTCTACTGTTTATAGCTGGATGTTATGTTGGCATGCTTGGAGAATATCTTTTGACGAGCCTTGTGACTATCTCAAAGTTGTATGATTTTCCCCTCTCTCCTCGCAAAGTCGTACTTTTTTTTTGCCAGTTTGTTGGTTGCTTCATTTTTATCTATCTCCATGTGTGAGAGTACCCACTGGAGGGTTATTGTTTACCTTACTTGCTGAGTAGACGTATTTCATCTCTTGTTTCTTTTATTGATTGGTTTGTGGGCTGTGTATTGCAGTGGTTACTGTAAGGCTCTGGATATTGCTTTAATTTCTCCGTCGAAGCTTGCCTTCTGTTTGCCCACTGAGATATAGTGGAACATTGAATATTGAATTCCTGCTTTTACCATTCAGTCCTATTAGTGATACATCTATGAGGATTCTTAGGTATTCATTGTCAGGGTATCTTTCATTGATGGTTGAACTTATCTGTTGTAGAACTTGCTTTTCTGTGTCTCTTATAAGAGGGAGGTTGGTGTTGATTATCTGGTATTCAATTAGTTAAAGCCCTTCTAAGCATGCTAAGTCTTTGTAACACTCCATACTCGCACAGACCAGGACACAAAACAAAGTACTAGACCAGAACTGCACTACAGAAAGTTGGTGTTTTTCACTTGATGACAGGAGTTGATTTACACTCTTGAAATATTGTCTGTATTAGTTTTTATGTACACAAATGATTGAAAATGTCTGATTAAACCATATTAATACTATGGACAAGCTACATTATCGAATAACTTTAAAATCAGAAATAGAAAAAAACAACTTTGTTTGAAAATAAAAAAATTGTTTCATTCCTACTTATTAGCGCCCTACTTGACTCTGTTCATATCTCTGTTCATATTTTTTCTGTAAGTTAAAATTGGCATGTTTTGTATATTTGAATTTTTCTATTCCAAGAAAGAATTTTACTATAGGTTTTATTTGTTCTGATGTAAGATTAAAAAATACTTACTATTCTCATTTCTATTTAATTGTTACAGACATCTTTGTTCCATGCTATACTCAGGGAGTTGCCATTATCCGAAGGCAGCATATCTGTTGGAGGCGTAATCTCATATGCATCTCAAGAACCTTGGCTCTTTGCTGGCTCTGTTAGACAAAATATTCTGTTTGGCATGGTTTATGATAAAGATCGTTACAGACAAGTTGTCAAAGTTTGTGCTTTAAGAGCGGACTTTGATCAGTTTCCTTACGGCGACAAGACTATCGTAGGAGAGAGAGGTGTGTCTCTAAGTGGAGGACAAAGAGCCAGGATTAATTTAGCCAGGTAAGTTGTAAACGTAGGTATATGTTAAAGTGAGGTGACATACTTGTGAAACTGATATAGTTTTTACAAACAACTGACTGTTTATTTTGTCAATTAAATTTGAGAGTTATATAGTAGTTATTTGTGCAACTAGTGAGCAAAGTGGCATTTTTTTAAACGAGAGAAAAATGTTGACGCACAAGGCTTGCCGAGTGCGTCAATTTTATCGAGTTTAAAAAAGACGTTTTGCTCACGAATTGCACATTATACTTTGTCTACAGTTGTCCATATTTTAAAACTATCAACACTGAGTAGAAGTTCTCACGTCAAAACTGAGGTTATTTATGAATATTACAAATAACTTAGGTGTATTGTTGAGGAAACGGGATTGCCAACTTCAAAACTCGGCAAACAAAAAATACTCTCCTTGTACATACACTGTCAATCATCTTCATGAATAATTACTTCCCTTTTCAACTTTAAAATGTTGTTTTGTTGTTTACTTATGTTGTTTTACATGTAATAATTAATCTAACCTACATACGGGACATTTCCTGTATATTATAAATCAATTCAAATAAACTTAACCTAAATTTCGTTTTGTTCGGTTGCCATCCGGAGTGAGCAAAGTAGTGTGCAAAGTAGTGGGCAAAGTGAAACTGTTGAGAAATCAGCTGTTTTGCAAACTAATTTAAATGAACAAAATGCCACTTTGTCAACAACTGTAGACAAAAGTCATTTTTCATTTACAGTATTTATATGTTAAACTACTTTACTTCCTCAGGAAGTCACTATATGTGGCAATCCCAATGTGATGCTCTCGCTGGATCTATATTTCTCTGTATTCTTGGCTTAGATTTCTCTCTTTTATCTTTCCTGTCAGGTCTCTTATTTTCTTCCAACTGTGATGCTATTAGAGTATTCAATGGCTAGAGTTCTTTATTTTGTCTTCTTTTCTTCCTCTTTTTATAAGGTCATGATGATTGAGAGATTTTCAGCTTACATTTATTTTATCATTTATATGTGTAAATATATATATATATATATATATATATATATATATATATATATATATATATATATATACTTTTGTAATGAGTAAAAAATGATCGATGTTGAATTTTTCAGAGAAATATCTGTATTAACATCCTCTTAGCAAATATTCTGTAGTTTGCTACAGACCAAACAAATGGATCAATTTTTCCTTGTGTTTTAACGATGAAACACCATGGACACAAACATTAAACACCACCTTAAAAGATTAATGTCTCAAAATCATTCCAACCAATTTTGATTTAATTTTAGTGATATGTAAAGGTTTATGACGACCCATCGTGTTAAGAGGCGGTCGGAGTCAGCCGCACGGTCCGCCTGCCCTTCTGCCTTTTTAACATGGGAGGAACTCTTAAATTATGTAATATTGGCTATGCGTGAAAATTTTAAATTAAAATAAAATGGTACAACCAAATAAATAGTATTTACCAACACATTAATGTAGAAAAATATTGTATTTACTCTGTACCGACTCGAAAAACAGTCAAAACACATTGTTATTTTCCCATAAGAAACACGTACTTTTACGGTGAATTTGTCGACATTTTAAAAATAATGTACAAGCTAAATATATATAATTATTCTATAAAAGGTACACTCATACTATAGCAATTGTCTCTATTATTTACTTTAGTAATTTTAACCGTGTTTACTATTTATACTAGGCATTTTAAAATATGTTAGCATTTGCAATGAAAAATACAGGGCGCAGTAGTTCGACCGTTACCCTGCAGATAGGGTTGGCGTCGCTCGCCAATATTCTTTACCGTTTGCGCCCAACAGTAGTAGATCCAATGTTCGGTGCGTCAACTTGATATAAACCATGCATTTAATTTATATAAACCATGCATTTAATTTATATAAACCATGCATTTAATTTATATAAACCATGCATTTAATTTATATAAACCATATTCGTGTCAAGATAGATAATCGAAATGATTTAAAATAATCCCGGCTCACACGCCTGTTGAAATTGTTGCAAAACCGATTTCACCCTCTTATGTTAATTGACAAGAATATAACAAAATAATCGTCTATATATTTTGAAAACTTACCATCATTATTCTGTAAAAGTCGGAAAAAGATGTGAACAATCTGTTCCCGATTTACAAAATCAAAAACCTTACTATACCTAAAAAGGACGTTTACTACTTGTGAAGCATCAAATTAAAGACTTTAAAAACAAATGAATTTTTGTTGTTAAGGAAATAAAAATAGCCCAACGCATTCGTTCGCTACGCTCAAATATGTAATTTTATAATAATAATAGAAAGTCAGTTTTTCTTAGTGCCATCAACTAAGTTATTTTCATAGCGCGATTTTTTATACTAATTGAAAATAAAGATAAGTTAAAAAATTTGTTAAAATTTGGTATATGGTTGGTTTTACCAATATACCAAGAATAATCTTATAAAATTTCAAAATGGCGGTTGTTTACATTTTTTGTACGGTTATTGGTTTAACCCTTTGGCGAGTAAGCACGGATATTTCCGTGCTATGACACAGGCATTATAGGAGTATGGCAATTACGCTAAAATATACCATAAAGAGTGGGGAAAATTTTTTTTTACTTTTGAACAAAAGACATTATATTTGATTAAAACTACAAGAAAACATATACAAAAAATTGAAATTATGATTATTTATAGTTATTTACAGTTTAAAAAATGTGTAGTGTATGATATTGTTCAAAACAAGGATATATACAAAGGGACACCTCACACTTTGAGCACTCATAGGATGTTTCCTTCCGCTTTGGTAATGATCGCTTAGTATGTTTACACACAAAGCATTGTCGAGAAAGCTTCTTCTTCCGTGACTCATTGGAGGGGAGAGTTCTCATGAAGTGGCGACCTTGAAGACGTAGCGGATCACTTTCAATAGATCGGGACACATTACCGAAAAAAATATAAAACAAATAAAAACTACGTCAACAAAACAATGACAACAGAACCATTTTTATACAACTACAAAGACAGCGACAGACTGATCGTGTGAAGCTAAAAGAGCGAGTAAAAAAGTGTGCATTACCCAGTTCCCGCTAGGCCTCACCATCCCCACTACCTCAAGAAAATAGAATATTTCTATATTATTGCATTTATTACTAATAGTTTAGGCAAAATTTTAAATTAAGTGTTTACAATTCAGTTAAATAATTTTACTATACTGATAGAGAGAAAAAAAAGTTTTATTATAAAGAAAAATCTTTTGCAGAATGTGAAAATAAAGAAATAAAATGTCAAAATCAAATAAGTAAGTGAAAATCCAAAAGAAAATTCAATAAATATAAAGTTTTTACCCTAGATAATGATTTTTTGAAGAGTTTTTAAGCAATTATAGAGTCCATGCTCAAAAACGGAAATTTCCGTGCACACACTCATTTGTGCACACTCATTTGGGCACACGGAAATTTCCGTGCTCACTCATTTGGGATCAAAATGATCACTCGCCAAAGGGTTAAGAGATATTCAAATTAAATTATCAAATGGCCACTGAGTTGACAATTTTTTAAATGAACTTTTGGTTCTTTGTATACTAGTAAAACTTAGCATACAAATCGTGTACACCAAAATCTTAATAATTTATAAAGTTATCAATAAACACAAAATATCCGACAGACAGATAATGCAATATTTTCAGATAATATATTAATGGAGACTTTTTTTCTTTATTTCGACGCCATAAATCAAGTTCTGAAGTTATGGCACATATTTTTGAGTTAGACCACAGTTATAGAGACAACACATTCAAAGTAATTATTTTCTTTTATCAGTCATCAGACATATTTATGATTCGCGAACTTATGATAATAGATGCAGTATAAAAAATTGCAATATCATTTGCATTGTATTTAAGTACAAACTAATCAAACGTTTGAAATAATTATGTTTTGTGTAGTTGGAATAATACATATTGCACCTCACATGATGCTAATTTTCCTAAAATGTATTGTCAACTATTACACTAAACATTGAATATAATTTTTAAAATACAACTAAAGTTTTTGTAAATATAAAACACACATAAAACTATTATTGACTTCTAATAAATGACTAAATAAATTAACATTTGGTAGTACAGTAATATTAAATCTAACTTCATTGTTATTTTCCTGTCAAATGTTTTCTTAACACATTAGAATATTTGCTTCAAAATTGTATATGCTTGTGTTTAGTTAAATAATTGTTGTAGATTCATTTTTGGGCGTTTTGTAATGTTTCTAACTTTTACTTAAGTAATATATATATATATATATATATATATATATATATATATTTAAATATTCCTGGATTACCTGTATATCGGTATTGATCTTCATATAATAACTTGTCACCTTTTTTGATCAAATATGATTTTTCTTTGAATAAATAATGTCATCAGTTTCATATTAAAAACTTTGATCCTACATTATTTAAAGGTTTAGAATGAATATAAATAGCTATTAGCAGATTATATATAACGTAATCAATTTAAATCGCAGTCCTTTATGGATGAAAATCTTGTGTGTTGAATTTCGTGTTTTCGAATTATTAATTGTGGTATATTCCGTAAATAGTTTGTTTGTGAATTATGTGTCCAATTTACTGTAATAACAAAACAGACTTGTATACATGTTCGTAATACCTATTTTACTTTTGTATCTTTGTATTACGAAAACCGATATTATTATATATTATGACATATACTTGTATATGTATGTGTATTGTATGATTTCACGTTGGCTGTTTCACGTTGAATATAATAGAATAAGGCTTAATTATATGAAATTGTGTTCCATATTAAATGCTAACAGCTATATATCAAATTTGAAAACCCCTTTACTAAATAAATTTGTATATCTTATGTTTAATTTAAACAGTTAATTGTTGGCAACAGTTTTTAAATATTTCTGATATTTGTAAATAAATTAAACTCAAAGGTAACATTTTTTGTTAATTCAGGAAAAGGAAACTAAATTTCGGTTTGGTTGGTTCATTAAAAAATGAATATTAAAACCTTATTTTCCGAATCGAATTAGTATTGTTGGAAGAGTTATGTTTATAAAAATATACCTTTATGTATGTTACACATGGATACGAGAACTAAATGAATAATTTGTAATCATAAGTGAAGGGTTGTGAATGTGTGACACATCGTCAAGAACACTGGGTATTCTATTGGTTGTATCGTTCTAAGTTCTGTTGTATATAAAGCTTTTGATAAGAGAAAAGTACGAATGTTATTGTGTTCTATATAAGTTATTTTATTCATTTACATGAACAATTTTGGTGTGTCGGTTTTGAAATCCTGTATTTTGTTTCAAAAAATTACTGTTGAATACACAAATTTACTTTACAAAATAAATATACTTTATGCGCAAATCAAATAAAGCGATATTTGTACTGCTTGACAATTTACTTAATTATTTACCCTACTTATATTTTTTGTCAATAGCCTAGATTGTATCCTCATTTGTGTCCACAAATAGGGACAATTGAGTTTTGGAACACTGTATAGGTTTTAGTAGTCATTGCTACAACTCGCCGAGCGCTTGGTATTGTGAAGACCGCTTGGTACTGTGTCGGCATTGAACAATGGAGTGGATGGGGTGTGAAATATGATAGTTGGAGGGGGCAAAGGTTGACGTGAGCCACTGGCGGTCGGTATGACAAATTCTTAGTGCGGGTGGTGGACCACTACATTGAAGGCAACGCTAAAAGACGATTTTCAGACTGACTCCTGCCGCCTCTTAACCCATGGACACCAAGGATGAATATCTCAAAATCAGTCCATCCAATTTTGTTTATATTTTAGTGATATGTGAAGGATTATGATTTGACTCACGGTATTAACCTACTATATATGTAACCCACTATATATTAACACTATATATATGTAGGTTTGTGATTCAAACTAATGTGTGAAACATGTTAAAGGAAATTACAGTTAAAAATTAAATAACAAAAAATACAATGAACCCTGACCACTGTTTAGTTAATTTTGTTTTTTCCCAATTCATTCATAAAACTAATAAAGTCTTTGTAAATTTATCAATAAACAGACTTAGTGAAAACAATACTTTACACAAAATCTTACTTTCTCTTTTTCTAATATTCACGTCCACTGAGAAAAATAAATTACATTTCTCCCCATTATTTATGAAAGTTTAGATGTTTATTATTTATATGTGTATTTATTTAGTAACAAAATATGTCTATAAACATATATGTTGTCAATAATGGATGTTTTATTTTTGATTACAGAGCTGTATACAAAAAAGCTGACATCTATCTCTTGGACGATCCTCTCTCTGCTGTGGATTCTCATGTAGGCAAACATCTCTTTGAAGACTGTATTACAGGTCAGTTGAATTTAAGACCGAGTTATATTTAATGTTAAATCAAAACATATGGTATTCATTATTTTGATTGTTTGATTGTTATTAATTTTATTGGACATTAAAGTTTGTGTTTCTGTCACTTAAAGTTTAAAGTATAAACTTTGGCCTGTAACTACTGTACTAAGCTGGGGTAAAGGTTAAACCCACAGTCAAGGTGAGAGTTGTTCATTTGAGTCAGTCTTTTGCCAGATGGCTACGCTTGTAGTTCTATCTTTCTGCTAAACATTGATAAAAGTTTTAGGTTTTCGGTTTCGCTCTGCTCTTGCAGTTAGTTTAATGTGAAGTTCTTAAGTGTGTGAAAATTCCTTGTTCTGAAGACAGACTTGGTTCTGGGATGCTGAACTCAAGCTAAGTACAGTGGAAATTTATGTTTCAATGTCATTCCTGAATATATATGAAATAGTGTTGGGATTTCTAATTTTTGTTTGAAGAAGATTAAAAGCTTAATTTTAATATAAACTTTGGAAACATTATTTATGCAATTACCAGTTATCCTGGTTGATCAATATAAAAAAATAAATAAATAAAAAATGAACATTACAGTTTGATATATTTTATTTTATATTTATGTTAAATGAAATGTTAAAATTAATGTAAAGAAACGGTTTGAGATACGGATGTGCGATTTTCACCATTGATTTTGTCTTAAAATAATACTTTAAAACGATGTACAGTAGAACCTCTGTTAACCAGCCTCGGATTAACCGGTCCTCGGATTAACCGGTCCTCGGATTAACCGGTCCTCGGATTAACCGGCCTATATCGTAGTGTAATGGTTGGATGAGAGTTTCCGAAAATAAATTGTAATTGAAACACCAAAGCGGCGGCGATATCAAAGGACTTTGTGGATAGCGGTATCCCATTGTCAGCGGCGTAAAAACACCGCGGCACCAAAGCGGCGGCGATATCAAACGACTTTGTCGATCGCGGTATCCCATTGTCGGTGACGTAAAAACACCACGGCACCAAAGCGGCGGCGATATCAAACGACTTTGTCGATAGCGGTATCCCATTGTCGGCGCCTAAGAACACCGCGCCATTGGCACCCGTCGGTATAGCAGACATACACCCACAAAAACGTTTGATGAGCCGCTTTTTTCCACGAATCATTTTAGTATACATTATGAAAAATATAACATTTCTTTTCAGTTTTCTTCTTGTCTTTGACGGGTATATTACAGTAAATAAAAATGAGTGAGTTACAAAAACAACGGAAGCGTGTGTTGGTTTCGTTTGAGACGCGGTTAAATGTGTCAAAAGACTTGACAGAGGGGAATCTGTAAACGAGCTTTGTAGTGTTTAATTTTTTCATGTTTGATGTATAATATACATAACATAATATATAAGATACATTTATGTACAATAAAATGAGTTGCAATAACATCTTAATTGCATAATTCTTAGCGCTACCTGATTAAATAAGCTTTCTTTCAATGAAAACCGATTTTTCAGGGGAACCTCTGATTAACCGGCCAAACGGGCAACCGGCCCGGGTGTCAGTCCCGACTAGACCGGTTAAGAGGGGTTCTACTGTATCATATGACCACTTTCCCATTTAAAAAAATTAAGTTAAATTCAAAATGGTGGTTCCAAGATGGCAGACCAAATTTTTGAAATCATAATAAAATAGTATTTTTTAATCGAGTAGGTTTCTCAATCACATCTACCTTCAAATATATATATACACACACAAATGTGATTGACATTATTATTAGTTGTTTGTATACAAGTTTGTTAAGCAGTAAAAATTGTTAACAGTTTCAAAATGCCACAGTTTTACAACAATTTAACTAAATTATGTCAAAAAATTTTGAATTTTGGATCTAATGTTATCACCTCCAGTTTTTTTTCATTAAAAGCTAAAAGATTATGAATTTTGACCTTGAGCTCCTTAATTTAAAAATTAAATATTGAATATGAATTATGAAACAAATACTTCTTTGTAAATGTAAATGAGCATTAAACATTTTTTCTCTGGCAAGGAAATTTGCTCAATTCACAATAGCATCGTTGGCCAAACATTTGTGGGGCCAGAAGTTTCAGTTTGGGATAATGCTAATTACATTGTTTTTATGCAAAACTGGGGCGACATCACACTCTACACTAACTCTTTGAGAATGGCTTCATTAACATTTTCTGGGAGAGGTAAATTGGAGAAGGCCTATATCATTGGCTTGACCAAAAATCTGATTTAACACTTTGTGACTTTTTTTATGGGGATGGGGAAAAGATGAAGACAGAAGGAAGCGAAGTCACTTCAAGATTTATAGCTTGTTATAAGAAATGTTCTTAGTAATATTCCATTAGATTTCGTTTGTAAATCTGTTGATAAAAGATTAAAGAAATTCATTGCCAATGCAGGTGAATATGTTGAGGTGAGATGTTTTATAAAATAGTGTTAACCCCACTTCAAAATTTGTACTTTTATTTGTTTTTTAAACCACTATGAATGTTTGAAATTCTCATATCAAAAAAAGGAAGTGATTTTTCACCCACCCTATATTTGTATTGTCTATGCAGCATTTATATTTATAACACATTTATCTTGGTTTGTACTTAGATACAAATTAAGTTGTCAGTCTATGTACGAAGAATAAACAACCAAATAAAAATAACTATTAATTTATATGCTTTCAGATTACTTAAAAAATAAAACGTGTATCTTGATAACTCACCAGTTGCAGTATCTCACAAATGTTGACCACATAGTGTATATGGAAAACGTAAGTACAGTTTTTTACTTTTCTTGTATCGTTTTGTAGGTCTGGCTAATAAGATGTTATCCTATTGCATGAACCCTTTTTGTTCCTATTTTTTATGTGTTGTGGTGTATACTTAAATTTTTAATGAAACTTTTTAATTTTAGTTTAAGACAATTTTGAAACTAAATTCTATAAATAACTATGGATGTCCGGATTTTAATTTGTTTGTTGGATATCTAAGATAATTGGGTCTACAGTCTAATTGGCTGAATTTTGCGTACAAAAAAAAAACAGCTCATTGTGTTTACTTTCTCAAATAAACATAGTATAGCTGGATCAATAAATCAATGTTGAATTTTGTGTGGATATATCCACTTTGAGTAAAAAAGTGGTTTTTGAAATGATGTCTGTTTCCCTAATATGTGAACAGATTTTAATCAAATTAGGTTTGTCGTCATATTTTGGCTATATTTGGAAATGTTTTTACTTTCTCCAATAATTACAAATTTTGAAGTATAACTGGAAAAAAAATTCCTAAAAATTGTTTTCAACAATTGTGATCAAATTTTGCCTCTAAGGACCCGAACAAGACATTTTGTTACAATCTCCCCAAAAATTCTGGTTCATGAGTTATCGGTAAAAAAGTCAACTGGAGTTGGTATAATAATGGCTATATAAAACGGATAAATGATTTCTCAAATAAGCTCTAGCAATTTTTTCTTAACACGTTAGCTGCCACCGGCCTATTTTCGAATGTTCGGCGTAATGCCAACTTTTACTGTTAATTATTTTTTGATATTTTTACTTTAATTGTGTTTATAATACACTAATACAACAAGATATACTTTAAACTGTTAAAATAAATTGTTTAAAAATTTGTTACCTATCGGGTCGGCCGCGATTTTTTTCACCGAATTTTAATTGACAAAAAAACTTGCCGACCCGATTGGTCGCACGTTCATACTGGCGTATATTTTGTTTTAGAGGTTGGGGTCAACTCTCAAAGTAAGAATAAGCATCTCTACTCCATTACTACCTTCAGGGAAAAGATTGTGTACGCACTACTAAGGTTGCAAAACGGGCAAATCGAGCCAGTAAAACATGTTGGACATCACCACTTGTCTGAAACGGCGGTATTTTTAGCAGTGGCGGCGATAGCGGGCCCGCGGTGCGAGAGGGCCCGCGAGCCTTGACCGGGATTTTTCGGGAAATTATACCGGGATCCGGATCCGCGACGGGCCCTGCCACACGGCCCCCCCCTATCATAACAATATTTTTATGAGTATTGTTAAGAAATTACTAAAATAAGGTAAAATGTCTTGAGATAAGATTGTGCATCGTGCTTCCAAAACGGCAATAACCATTATATTTTAGAGAGCAGTATTTATTATTTAACGTCTTGATACGAAGTATGTGTATTGTTTACCGTTGGCTGATAAGTAATGCAGCTATCGCTATGTCGCGCATCGCGGTGACTCACCGGCGCCGGCCGGCGAAAAGATAAACTCCGGTCCCGAAGGGGAAGATTAAAATTTTAAAATAGCATCAGGTATCAAAAAGATCACTGCATTTTGTGAAACGTGTCCTGGGAAACCATTTCTTTGCGAAGATTGTTTTAAGAACTTACATAAATAGGCAAGATCCTTGTGAACTCCTTGTTTTTCTGTAAGGTTGTATTTTTTCACATTTTGTGCTTTATTTTCTCCGATGCGACTTGAAATTTTCTTTTATATTTAAGATGTGTAGTACTCATGTTTGTATACGCGCATTTTAATGACAAAACACCTGTTACTGCTTTTGTAGCAAATAATGTAATGTTAACTGTCCATAAATAACTTCATTTCATTTGAAAGTATAATTTAGCATAGGCATATAACGTGTTGCCAAATTTAAAAAAAAATTCTGACAAATACGGTTTTATATTTATTACATTCCTAACAAAAAACATTACAAATAGATTCAAGTTTTATTCATATTTCAGCACTAAAAATAATGTAAAACTTTAAAATAAAATGTGCCGACCCGATCGGTCGGCAAAATATCGTTTATTAGCAGATGATATATAACTGAAATAAAAAAAATGTGTTGACGAAATTAACATTCAATAACATTTTTAGTATTGTGTTCTCAAATTATAACTCTTTAAAAAGTTCCCAAAGACTACTGATAAACGTCACGGATCGATTTTACTTAAGCCCAATAAAATCCCGCAGCCGACCCGATCGGGTCGGCCGATGTTTCTAACAAGACGAGCTGTGCCGACCCGATCGGGTCGGCGTGGCAGCTAACGTGTTAAAGTGACTTTACTTTTATAAATAGAAAAATCTGGTGACACATTTCAAGCTCTGGCTGATTTTCAAATTTCAATAAACAGTTTTTCTGGGGAATAACTTTTACCTGTAGAATATTCAAATGTTCCACAATAACTCATTATACTCTGCCTCATAAACTGCGTTCAATGATTTAAAAATATATCACTGATTAGTTATAATACTAGTTATAGTTTAGTTATTGTAGCTCGTGTATCACTAAGGATGGCGACTTTGTCATTGAAACATGTTTGATTAAGTAAATGTAATTTTGTGAGAGATCTTGTGTTAGTTTTATTATACTTGGTCTGATGAAAATCCACATAGCGTTTTTCAAGGCATACTTCAACAACAATTTAAAATAAATATTTGGGTAGGTATTATTGGTGATTGTTTATTAGGGCCACATGTTTCACCCCCAATATTCAATGGGTTTTATGTACAGACATTTCTTGATCAATGACATTCCAAAAATTGTCAGAGATGTACCCCTTGCAGGAAGGCAAAATGCATACTTTATGTACGATGGAGCTCCAGCACATTACACTTTACTGGTGAGGGAACATTTAAATTATGAGTATCGTCAAAAGTGGATTGGTAGAGATGGACTCGTGGCATGGCCTTTGTGTTCTCTAGACTTGAATCCCATAAATTTCTATGTCTGGGGCTATATGAAATCACTAGTCTATTCACCGCCGATTGAAAACCAAGAAATACTTTACCAGCGTATTAAGATGCTGTTATAACCATCAGAAATTAGACAGAAATATTTGAAGGAGTGCGGCAATCTTTTATCAGACACATTAACACATGAATTGTATAAAATGGTAGTCATTTTGAGCACTTCATTTAAGTGTTTTGTTAATCTAGTTGAAAGTTCATTTGTCGTTTTGTTGTAATTAACCATTGATAAAATTTTTAATATGTTTCAATTAAAAAAGTTTTAATTTCTGTTGCATTTGTCTCTTTTGTTTTTACAATAAAATTATTTTGGCATCAATGATTTTGAATGACCAATATGTTGAAATCCATCAAACTAATGGACACTGTTTTACTGTTACCCTTCGTTCTATAGTTTTGACAGTTATACCATTAGATATGACATTAAACTGGCTACAAGAATTTATTCTTGACATTTTTAATAAGAATTTATTGTGTTTTAGTTATTTTAATTTAAAATTGTTAAATGGCCGCAATTTCGAAATGGATTATTGGAACAAATTGATTATTTTTTTCAAACTAGGTTTTGACATTAATGAGTACCGTGCAAAATTTCAACTAAACCGTTCTAGATATATAAATTATTTAGTAAAAAAACAAAATTTCGAATAGCTGGTAAAAAGAGATTTTCCAGTCATATGTTTTTAGAAATTTTCTTCTTTTTTTGACCCATATAACCACCCCCTGAATTATCTCTGTGCATTACAGAAACACCCTGGTTAATATATACCTACAGTATAATATAGTTAGGGTCTTTTCACTCTTAATGACAGAATTGTTTACACATTTTGTTTTTATTTTGCTAGAAAATAAGTCCTTTTATTTTTATCCTATTAGTGTGAATTAAATCTAACACCGATATACTCAATAGTTGTCATAAAACAAGGTAAAAACATATTTTCTTAAAACTTATTTCTTTATGAATAATTAAAATGTTTTGTTATGAGTTTTGTAATTTTCTTAAATGAGGAAAATAAAATTATTTTTATTATCTCTAGGGTAAGATACAAGCTGAAGGAAACTATCAAGAAGTGCAACAAGAAGCCAAAGATTTTATTAAAATGATTTCCAGTGAACAAGGAGATAAATTCATCGATTTAGGCAGTAGTCTTCATCAACGTCAATCTTCTATTCAGGTTAGATAATTTACTTTTTTATCATAGTAACAAGAAAGTAAAATAAAATAAAGAGTTAAAAATATTAAACAATTGTTAAACTTTTGTTATATTTTATTAACTATACGAGGACCGTTAGGAAGTAACCGCTGTTTTACTATAAATAAAACAAAGATATAGAAATTTTATTATTCACATTTTACAACTACAACTTTCTACTATTTTTTGAAATAATCACCATTTAAATGTAAATATTACTAGGTATAGTGATGGTTAAACTGTTCCAACATAAAAACAGCCAGTCCAATCTGTTGGTAATAGAGATACTTTAGTACAAGTCTTTGCTGATGATAGCTACTGGATTAAAAGATACATTCTGTTGTCTGTGTCCTTTGATGCTGGTTACATATACTAGGAAGTAAGTGTAGCACTAGACAAATTTGTAAATCCCTTTTTCATAAATTTCTGCCGCCCGGGATCTTAGCTAGCCTGTCGCGGCTTATTTATGTGCTTCATCGTTTTTAAAGCACTTCATTGCTTTTTGTACTGGACGAAAACGAAGGTTATTTTCCAAACGGGCCTCGTACATTATTTGGAATTTATATAATATGACTTTATAAACTATGTAATTTGTTTTATAGAGTGTTGCTTCTTCATACGATGAAGGTAAAGGTGACGACCCACCACAAGTAGAAGAGATGAGATCACATGGTACTGTTGATTCTACAGTATATTCTTCTTACCTAAAAGCTGGAGGGAACTGTTGTCTGCTTTTATTCTTAATGTTCATGTTGGTGCTTACACAACTGCTCGCCAGCGGTGGAGACTATTGGATCACTTACTGGCAAGTAACTTGAGTGTCAAAAACATTTGGAACGTTTTGTCACCAATATTAGACTTGGTGATAAATTACAGGGCATCCAGTGACTGAGAATTAGTGGATAAGTGGGAATTGTATGGGTATTTAGTGTGTACATGAAAACAGCAATTGTATGGAAATTTTTCAGGTGTCCTTGTATTCCATTTTTATACTCGTTTCCTTTTGTTAAATTATTTGATACAACATTAATTTGAAAATCAATTCTGAATGAAATCCCTAAAAAGAATCGTGAATTACATTTCATAATCGTAAACGATCAGAAAATGAACGAAGGCTGTCTCGCCATTAATTATCTCAGTTTTAGTGTTCTGATCATGTCATCGTTAATATTCTTAAGTATTGATAACTACTGATATGGTTTTCCGGTATGGCACACTCCAGTTTTTGTTTGTTTTTGTGTTCGATTGAAAGAGACAAATGTGACAGTCTTGTATTGCGTCATATTCAAGAGCTAACAACAGGAGGTGTATCTCCGCACTCAATATCTGTCTTTACTGAGTCAATTCCTAATTAATGGGCATAATTTTCTACTGAAAGACTGACATATTAGACCTACAAACATAGGAAATGAGTATGCAAATATATTTCATTTCATTTCATATTTTTTTGGTCCCATAGAAAAAAAAATGCTTAAGACAAGTAATCAGTAATACAAGTTATTAAGGATACAAATAAATAAACCTAATAACAGGATAATACACAAAACATATTAAACAGTTTACAATACAAAAACATAACCAATAAAATATAACAAAACCCTAAACCATTAGATACAATTGTACGTTGTATATTGTGTATTATTATATTTATTCTTGTAGGCATTGTTCACAAGACAACTACATATGGGATAGAACTAGTCAATATGTAGTGGTAGTGTACAGATAATAAAGTGTAAACAAAATTGCTATATACATAATTGAGAAATTATCTTACATCGCCAAGAGTTAATCTATAGATCAAGTAGAAAAAAATTACTCCAATTTAACAGAAAACTTAAGTAGACTATTTATAGCCAAGAAAGCGATTTTGTCCACACTTACTTAAAACTTTTCCCTCCCACTTGGTATTTTTGAATAATGCTATTTATTGCTACAAATACCGTAACAAATTTATTTTAAAATTGTCTTTTCAAGACAAATGCGATTGTATCAAAAATATTTTAAAACTATCGCTAATTAAGTAACATAATTGAAACTGTTGCATAATTAATTAAAAGAGATTCCTTTAAAACATTGTTTTCAATAGTAAGGTCCAGTAGGAAACTACGTCAAATCCAGCTTCATATTAAAAAAAAATTGTTTATTCTAAAATTTACGTGGTTTTTAATTAATTGTGTAATTAAACAATAACTGTAAAAGATATCGGGCTGAAATTGTAGATGCATATTCTTCAATAGTAGAAGAACACTTCCCATGGATAGGCTCGGGGGGGGGGGGACAAAAATCTGTGAATCAACTGTAAAATGGTGACCATTAATATAAATTTCAAATTGAACAATATAATTAGTCCTTGAAATACTCTCCTCTATTGTGACTTATTACGGTTTTTCTTGGAGGGAAAATGCTTGTTTTGAAACAAAACAAAAAATGTAAAGAAAAAAAACATGTTCCATCATTTCATTTTTTGAAGGAACTCGAGAAAATAAAGAATACACAGGAAGTGAGCTTATCTTTCTCACAGGTATGAGAGGTGAGACATCTGGAGGGGGGGGGGTTAAGCATATTGATAGATTACAAAACTGTAATAATACCAAATACAATATAATTCATTTAATGTTTTTACACTTTTCTATTAATGAAACTGGAACAATTTTTTAATTACTACACCTAGGAGCAAAATTACCACGGATTATTTGATACATTGCAAAGTCATTGAAAATGCTTACAATACATAGAGAAAATATTAAAAGATTTTTTGTTAGACATAGCTTCAAAGCGTGTTATTTACTTAAAATTTTACAGTAAATAAAATTGTTATCTTTGTAAGATATTGCTCAACTCAAAATAATGAGACGTGTGCAGAGACAAAATTAAAGACAAGATTGTTACTGGTTGCTATCGTTATATTAAAACTTCACTAACCCGAGCACAATAATTTCTATTGTATAATTTTCGTACCAAGTCCCTATTAATTATTTATAATAATATTACCTTTTAAGGTCCGTCTTGTACACTGACAGACCTTAAAAGGTAATATTATTATTAACTTCTTGTTGTATCTTTTATGACGACATATTTCGAAACCATAACTCCATCATCTGGTCTTATTCACTCCTGAGAGATCGTCGTACATTAAAACATATTACACATAACCTTAACACTGACACTAACACATGAAATTAATAATAGATCCACATCTATTATTAATTTCATGTGTTAGTCTTAGTGTTATGTTTATGTGGAATTTATTTTAACGTAGGACAATCTCTTAGGAGTGAATAAGACCAGATGATGGAGTTACGGCTCTGAAACATGTCGCCATAAAAGATACAACAATAAGAGTTCACAAGACGGACCTTAAAAGGTAATATTATTATTAACAATCATTTCTGTCACGCTAAAAGTGTCCTCCCCCTCTCCTCAAAAATAAATAAAGCCTTTATGTATCGATCTATTTCTCAACTGTCCTATCCAATATTTTAGGTCTATTTATTTACAGTCCTACCTTAATGTGTAATTCCTATCTTAATGTATTGGTTATTTTCTATCTTCTTCTACGCACTGAAGCTTCAGGAGTGCTCTACTTTTTATATTTATAATGTTGCTATTTATTAACATAACTAATTTCTAAGACTGAAATGTGCCTGTGCTACATTTTGGAACACTACACTCCATTTAACTTCTCGGCAATTACATGGAAAATAAAAATTCAATTAAAATTGTATAAGAATTATTTTTGTAGAGCATAAAAAATGTGTAACATTTTCATATATATATATATATATATATATATATATATATATATATATATATATATATATATATTAATACCTAACTTGGACATGTTGTGAAAGGATTAAAAATTTTAAATCTGCCTGCTTTCGCAGAGATACACGGATATGCAGTTTAAGTTGAATGCGCTGAAAGAAGTATCTGAAGCGGCAGGACTCAATATAAATCATCGGAAAACTAAAGTTATGAAGATGAATGCAGAAAACAGACAAGCTCTAAACTGCGATGGAGAAGAAATAGAGGAGGTCAACACTTTTTCTTACTTGGGAAGTGTTGTTTCAACAAGTGGAGGAGCTGATGATGATGTGAAGACTCGTATTAAAAAAGCAAACGCCGCCTTTGTACAACTGTACCCGATTTGGCAAAATCGAAACATCTCAAAGAAAACGAAGCTTCGCATCTTCAACACAAATGTTAAGTCTGTTTTGCTGTATGCAAGTGAGACGTGGAAAGTTACAAGTTTAATTACGTCTCGGCTGCAAGTTTTCATCAATAGGTGTCTTCGCCGTATCATGAACATTCATTGGCCTGAGATCATTACAAACGAGGATTTATGGAGAGAAACAGGTCAAAATCGGGTCAAACTGCAGATTCGAGAGAGGAAGTGGAGGTGGTTAGGACATACACTGAGGAAGCCAGACGGAACTATTGAGAAAGAGGCCCTAGATTGGAACCCGCAAGGTGTCAGAAGAAGAGGTCGACCCCGAGAAACCTGGAAGAGGACCGTTATTAAAGAAGGAAAAGAGGTTAATAAGACTTGGAGAGAAGTGAAGGCACTTGCCGGAGACAGGGACAGATGGAGAGCTCTTCTGGACGCCCTATGCTCCAATAGGAGATAAAAGGAAATAAGTCAAGTCATATTGAAACTTTAATCACAAATTGCTGGTAAGGGGTTTTCCCAGGTCAGTATGAGTGGTCCAAAAAAAAGCTACAATGTGCTTATATTTTTGACATTAAAAATAAACTATGTACAGAGGTATGGAAATATAATCTTCAAAATTGTGGTTTTTCAATAGAAATATCAATGTGTTACAAGATAAAGAAGGTGTATAGTTAAGCATGCCTAAAATGTATAAGAGATTTTTAATAATTAGCTTTATATTTTATGGTAAATTGATCCATAAAAACCATTCATTCTACTCAGTATTTATTATATTTTATATATAAATATAGTAAAAACAAATTTTAATGTATAAACTAATTATTCCAGAAGTTATTGCTCCTTGGGAAAATGATTTTCTAGTTAACTAAAAATATTAAAAAAAAGAAATGGTGGTTATTATTTTATGAATATCTGGGTTATAATGGACAGTAGAGTCCCAGTAATTTGAGCTAATTGGGGCTGAGGTCACTTCGATTTTACATGAAACTCGGATTGTACAGGAATAAGAATATAACATAGGGTAGTGTGTAAATACATTTAATGAGTAGAAAATAAGGTTAAATAATAATACAGTCCATACCGGGTTTGAGCTAACATTACTAAAACAAAATAAAAAAGATTAAAGAAAAAATCTTTAAAAAAAATTTTAAAGTTTTCTTTAAAATTTTGTATTGTCTTTTGTCTTTTGTTTTAAAATAGAGCCTCATTTTTTAGCACCGATGTCACACCATCTTCTTAAAAATTCTGTATTGCCGGAAATTATATTATTTAACTGTCTCGTCCTTAATCACTTAAATTTAATACAATTGCCGTAATTTCGTTGCTACCTAAACTGTATATCCCATTAATTTTAACTTTAAACGATATAATAATTTGTATCAAGTTAAATTTTGTTTGTATTAAAAATGATTAATTATATGTTTTGTTAGTTTTTGTTTATATATAAATTATATATTGGTCAACGAAATTAATAGTTTACAAAAAAAAAATTGAGTTTAAAAAATATAAATGATTTAAAAATTGGAAAAGTTTTAAATTTTGAAAAAATCAAAAAAATCCGCATGGAATTAGAAAATTTTAAAACTTTTTTCATCAAAATTTTTTTCAATGGATGAAAAAACGATTAAAGAACTTAATGAAAAGAATTTAATTTTAGTTTATTTTATAATGGTTTAAAAGATGATAAAAATTTTCTTTATATTTAATTATTTTTTAAATTTAAATATTTTGTTGTTTTATTCTTTAATAAGTCAGATAGTCAAATAATTAATTATTATATTGAAGTTTTGGTAAAAATTATAGCTTACTTCAAAAACGGGCTTCAATATTTTATTAATTTATGGAAGAATTGTTTGAATATTTCAAATTAATTAATTTCTTGATACTTTTGATAAAATAGTGTTCTACTACCATCAATTTTTATCTACTCATTTATATTCTTTCTTACATTTTATTTATTTGACCATTGTTAATCTACGGTTTAGCATGTATTTTAATTATAGTTGCCAGATGATACATAGACTAATCTTTGTTTTTCTTTTTATAAATTACATGACTAGCACAGGTTGAAACTCGTTCACCCATCACAATAAAATTATTACATATATTAAAACAATTATTTGTTTACTACAAATAGAAACTAATAAATAGTTTAAAAATTGTTGACATACATACAAAGTATAAAATAACCCGTGATAAAACATATTAAAATTTTACTGGTTTTCAGATTTTAACTGTAAAGCCAAAACTGCATAAATGTATTTTATGTATTATTTTTATTTTGTCAGTGTGTGTATATGTGTTTGAAATCTAGAACCTTCAAACTATTCCTCCATAAGTAGCGAACAATTGTTTCACAATTTGTGTATGTACAATTTTATGTAGATCTGAAGATGTGGTAATGAACTAAAAACTAAGATAATTTCCTAATTTATAAAAAAACAAAAATAGGGCCTAGTCGATATTTGTTAAGTTGCTATACAGATGATTTATCATTTTTTGTTTTATTATAGGGTAAACTTAGAGGAATACAACCAGAACCATCCAAAACTACCCTCAGCCCAACCACTTGTTATGCCTACAATGAACTCTTCACTGCCTACTAAGTCTACAATTACTGAAATAAACGATGGACCAATAGGATTAAGATATGCTGTTACCAGAGATATATGTTTGTATGTGTTCTCAGCACTCACGTTGGCTACAGTGTTTGTTACATTGTTTCGATCATATCTGTTCTGCTATATGTGTACACGAGCTTCAATGAGACTGCACGACCGTATGTTTAATTCAATTACACGAGCTACAATGAGGTTCTTCAATACAAATTCATCGGGTAAGTCATGGTAATTTCTTTTTATGTATTAGAATTATTCTTCTTTTACTTCATTGCATTTGCACATTATTTGTGAGGCAGAAGTAACAGCAATACTTTTTTTAAAAAATATTAAGAAAGTTAAGAGAAACTTTATTCTATTTTAAACTAACTATCTCCAGATTCTCTGCATGCTATTTTATAAACTATCACAATTTTTCTGTTATATTGATTGAAGAAATTCACTACCTACTCGAAATTATACACATAAAAGTATGCATCCAATAGATCCTGAGTCATTGTAATTTATGAGGGATGTAACAGATTGACTGACAAGGATCATATCAAATATGGAGCCCAAACCTCTACCAATAGAAATTTTAAAATTGTTTAAAAGAAAGGAAAAATATTTTCTAGGAGTTTTGGATGGAAGTCTGGAAGTGTTCTTTAAATGTTAGAACCCTTTATGAAATTCTGAAGGAACTAAATTACTTTATACTGTACAACAATGTATTGAGAAGTACACAAACACTAATTGCTGGAATCAGAATATGCCACATAATTACGAAGCAGTATCAGGATCGTTTTCACTTGATTGACTCCCCATTGTGCAAGTAACATAACAATGAAACAGAAACAACGGAACACATCATTCTCAAATATACTTTCAACAACAACCAAGCGGACAAAAAAGAAGAAACTGATAGAATGCCTTAAGCCATTAAATCAATAGAGAGCGAACATCATTTTAAAGAACATAAAACTTTTTAATAATGGTTCCAAAAATGTATGAGATGCATCACTGTTAATGTCGATTGTTGAATAATAGTCGCCTATCAAATGTACATCCGTGTGCTCCTTCAGTATGCAAGTGCGGAAGTAGTCTTAATCTCTTCGTTTGACCATGGAGAAACATAATTTTGATGGTGGCACTCTCAAAAATGGTGCGTTTGGGCGCTGCGGGCCAAAAACAAAATGGCCGCCATCAAAAACATGTTTTCCTATTTATATCAGTAACCGTTGAAGATACGAAAAATGTTGTTGGACAAAAAATGTAGCCTGACAGATTTTGCATAGAAAAGGTCCTTACAACTTTCTTTGTATAACTAACCGTTTTCTCAAAAAAATTACTTTTGTAAAAAGAAATATTAAGAAATAAAAAAATCGAAGTTTTAGGGTTTTGCAAGCACATACGTAAAGTTTTTGAAATTGTTTACTTGTTTACTGATTTATTACAATAATAACTGTATTAAACTTTAATAAATTAACAAATATACTGTACTGTTGAAGAAATACAATGTTACAGGATTACATAATATGTTACATTTTCAAATACAATCCATATCACTGTCAATGCCAATTTCACTTAAACCTAGATCTTCATCATTGTCTTCCTCGCATTCTCCAGTATTGTCGCAATGGTCAGGATCACCTTCGCACTTGCACATTTCAGTACACCGGAGTCCATTTGACTGACACGTACATGGAGGACAGCAACGTCTTTTTGAACATGAGCAGCGGCAAAGCTCCAAGATGAGCTGTGGTGCACAGGGGTTGGTACAAGCAACAGGCTCGTATGCACTACCTATTTTCTGCCATCCGAAATCTGAGGGTGAGGGGTTATTAGGATGCTGAATTAGGTCCTGATTCCACTCAAAACACTGAAGGTGAGCCCGTAGCAATGCTGGATTTAGTGCTGATTTTGTTGGAGGAAGGTTTTCATCTTGATGTTGTTTTTTAGTAAACAAGAACCATCGCACTGCTCCTATGTCTGTCAATGATGTTTTGGGGATGTACAGCTGACAAATGAGTGCTTCCAAGTTAGCCCTCACATCTTCAGTGAGTAACATTGTTGTCCCCAATTTAGCCAAAGCTTCTATCATCGTATCACTTGCTGAATTAAAAGCTTTCCACCACTTTATTTTTCCTTTGCCAGCAAATGACCCTGTTACATCAGCTCCTGAAAGTGCATGTAGTCCAGGGAGTGCAGAGGCTTTCAGAGGTCCAAGTGCTCTGTAAATTGACCCTATCTGAACAAACCTTTTCATACCATGTCCAAGATAGAAAGCAAAATCTTTAGAAAGTTGTGGATATCGCCTTAGTGCTAGAATAAGGACGTCAGTATCAGGGGAGAACACGTGAGTAGTTTTAATTCCTTTCTGTGCTAAATAAGCTGCATGTAATATAATCTTTGTGTCGGCCTCCTCTTGCGTGCTTGAAAGACAGGATACATCATCCCCATGTGATGACGCTGCCTTGTCCCTCCAACTGAGTACGAACTTCTTGTTGTTGGTCTCACCGAATTTAAGTATTTGATTGGAAAGGAACTCGGTTAGTTCGTCTTTTGTCTTATCATGGGCCAATAGTTTGTGCATTGGTATGCTTTCAATTTTTGTTTCTGGTCTGACTTTGTATTGGATTGGATCAGAGCCTTTTTGCCGTATGTCTCGCATCGCTTTCTTCAATGAGTTTTCTTTGTACGAGTCAAAAACTATATGTACCTCACTATAGTTATTGAATTTTTGTCCGATCCATTGGCTGAATTTCACACCGAGGTCACTACATGTCTTCACTGTTGTAGGTTTGTGGTAGGTATGAAGAAGTGCCATGCCATCTACTATTACAGCTTTTCCATGTAGCTCGTTATTATGTACTGGAACATCATGAGCTGTAGAAGTGTCATCATCTTCGTTTTCTTCAGCAGGTTTCTCTTGGATTGATTCTAGAGCATCTGTAAGTTTGTACTTAGCCAGACAATGGTGCATACTCCCGTCAATGGCAAACAACGACTTTGATAGTGCTGAAAACTCGTAGTTGCTTAAATTGTGCCTTAAATCTATGTCAGGTCTGCTTCTGGAAGCTATCAACAATCTTGAAATCAGAGATAAGTCTGTCTTAATGGCAACGGTTTTGTCTTTGATGGTAATTTTAATCTTCTTAGCTACTGATTTACACGTTTTTATGACATTCTTTGTCATGGGAGCCCAGAACGGAATTGCGTTTGAACGAATTCGTTGATGTAAGAAAATATTATGGAGATCTTTACCAACTTCGGCAACACTGTCTAAAGACACTTTTACTTCTTGAGGAAAGACTCGCTGAGTGAGGATATGAATGAGGTCATCACTTTTATATTGGAAGGGATTTGTTGAGTTTTGAAATGCTTCCATTAGTGTAAGCACATTATCGCCCTGGCGCTGTTGGAGTTTTACTGACACTTCATGATGTTGACTTCGTTCTGTACTTTTTAATCCAATAATTTTCTCGGTTTCACATGCAATTCTAGTTAGTTCCGAATTAGCAAGGAAGAATCGATTTCGAGCATTCTCATTGAGTGTTATACCCACAAGTCCTCCATGTACCTTCTGTTTTCGATTTTGGTGTTCCAGAGCCTCATCCGCACCTAGAGAACAAAATGGTACTTTACTTCTGTTCACTACCCAATTACCGTCCATAAACTGTTTCCAGATTTCTGGATCTGTTGATTCCAAGTTTTCCATCTCTGAAAGAATGTTTAGTAGGCTTCTCGTTCATTGTCATTATGTAGTGTCTAAAGAAAAACCAGACAGCATCAGTGAGTTTGGCCTCTAGGATAATGTTAGGGTTGTCATTTTCAGTAAAAGAAAGTACAGGAAGGGGACAGCAGGTTTTCCAATTTGGTGGGTTTGTACACGCTATTATGTTTGGTAGAGCAGTGTCAAAGGATTGTAATCGACACTCATTTGGTGAAACTAATGATAATGGTACAAATATATCAGAATCTTCCATAGCCTGATACACAGTTATGACAGTTCCATGAAGTGTTCTCCTACCATCTGCAGTATCTTCAGAAAAGTCAAGGTTGTCCGCAGCACAATGTATAAACCTATTTGGTACAATATCTGTTGGTACGTAAACTCCACCATTCTCATTGATTCTATTTAGAACACTTGCTGCAATATGTGTTTCCAATTTGAGAATACGACTGTAATCAATACTGCATCCAATATTGTGCACAAGATTTACAAGAAATTGACTGCGAGTGGACCCATGAATTGTCAGACCGATGGCTGTTTGCAGTGGTAAGTCCCTTGTTTGATAAAACTGAGTAGACTGCTTGTTTTCAACTTGTCTACGAGAGAGACAATTTGCCATGAGAATTTGTGACATATGAGAAGCTCGTCTTTCTACTTCTTCATGTTTTGCAATTTTCTCGGATGAAATTACCTTCTTTCCTCCAATGCACCACTTAAAGAAGCAATTAATTTCGTTTGGGATAACACCACTGAGATCTTCAGGAATAGATCCCTCAAAATTCCAGGGCTTCAATTTCAATACAAGATTTCTAATTATGTTCGCAGCCTGAAACAAAACGTTAAGTTCTGTCTTTTTTATGTCACCATAACTTTCAGCCTCTGCTAACAATTCGTCTCTGGTACACTTCATGGAAACTCGCTCTGGTTTGTTACATTGTCTGGGGCGAGAAAATTCTAGTTCTTTATCTGACAGCTCCGTCTCAATAAGAACTTTTAGCTGCCTTCGTGACATAGACAGCTCCTGTATATTATTGGAAGCACATATACTTTTGTAAGTATCTTCGAGAACGTCCATTGAGAAAACTAGACCTTCTGACAGTTTTTCTTCAACTATACTTATAAATTCAACAGCTGCCGCCATTGACGAAACACTCGTCTTCTGTTCGTGCTGAATATTTCCATCATATCTCTGGCTGTCTACTTGAAGAACATTTGTTACATATTTGGTCCAACATTGTCGATGGTACATAACATCAATTGCATGGACATCATTAATATTAATTGCTTCATTCAACCTTACCCTCAGTTTGTTATTATTTGCAAGTTCAATACTCTTACTTAAGTTTTGGCCAGCTTTGTCGGTTGAAACTCTCCTTAGCTTTTCTTTTCTGTTTGCTAGCTTATCACAAAAAAAGCACTTGTCCTTTTCGTAAGTAACGGTTTGTGACCTAGTGTACCTAGTAGGCTCAGAGGAAAGTACATGTGATTGAGTAGCTTGAGTACACTCTGTCGATACATCTTGTTCTTTTGGCGTTGAGTGCAAACATTCATACTTTTTTTGAAGCCTATCAATTACTTTTTTGTGGGTTACATTTTGATAACATGATCTATGCCACTTCAAATTGGTTTGTTTCATTGTCTCTATGCTAAAATCACTTCCGAAGCTCTTCAATATTTTTTCGCTGTTCTCTTCACCATATTTTGCCCGTTTTTTTAAACACGCAAAAATGTTCTCATAAGCATCATTTGAAGGTTGTGAAACCCATTGTTCAGAAGACTGAGCACTACAAATGAAACAACATTGCTTGTAGTCTGCCTTTCTTTTGTTCGGTAAATGAGCATTGAATACGGGCTCCATCTGTCTTCTTATCTTCTACTCTGAAACAATAAAGATAATTTCAAACAAAGAAATAAAATAATATTTTAATATACGGCTATGTAATAGGTTATTTAATTAAAAAAACTCACAACAACAATGACGTACATATAAATATTCACTTGCAAAACCCTTATATTTTGATTTTTTCATTTCTTAACATTTCTTTTTACAAAAGTAATTTTTTTGAGAAAACGGTTAGTTATACAAAGAACGTTGTAAGGATCTTTTCTATGCAAAATCTGTCAGGCTACATTTTTTGTCCAACAACATTTTTCGTATCTTCAACGGTTACTGATATAAATAGGAAAACATGTTTTTGATGGCGGCCATTTTGTTTTTGGCCCGCAGCGCCCAAACGCACCATTTTTGAGAGTGCCACCATCAAAATTATGTTTCTCCATGGTCAAACGAAGAGATTAAGACTACTTCCACACTTGCATACTGAAGGAGCACACGGGAGCCTATATTTGTACATTTGAAAGGGGACTATAACGTCAGATGTACTTAACAAGAAGTAAGAAGTATGTAAGAAATTCGACATGAGTGTACCTCATAATTGTTTGTTCGTAGTCAAGGTGCATTTTCATCTTTTATCAGTTACTCCTGAAGTGTAATTAGGTATTACTTGTAATCTGGCACACTGATTGCTTATTAAAATTAACAATTAATACTTTTATGTTAATATTAAATATTAGAGAGGAATCCAAAAATCCTGTTAATTTTACTAAAATATTCAATACTTTATAGTTTGGATATTCCAACTTTAAATATACTTTGAAATTTCCCCGAGTCCAAAAAAGTGGTTTTTGGAATAATAATTGTCTGTCGTAAGTGGACATATATTAAAAAAAAAAATAATAAAAAAAATAATAATAATAATAATAAAAATAGTTCTAATGATTTTTCAAATTTTGGTCAAGTGTGGTTAGTAAGTAACAAAATGTATTGGTCACTCACTATCTCTCCATAATCCCGGTTTGTGAGTTATTTGTAGAAAACCAAAAATAGGCCATGAGGGAGTTATAAAGTATGCAATTTTTCAAAATTGACTACCAATTATGTTCAAATTTTATTCAAAGATTTGTACAAAGTCGTAAATAAACACTGCTGTCATTAAAAGCTTCATTTTAATCAAATACAATTTATACTGAGGACTCGATTATATTATGGAAAAAGTGAAGGAAATTTAGACCCTATTTAAATAAATAAATATTTAAAAAAATTAAATGGTTCATTTTAATATTTTGTTTTAACTGGCAACTACCGAACTGATATTTTTAGTGAGAAATAATTTTGTTTGGTTTTTATTTAGTATTGGGGAGGGTGAGTGAGAAAGTTTGTGTAATATGTTTGCATTGTTTATTTTATATTACGAGATGTGGTGTAAATTTAAATTCATCAATATGGAATGAAAATAATAGGTAAAATTGTATTAATAATTCCTACCCCTTTTTTCTAGGTCAAATCCTCAATAGGTTTTCCAAAGACATGGGTTCTATTGATGAAATGCTTCCAGGAGCCTTGATTGACTGTCTGCAGGTATGTTTGTAAAATGTATTTTTTATTAAATTGGTTATTACCTAGCTTATTGTTTATTATTTTGTATTGATATGTAAGATTAAAAAAAAAAAATTGATTTACATTAAACATTAAATTAAATATTGTTAAAATTTTTAACTTAAATGTTACATGTAGTGATACAAATAATAAATTTTTTACACTAATTTACTATTGTTGAGTAATTTTTCTTTTTTGACAAAAAGAAATATTGAAATTATTATATTAATTATATCTGCTAGCGTCTACATAATTAATTTGAGTACAATCTTCTGCCAAAACTAGTATTTTCTTATTACATATATTTGTAGATGCGTTTCAGAGTTCCTCCATCTTCGGGATTTAATTTCGTACACACAAATATTGTACAACTCAAAGTTGGCCCATCGAGAAACTACAAATATATAACAAATTTCAATTTAGGAGTAATTGGCAAAAAAACCAAATAACTCTGTATCATTGAGCATATGATGTTTACCTAATTTAATTGCATATAACGGACACTGCTCGGACCGTATAAAATGTCCCCTATCAGGAGAGATGCAGTTATATTGGCTGACTGATAACGCATGGTAAACCACCAGAATAGGGTCTTGTAACGGATATTGAACATGTTCCGAAAATTTAAATCGTGAACCTAAATTCTATGTTCATTATCCTACTGTATAGTAAAGCACATTACTTTAATGCATATGTGGTTAATAAAAGTGAAATAATTTAAACATTGGTATTGTTTCATGACTGTCTCATGTATTATCAAAGTTTTTATTGTATACTTTTAAACAGACATAATGGTCTCACAAAAATACACAATAAAACAAAAATTTGTAAATTAAATAATTTCTTTATTACTACAGTACTACAGTAATAATATTAATATAATATTCGTACTACAGTACTGAATAAACAAATAGGAAAATTAGGAAAATGTAAATTTAAAAAAAGGTGGAAATCAAACTATGTAAGGGTACAAAGTTAAACGTTTTCATTTGAGAGACTACACAATTGTGCTATGTTATTTTGATTTTTATATGCAATTTTGAAATTTAAATTGTTAAAAATTGACTCCAAGCCTTTGGTAAGGGCGGAATCAAACTTATATATAGGGCGGAATTAAAAATATATTTAAATTTACTTTCTTCTGGTTGGAGAGTCGTGGGTATTTTTCTTACACTCTTGAGTTTTTGTTTCGTAATATACATACAATATATAACTTTTATATAAAACCCATTAAATTTACCAAAACATTTTATATCATCAAATTCTCTGTAAAATTGCCTAGGACTAAGAGGAGATAGCTCTATGTATTATACAGTTACAATCGCCAATTTATGTCTATTACAATTGTTAGAATTATTCAATATACTTGTATATCTATTATTGTTAGATGATTTTCTATGTATATAAACTCAATTTTATAATTTTTCTTAACACACAAAATATCTTTTAATTCCAAACTCTTACCAGTCTCTATTTCTTGAGTAAATTTGATTGAGTTGTGGATAATTTCATTCAAAAATTTAATAACATTACATTTATCAAGATCAAATACAACCAAAATGTCATCAACAATCTCAACGATAATCTTAGGAAATATGGCAATTTATTAACTAATAACTCTTGAAAAGTTCAGCTACAAAAGGAGACTGACAGTCTCCTATAGATGTGCTATAGTGTCAATATTCATTATTGAAACTAAAATAATTTTGATACATGCAGATCTCTGTTAATTTGACATATTTCTTAATTCCACATGATTCTTCATATGTAATGGTTCTACATTATAAATTATGGTCATTAACAACAAAAATGTATATAAATAAATAACTATGATAAATTCCGTGGCACTTCAGCCTGTTGAGAGCCTAGACATAGCGGTCAACCTTTCATCGGATGATGTGGAGTCAGCACATCAACTTCACATTGTCATTAATTTTAGCTTTAATAATCAGGATTCGGTACAATCGTAGCTCACTACTTTTCCCACTATTGAGGTTAACATTAACTTATTTGACTTCCCATGGGGGTTAAATTCAGAATCTCTTACATACAAAGTAAGAGCACTATCTACTAGAGCAACCCGTAGCGAAAATGTATGTGTATTACAGTGACTCAAAAATGATATCAAATTACACCTAGAGGGTTGTGTCAGTTGACATTTTGTAGCCTCTGGATCGGTGATTTCATAAGTGAAGATTCCAATAGCTAGAATTTTTATAATAGTAATTCACTGAAACCTAATTCAATTAACATATAATCTTATAAATAATAATATTGCACATTGAGATTTTATCTTCTTCATTTATAAAATATTTTGAATAACTCTATTCAAAACAAAAAACTACGTATTTGTTTTTGATTTGCTCTTCATTTTGTTTCAGATTGGACTGACCATGATGGGTATTATAATTGTAGTGGCAGTGGTGAACTACTGGTTAATGATACCAACACTTATAATAGCCGTCCTCTTCTACTATCTGAGGGTCTTCTACCTGTCTACATCCCGCAGTATCAAGAGGCTTGAAGGAGTCAGTAAGCAAATCAAACTTTAAATATTATTTTAATAGTTTAGTCTTTATTATCTAATGAGTTGATCAAATAAACAAAAGTTACAAAAAAAAAAAAAAAAAAAATAGATCTTTTTAACATTGTAGCCCATGGATTAGTGTTATATTTATAGATATAAATTCAATTACCTTTTTGGTATGTCTACTATTCCAACAACAGTTTTAGGTTTCTTGCACCCAAAATCAGATCCATAAACACAAGTAACATAAACATGACACGAATAAAGTTTCTCTGTTTGAAAGTTGTTAAGTATTTTCGAATCATCTAACTTTTTTAAACTACGATTTCCATATACATGGACTAAGCTTTATTAAACTGTGTTGTTTACTACTCGTGTTTATGAATTGATGATGGGCGCAAGAAGCCTGAAACTTTTACTGCAAACTGTTATATTAGTAGACATTAAAAAATGTAATTGAATTTATGTCTATGAGTATAGACATTAACCCCGATAAAACAAAACCAATGGAGGGGAAGATGCCCACACTTTCCACTGAGGGTGTATCTCTTGCTTTTTTTTTTTTTTTTTTCATGGTTAAACTAGGGAAGTGGTTTTTACTAAACATTAAAAATTATTTACTCCTGTTTCATTAATAATAAAAAAGAAATAACCATATATGCATTCTGTATTAAATTCAAATATCAACAGCAGTAATAATTCTTCTTATTGATATGTTTGCTCTTCATATTATCTACAATGCACTAAGCAATATAATAAACAAGCGGTCCAGAATATTAAATAACAAAACTGTTTCTATCTCCTGGAGAAAGAAGTGAAAACTGACTGTGAGCTCTTTGAGAGAGACCTTGGCGTGTCTAAACCTGCATGGCAACATCAACATTTTTGGTCTATCAATTGATTTTGAGTCGTCAGCAATTGCTTTTATAGTGCAGATGTATTTTCTGTTGTGTGCTGGAATAATGGTAAGTTGAACAACAATCCAAGTTAAATGTTTAGTCAAATTGAACAAAACACAAATGGAATGTTTTAAAATAGTTACTGAGGCATACAAGGAAGATTGCATGTGTATTGAGTTTCACGAAACATTCAGTGAAAGAAGTCAGAGAAGACATTGAATGTCCTGAATGACTTTCCACTTCAGAAACCTAGGAAAATGTAAACATATTAGCCAGATTGTTTGAGAAGAATGCAGACTCAGTGTCCGAATGATAGCTGAAGCTGTGAACATATATAAAGACATTGCATGGAAAATTGTGTGTAAAAATCTCTCTTTAAATTAAAAAAGAATTGTGTTAGATGGTCCATGAAATTTTCACATAAGAGCAAAAAGAAACGTAAGAACATTTTTGCTGTTATGCTGCAAGAACTTGAACTTTTTCAAAAAATCATCACTTGTGACGATACCTGAATATTTCAATATGATCCTTAGGTGAAATGACAAATGGTGGTGGCATATATACTCCAAGGCTGCAAGGATTCACCTTTAAACAAAAACACATTACAGTGATGTCGTGTTAATCTGAACCTATAATTGTCCGAATCCTGCGCTAGTCCCAATGGCCAATGTGACTTTTTACATGTTTCTTTTTTACTGAATTTTATAAATTTGATTTTGTCTTCTTTAAACGAGTAATGATTTAATAGTTTAGGTGTATTTTTGTTTAGTTGTGTGTGTGTATGAAAATATTTGAACAACCTTTAAATGTATAAATGGTTGTAAATACTTTATTTTACAATTACAGTTGTCCTCAATATATATGATAAACACATCTGACATCTTTATTAATTATTAAAAGGAGCAAATTAAACCATAATTGACCATGTGTTCCCAACAAAAGTACTAGTTCCAGCGGTTGCAACAGTGCTAGAGAGAAACAGCTGTAACAATATATATTTGTAATGTTTGTGGTTGCAACGGTTTTGTTAAGTGCTTTATATTTGTAGAGTAAATAATGTTCAGTTGAATTAATGACATTTATTAGTGAACTAAGTATGATGACTCTTATGTCTAATTGTGACCGTCTCCACTTCTTTTGACCAGCTGGAAGCTCCGGCCGGCTGGAGACCGCGTAAACTTTAGCCGAATCTTGTCAGGATGGGCCAAGGAGTCAAACATTTGACCTCAGAATTTGACAATAGCTATAGTAGCTGGAATTTTAATTGAAATTCCATTCTAATGTATGGACAGTTAGTCAAAACGTCAGTGACATTTTAAAAACAATGTTTTATTTGCATTTACAAGAATGAAATATACTTATTTTTCAATATAATGATCTACAACTTCTATGTACATAGTCCATCTTTTAACAAACTTTTGGATTTTTCCTTCAAGCACCTTTTGATTCTGATGCATAGCTAATTTTGCGTAGATTCAATAACCTCTTCATCAGAACATAAATGATTCCCTTGGAGCTTTTCTTTCAGTATGGTAGGTGGTTCAGGTAACTCATTACTGAGATCTTGAAGACTCTTGGTTATAAAATATGAGGTTGAGTGATATACTGAATTAAAATCATATTTTTTGAAAGTTGTGTGGTAAACCTTTTGAGCTTGACTTGATTTCATTGATTGCAGTAGCTCACAGTAGTTATTGACTATTACTGTTTCAACTTTGTGAAGTGTGAAGTGAATAAAAATTTGACTTTGTATCGTAGAATATCATCATCATTAATGTTCCTGCAGATTCGTGAGTTTTAAATTTGTTTATCATAGAGATGGAGGATGTTTTCAGACTATACTTTGTTGCTTACTCTTGGGTTAAAAGTGCCCCATAGTACTTAGTTCAGAAATGAATCTACATCTTAGAAATATTTCAGAAGCTTCAAACGATTCACTTTATGGATGTCTGGCAGTTGATTGAAACCCAGTTTGCACAGACTATCAAAAGTTTAAAGAATTGTGGATGATTGTAAATACCATACCATGGATTCCGCTCACTTGAAATTTCATCAACTTTAAATTATTGAGAATCATTTGTTAATCGCTTCGATATTGTCATTATTCATTGAAGTATAAGACCTACTTTTCCGTTGTTCATCCTATGTGTAGTAAAGCGATCAATCCATTTGCAAATCTCGCAATCAATCCATTTGTAGGTCTCACAATCAATCCATTTGTAGATCTCGGTTCTACTGGAACAGCTCTGCATTTTGGTGCTGGATTCTATGAATAGTTTGGTTTAACCTTTCCAGACTTAGGAAAACTTTTTACTACACACATTTCTTCCATGGTGTAATCGGACGAAGGAAAACTTATTTTAAACAGCTAATAATACTGACAATGAATAGATGATGTGAGGTTATGCTGTATAGAATATTCATTGTTGCATGACATGTGATTGAAATTTTGTTTTCGACTTTTCCTTATATAAATTAAGTTTAATTGTTTTAAATAATATAGAAAAAAGTAGCTGGGCAATTTAAAAATATAGTAGATGTTTGAAATTTTTTTCTGTAATTTATTCTTGTTTTTGTCTTTATAATGACTTATTTTGTGCACTTTTTTGTTCTCTACACAAAGTTTTGGTCTGACATTGAGCAGGTATATACAAAAAACAGTAAAAGAAATTCTTATTTTTTCATATCTGAGTATTTTTATTAAAAATGTATCCAACTGTATTTTCTGAATTACACCATTGCCTTGTTTGTTGTAGCACGTAGTCCTGTATTTGGTCATCTGAATGCTTCTCTCCAAGGTTTGACTACAATTAGAGCTTTCGAAGCACAGTCTATTTTGGAACAGGAGTTTGATCATCATCAGGTTAGTTCAGCCATTCAAGATACAACTTATCAATTGAAAAACAACTAAGTATACTTATATGTTTTTTAGATAATTTTAATATAGGATTTCAGATATTTGTAACTTAAGGTGTTTCAAAAACAAAGTAATAAATTTGGAAAAAGTGTCCTAACCTTACTGGGCACCCATCTATGATTGAGAATAATAGAGTTCAAATCTAAAAAAAAGTTAATAAAATTCAATGTCCATTTACTATTGTTTAATTTAATAATTTCTTTGATTAAAATACTTACTCGGGCCGTAGATCCGGTCCAAAGTCGGAGTAACATGCGTCATGAAGTTGTTAGGTTAGGAGTTTAACAGACTAAGGCGTAAACATTAGTTTAGAAATTCATAATATTTATTGTTTTACAAAACTCATTCATACACACAATCATTTCATTTCTCTAACATCAATTAAAAAAAACTTATTATCGGTAATTTGTTTAAACCTATCCTAATACTTAACCTAATACATATTAATGAAGATCATGCCTTTCACCATACTTGTCTCTTAATCAAAATTCTTGTAGGCGGCGCATTGTCCGATATGAGAGCTCGATTTTCCGTCTGATTTCAACTCACTTTATCAATATTTTGATATTGTCAGTTCAACATTACTAACACTGTTCATCGATAGAAACGCATAGAATTCTCATAAAACACATTTTTCTGTCCATGTTACTAATACAAACACATGGTCTTTCTACTGAAACATAGTCTCATATTATTTTAACACATTTTAATTCACTTTGCTGCCTATTTCTTATTCACCAATATTACTTGTAGGCAGTATTGACCGTAGTCAATAAAAACAAATCACTTTTCAACGAAGAATAATTACTTCACCGTACTTTTTAGTTCAAATTTAACACACGCAACACGGCCTCTTTAGGCGACTTCTTCTAAGATGGCGAAATCTTTCCCTCTCCCACTCTCTTGCCATTCGCAAAGCCTTCTGGGATTGCTGTTACGACGAATACTTCCTAGAGGGGTACCTTTATATTCAAAAATTGCGCACTTCGTTATTCCGCTTACTGTTATTCATAAACTGTGCATGACTTCATTTTTACCAACACTATTTTTATTTTATAAACTAATGACCTTAAAATTCACATTTGTAACTTAAATAGGCTACAAAATAAACAACTTAAATAGTGATTTTAGTTTGAGATATCTGATATGTTACATATTGTAACCTACCTCATGGAAATTGTGACATCTGAGACCATGTAATATACACCAATTCTATCCAATATAGTAATTTAATAACATTTTCAGCTCATTGTATTAATAAATTTGATTTTGTGGGCTCAAGTCCAAAGAAGGAAGTTAAAGCATCCTTGTTTATTAAGAGTTTCTGCCATCTTATTTCTTTGAATGCTTTGACGATTTGGCACCTTTCTACATTAAATTAGATTACTGGGGTATGAGGACTCAAGGTTCTTGTATATCAACCTATTGTACACTGCAAAGACCTACTAGCAAGACAACTCAATGCTTTCAATGAAGCTTAGGAGATTTTGCCTGATGCTAGCATCAGAATCACATTATATCCAACACACAGTTCTTCAACAGATTGTTAACTTGGTAGAATAGCCTAGAATATGTGCTCTCTGCCATATAAAAATGTTAAAGTAGCTATTTATCTGACAAAATTTTAATTGTGTTTTATGTTTGACCAAAGGACTTGCACTCATCAGCCTTCTACATCTTCATTGCTTCGAGTCGAGCCTTTGGATTCTGGTTAGATGTTGTATGCCTCGTCTATATTGGTCTTGTCACCTTCAGCTTTCTTGCTTTGGATCTAGGTAAGCTAAGTTGTTTTAGATTACTCTTAATTTATTGGTTAAGTTATAAACCAACTACAATGGTTTTATGTTATATTAAATGAAGACTGTTGAACAATGAGGAAAACTTATATCCTTTAATCCTGTGACTTTATAGAGAAGTGCTCTGCAATCGACAAATACAGTGGCTAAAATCATTTGAATGCTACTTGATATACCATATTGAGGGGTTAAATATATTGAACAGTATATCTTTTTATTTATTATTTTTATAATTTACAATTTCATATTATATGTATAATTGTAATTGTAATATTATTACATTTTTTAAAAATTAATTTTTTTCGTTTCTCGAAATTATTGCAGTGTAAATAATATCACTAGTATACTTCCAATACATGTATTACATAAAATATATATAATTTTTTTAAAATTCCTGTTTATACCATTTATTAAACATTAGAAATAGTTTCTAATTATAGTATGAATTTTATTGAAAAGAGATATTTTATAATTAGGAGTATTGATATTGATAGGTTGTAATAATAATGTATATGCAGCAATTAATAACTACTAAAACTAATAGAGATAAGTTTTAGGTTGTTAGAAAGTTGTTTTCTTCTTTCTTCTCAGTCATCATTGTCTTAAAAAAAGAAGATGAAATGAGCTTAAAATAGAACCCTGTTGTGGTCAGAAGAGAACAAAAGTAGAGAGACCTCATAGAGTGGAATCTAACCCAAGACTAGATGAAGAAAGGTGTTGTAATAATACCGAAATTCCAAAGTAATAACATCATACAGTATTTGTATAATATGAGAATCATTCAATTAAACATATTCACTATCACCAACAAAAACTATCCCACTTCATCAAAAACCATACTACTATAGATATATATCATTCATGTTTTGTATTTCCATATAATCTAATTTGTGCAATATAAATAGTAATAGAATTTACATTATATGTATCATGAGTTAAGAAGGAAAAGGAAATCTTTATGGTGAAGAAGAAAAAAAGAGTTTTTGGGACATTCTATTCAAAGCATCCAAACAGGCAGCATCATTTTTTGTTGTAAATCCAGGAAGATTAAGTGTTTGTCTAGTGATCAAAAAATATCTAAGTAGCTGAAATGTATTATTCAAGATTAGAAACATTGATGGGTGGAATATACTGTACAGTGGAACCTTGCTTATTTGTACCTTATAGCTTGAATTTCTTGATAACTCAAATTTTTGCCATTCCCCTTCAACTTTGCATAACCCCTAATGCTAATTTTCCCTCTATAAATCCATATTTTTTAAAAATAGCCTCAATAAAACTAATTTTGTTGGATTACTGGATGTGTTGGTAAAGCTCTAACTTGAAGGTAAACCTCTACAAATCGAAGTTTTAATAAAATCACGTCTATAATTGGAAATTTTGGCCTTATAAGTCAAAGTTTAGGGTAGCTGTAGTATGCAAGCTACCAAAATTAAGACATCAACTTCCCCCTCTACCGCAGCCTTGCACTTTCTCGTAATTGGGCTCAGTACAACACTATTGTTCACTCTGTGTGTACATATGTGCCTACCGTTCTGTATTTTATTAAATCAGTTGTGAAGTGGTTTTTGATGCAGTATGTCAGTGAAATGAAAATATAAAACATTGAGTGCTAGGAAAAACAAAACTTCTTAAAAACTGTAGATAAAGGTGTAATGAAGAAAAGTGAAATTACAAAGTACTTTGGAATCCCCCACCAAATACCTTATTGACTGTACTGTACCGTTGTTCTTATATGTAAATGTGCCAATTTTGGATTAAAATAAAATTAAGAACTGTTTACTAAAAAAAAAATACTTGTACTGCGGTGTTTTATTTCACTTATTCCTTATTAGAAGTTACATGAATAAAAATGTAATCAGTACACACTGCCGAAATGAATAAAGATCAGTCAACTTGGGTCCTCTTAACTTGAAGTCTGTGATTTTTACCCACAGTAACTCGTACTTGGCTATCTCGATTTATTTGATAACTCGAACAGTTTAATAGTCCCCTTGATATTCAAGTTAATGAAGTTCCACTGTAAGACTTTGTTTATCTCTTTATGGAATTGATTCAACATTATAAATTCATCTTTCATTCAGATTATATTCAGGCAAAATTAACCAATGAAAATTACAATTCTGTTAAAATTCGTTAAAACGAAAAAACGTTTATTAACATGAACAATATAAATACTTAAAAAAAAAAAATAATAATAATAAACAATAAATAAAATCCACCGACAATTTTGTATCATATTTACCCATCACTTATCCACTTCCATCAACATACCTTACATTAGTTTTTAAGATATCAAATATCCTAATTGTTTTGATTAAGTTTTTATAGTTTTATTTATGTCATGTACCCAAAAGTTTTGTAAAAATAGCCAAGGCAAGAGTTACGGACTAGTGAACTTCTGAACCCTGAAATTAAGAGTAGGCGCATTTTGTATATTTTGTAATAAATATATGTTAAATAAATAATCTTGCTAAAAACACACACACACACACACTCGTGCGCACACACACACACATGCATATATATATATATACAAAATATATATATTGTACAATATGTAATTTTATAGTATAGAGCCGGCTATGATAACCCAGGGTTGCCCCTCATCCATACTCACTCTAACTGAACACTTGAAGGGTGTTTGAAATAACAATATTTTACAAGAGAATATAATGTTGGAATTTGTTGAAATAAGAAACTAAAAGTGGAAAATGTAGGAGGATCATGTAGCTTGGACATGTCAAAAGGATGAAAAATGAACAAGGCCTAGGAAGATACAAGAAATGACAAAATTACAGACAGAACTAAATCATGATGTAGATGAATAGACAATAGTTGTAGGAAAAATGAGTGTTTTCTGAGAAAGATGGAGAGGAAAAAGTTATAGGGACTGTCAGTGATGTAAATCTTAAATCTACATCACTGAAAGAGGATTAGGATATGTAGTATAGATGAAATTTAGTCTATTATTTGTGTTGTCTATTTCTATAAACTAATTTTGTTTTTATATAGTATTTCATTGTAGAATACTTTTATTTCAAATTTCAGGTAACACGTTTGGTGGTAATGTTGGTTTAGCCATTACCCAGTCTATTGGGTTGACTGGAATGGTTCAGTGGGGAATGCGACAATCAGCTGAACTCGAGAACCAGATGACTTCTGTAGAAAGAGTGCTTGAGTATACAAACATAGAAAAAGAACCAGCCCTCGAATCTGAACCAGGTACAATCAATACATTTAAGTGATTTTTTATTTTCATCATGTTTAGGCCTACTGTAAATTATAATACAACTATAATAAAAGCCAAATAATTATGTATGAATTAAATATTTAATTAAAATACTTGACTATACAAGCCGCCACAAATCAAGTCTGTTGTAGGGGCTAATAGACAGCTTGACCTTGAAGAAACCAATAGGGAGTGTGTACGTTTCCTAATTCGTTTCTCTTGTATGACTGGTCTTTGCACTGCGGTTCTTATTCATTTATGTTCATTTAAGACGACAAGTATCATAGATACTATATTTCATTTTGCATAATTTAACAAACAATTAAAAAAAAAAAAAACAACATCCGTAGCTACTTTTCTTTCTTGAATCATCAGGAATTTCTCAACATGAAAATATTTTTCTGACTACATAAAATAAATGCATTACAATTCTTACCCTTTAACCCTCCAACTGGCAATGTTAATGGTCTTGAAAATTCTTCGTTTGTTAAAAAATTAATTAAATATATTATTTCTATACAAAACCTAACTTATAAGATATCATTTTTCTCAGAAAGATGCATAGAATCCATCTATGCAATAAAAAAAAAAAAATTGAAACGGTTTTGGAGTAAGTATGTTACATGTCAAAAACGAAGTTACCAATTTTCAGGAAAAACCTGTATATTCCAAAATCAATAGCTTACTACCTTTTTCTAAGATATACAAAAGTTTTGTGTAATATTTTTGAATATATTTAGGAAAAAAAAAGAAAAAAAATGTTACATTTTAAAAATTAAAAAAATTATATACGAAAAAACTGAATTTTCTCTTTATTTTTTCCAAAAAACATAAAAAATAGTAAAATATATTTTATACAGAACTTCTATATATCATTATGTCCAGAAAGGTGCATAGAATTTAGTTGTGTAGTGCAAAAAAAGTTACATATGTATCACATTTAAAGTTTTTTGGTCAAATACCAAAAAATCTAAGAGTAACGAAGCAGAAATTTCACAGAAATGGTGATCAAAAACATACTAATACATTTTTTGCATTTTTTTTCACCGTTACTTGAGATTTCTAATATATTTGTGAATATATTTAGGGGGAAAAAATAATAATATGTTACATATTCTAAATAAAAATGACGATTTTTCAGAAATTTGTATTCTGGCGCTTGAAGGTTAGGGTGACATGTCAAACTTTTAGGCATAATTAGTATTTTTCTAAAGCTAGGCCTAAAACAAAAGCATTAGATTTTACTATTACAATATACTTTACAAAGAATAACTCACATATTCACTTGTATACTCATATAAAACACTAAATATAAGAAAATATGCTTATAGCCTAAACTAACCATTGTTATTTATAGGTTATTCCATATACACACTCGAAATTCACTCAAAAACAAACTTTAGAAATAAAAACACATATATTGTAACTTGTATACACAATTTATATACAATTTGTATACACAAACCTTCAAAATAACAAAAATCTAATCCCAAAACCAATATTTGCCAAGCCAAATATTATAGTGTTCACGTCAGACATTTACTACGTTTGGACTTCAAAACAACAAATTGTTAGTAAGCAATTCCTAAACTCAAGTGGTACCAACTTATAGAATGGAATTTCCCCTACAACATAGAGTAAAAAGAAAAATAATTTTAAAAACAGAGAGATATCAACTTCGTCTTTTTGTAAAGCACATCGAATGCTAAATGAATTTCTTGTTGTCAGGTTTGTTCTATGTTCAAGTAGGAATATCTCTGGATCTGTTAGACGCAGAACAATTTGTAATCTATGGTTAGAAAGAGAAACATGTGATCTATATAACAGTGTTTTAGTTGACTTAAATGACAGAAAAATATAGTTGTAATCATATCAGGGAAAATGGAGACGCGCTATACGAAAAGGCGCATAGTTGAAAATTACGATTTTACGCATCAAAAATACTCGAACTTCACCAATTTTTGGAATATTATTTACAACGTTTTGTGGTATTTTTTTTGCATGATTATGCATCTACGGAACATTAGCTTTCCAACGGTATTTTATTTATGGCGATCGGATAATTTTAAGTGGGCGTAACGTTGAATGGCAAAATACGTGATTAAAAGTTAGTGAAATCACTTCGGAGCACGTTGGCGACCTACTGTAGGTCGCCGTGCCACTTGGAGGGTTAAATTACAAGAAACTTCAATATTTATTTTTGTATTGTGTTATTACTTTTATTACACAGGAAAATAATTGTTACCGGCAAAGCAAAAATGTTTTTTTAAAAAATATGTCAGTACTGCTGACATAATGTTAATGTATGGGGTAGACTAAACATGTTTAAATTATTAAAACAAAAGCTATTGCTTAACTCATAAAAAAAAAAAACTGCAACCTTAATACAACTATTTATTTACACAACTATTGGCAATAGCCTCGCTCTGGGTTAGCCTAGTTGCAGGGAGCTGTTCGAATTGACAACCTCTTAATAATCTTTCTCAAGTTTGTCGACTTTGACTTTAATGCTAATACAAGGATAAAATAAAGCAAAAGCTTAAAGTTTCAAATATTGTAATTATATAAATGAGCTACAATTGTTTCGCCTTGCGGCATCATCGGCCAACTGATAATTTACAGGTATAAGTATTAAACAACTGACAACTATTAAACATAAGTAACAGGAAACTGAAATACAATAGAGTTTCAACAAGAAATATCTGCTACTACATTAAAATTAATGCTAATATATGATATGCATAATATATTTGGGTAACCTCTTCAAGTGTCTGATTCAATAATTTTTTATTGACTTATTGCCTTTTTGACAGTTTTTTTGTTTTGAGTAGTCAGAGCTAAATGTGATGATAACATTTTTTACATCAGGACATAAACATTATACATTAAATACACATAATGGACATGAACACAAAAACACAAATTAAAAAATATCATGTAATTTAGCATTACCAAAAAGGTGGTAAGGCAATAAAATCTATATCATCAAGATGTACAAAATGATTAAATTATTTATAATGCTTATATATAGAACCTGAATAGAGAAACTACCGAAAAACCATTTCAAATTTAATTCTACAATTGTAACCTGCCCAACTTACTAAATTCATGTAAAATATATTAAAATACCAGTCTATTTGTCCTGATTTGATTTTTTATTTTGAGGTTATGTTTTGAATTAATTGGTTTTTTTAGTTATAACTTATATCTTATTTTTTTTATCATAGAAAACACATTTGGCCATCATCCATTGTAGATTTTTTCTCCTTATTGAATTTTTTGATTATTATTATTGATTTTTAATTTTGAGGTTATGTTTTGAATTAATTGGTTTTTTTAGTTATAACTTATATCTTATTTTTTTATCATAGAAAACACATTTGGTCATCATCCATTGTAGATTTTTTCTCCTTATTGAATTTTTTTGATTATTTGACCAGCTGCGATTTTCAATTAGAGTAAGATAGTGAATTCTAATTTACATGGTTATTTTACAAGACCTTTATATTGAGGTATTTATTACTTGATACTGATTTACATTTGAAAATTTGAGTTGTCCCCCAGAAACACGATTTTGAGGTGTGATTGATTTTACCTTATAATGCCAAAATATGGTGTTTTTATTTCAAAAAAGATTTCTAAAATTTGACCTTTCTACCTTTTAAAGTTGAAGGTTACCCATCATGGGACTATTTTGACAATAGGTAATTAGGATCAGTACACTTTTTATAGTCTTAGTAGATGTCAGTGTTTCCATGGAGTAGATTCCACAAGTTAGAAATTCTCCCTAATAAAGGTAACAGATTTGTTTTCAAACTGACTATGTTCAAGTACAAAGAGTACAACAGTATTTGTAGTTTTAAGGTTATGTTTTGTGAAATTTTTTTTAATGTAATCCAATTGTACAATGTCATGTGTAGATAAAACACCACCAGATTCTTGGCCTGAATATGGAATGGTAGTATTCTCCAGGGTTTTCATGGGCTATTCTCCTGATGAACCACCAGTTCTGAAGAACCTTAATTTTGTTATTGAACCTAAAGAAAAGGTAGGTTTTTTATTTTAAACTATTGTTACTTTTGTTCTAAAATATAATATGAATCTAATAGACATTATTGATATAAATTTGTTTGGACATGCTATGATTATTATTTAATACAGAATGTTTTGGAAGTATTTTCAATTTTAGTATGTTGGTAAAAGTATTCAAAAAAAGGATATATAGAGTGAGGAACTTAAAACCAGCCTACTGAAGAGCCTCTACCTCAGCACCTACTCACTTGGCAAATGCAAAAAATCTTTTGAAGTTTTCATATTTATTTTAAAAAAATATGTTGCAAGTGGGTACATTTTTGTGTTCCAGTAATCGTATTGCGAGCTATCTGCTGCAAAACGGTTCAATTAGTAGCTTTGATAACACATTTGTATTTAGTTTGTTCTGAGAGTGGAGAATTTGTTTATAAAGTGACCTTCAAAAAGCCTTACAGAAAAATATCACAGTTCAGATTTTGTATGGATAGGAGACACAGGCTTAACCTTGAAAAGTGGTCCTTGGTAGTGCATTAATTTATTATACTAAAGTTCTGACATGTAAAATGTCAATAAACTATGTTTTCTATTAGGAAATAAGTCAAGAAACATTTAGGCCACAGATCTGTAAAGACGTTTTTCTTATATAAAGTCTTATAAACATGAAGGACGAGATATGTGACATGTCACTCAATATTGTTGAAAAGAGTACACATGCTCGCCAATAAAATGAGTAGATTTATCGAAAATTCTGAAGTATACTTTCTTATTGACAGTTGGCCTTAAAATATGATTACTAGAAACAGAACAACACAGCTATATTGTGAAGTAGTTCGTCATGCAGCTGGTGAGGATATTCTCCAGATCCAATACCTGTTGTTTTGGAAATTGACAAATGTTTTAGGTTAGTTTGCTTCATTTTAGTTGAACCGATGTTACACAATATGATTTCAAAAATTTTAATGTATGATGATCTGTATTTTACATCTTCTTTTTCTTTTGGGTGGTCTGCAAGGGCTTATTGCATTTACAAGTAAGATAAGATGATGTCTGTCTTCTTGACAAGGAATTATCTTGAGGAATTATCTGAACTTTTGTCCATGACTCATAGGTCTCTTTCCCTTCCTAATCAAGACATTCATATTCGAAGATCAGGTGGTCTGCCGTTTGCTCTTGTAGGCCACATTTCCTGCATAGTGGCTTCCCAGTGAGCATGCCCATCCTGTGTATGTGTTTACTCAAGCAGCCATGCTCTGTGATTAGCCCTTTCCTTATATTTCCGCTTCTCAATTAAAGTAGATGGAACATGTTTAGAGAGGACAAGAAGTGAAAGTTTACTCATCTAATCCTGAGATATTCCCCTACCTCCTCTCATCTGATGGTGGGTTAACCAGCATATTTGCACATTCATTCCCACCATGTCCATGTGACAAAATGTCACTTATTGAGCTTTCCTAGCCGTGATATGGTTTTGAAACAATCCTAGACATATTTTGATCTAACTTAATTAGAATCCAGGGCTTTCGAAGCTGTGTCTTTATAAATATATATCCTCATCCTTGTAACCAGTTTTCTCAGACACACATCATTAGGGCTTTAATATCTGATTTTGAAACACCGGTGAGTACATTCCTATTGAAAGATATGTTACTGTTCAGGTCTGCCTCACCAGATCCCAACTCCTGTTCACCCTTCGTTTTAGAATCGTCTATAACCTATTCCAGCTCGCACATGGATAGAGGCCTCCTTCCTCTATGTGATAAATAGTGTATAATTTTTAAATTCAGACTTGTAAAAATCCCATGTTAAATATTGTCTGCAACCTTTGGCTTCCTCACCATAAGGTCTAACACTCTCAGTATGACTATAGTACACATTATTATGATATCTTACACTCACAGTAGATGGCTTATTCCATTTTGCATTCATCATAAATCCTGTATTTGCCATTTTAAAATCAAATCTTAACTGCTACTCTGGTAGAATGCATTATTTAGAAAACTTATTTGCAAATATTTTCCGTATTTTCTTGTAGGATCCTGATCGATCATAAGTTTCAACATTTCAAATATTTCATGCATAATATAAGGCATTTAGGAAAACAATTACGACACTTAACATACTGAATCATTAGACTACAGTAGGCTACTGAAGCATTAATAATGTTCAATAGATATAAAGAAAGAGTTACAGAAACAACCAATAGAAGTACTATAGTCACGAGACATTACACAATCATGAATGTCAATTTGGGACCAGTTTTAGTTGTTCATATAGGCTATATTTATAGGAACTTGTTTACTCATTACGGGTAATAATATAGTATTTGCTTATATTTCACAGGTTGGTATTGTGGGCAGAACAGGAGCTGGGAAATCGTCTTTAATATCAGCACTTTTCCGTCTCTCTGATATTCAAGGTGAAATTCTGATTGATGATATAAGCATTACAACAATTGGCCTTCATGATCTAAGATCAAAGATCTCAATCATCCCTCAGGAACCTGTGTTGTTTTCTGGAACCATTCGGAAGAATCTGGATCCATTTGATGAATATTCTGATTATGTTCTGTGGAATGCTTTAGAAGAGGTAAGTTAATAATTCTGAATTTGTAGGAACTTAATACTTTTATAGAAATTTTTAAGGTAGTTGATGTAAACAGAATGTGAATCACCAATAATTTCTTAATCCCAATGTCAAATTACTAGACTAATTAGCTAATAAACTATCTATCCACCCTCTTTTTAAAAAACAAAACAGAAATCCTGTAACAAATTAATTAAAAATTGTCGTAGTTAAAAGAATTTTCCAACTCACATTAACACTACCTAGCTATGTACGGAGTTTTTTAATTTATTGTGTTCTTTTTTTAGGTAGAATTAAAAGATGTAGTTAACGAACTGCCAGGAGGTCTAAACGGTAAAATGTCCGAAGGTGGTTCCAACTTCAGTGTAGGGCAACGGCAATTAGTCTGCCTCGCCAGAGCTATCGTGCGTAACAACAGGATATTAGTGATGGATGAAGCAACGGCCAATGTGGATCCTCAGTAAGTCATTCCTTGCTTTGTAGATCTTTTAACACTATGTTTTCTATAAATTAATAGGGAAGCATTTTTTTTTTACTTAAAATGAGCAACACTTGTGTAAGTTTAAACACTAAATAAAAAATTTAAAAACGCTTCGTTTAATAGAAAAGATGTGTCAATGAATCATCTTTACTTGTTATGCAGATAAACTTTGCACCACTTAAACTTCTGTTGGGTGTGACACCTTTAGGCTTTGTAAGGAACCTAGGATCTGGGAAAGAAATCCACAACAATTCTATCTTGGGTTTCAGTTGAAAAAAAACTACTTTTTTACTTGAAAATGAAAAAATAAATTTATTTATTAATTTATATTGATATATATATATATATTTTCTTTTTGCAATATATTATATTGTAATGCAATGTTAGTACATAATTTATTTCAAGGCTCTACCTTGAAAGTGTGTCATATCATAAATATTTATCTTCTCCTGCACAGGACTGATGCTTTGATCCAGAGCACAATTAGACGCAAGTTTGCTGACTGCACAGTCCTGACTATTGCACACAGGCTGCATACTGTCATGGATTCTGATAAAGTTCTGGTCATGTCGAATGGCACGGTTGTGGTGAGTAGATATTCAAAAACGATATAACTCAAATTAAAATTTATTTCTTATCCCCCTTTTTTTACAGTAAATCAGGTAAAATTAATGTTTTTATTACAATTGTAAATATTCAACTTACAATGTAACCTTCCTGCTTTCTACGGTCTCGAATTTACTTATATTAAAAGATGAATTATTTACTCTACTTTACTATTGTACATCTGTAATCAAACTATAAATTCAAATATAGGGCCCCAACATGTGATTGAGCACATGTACTCTTTTTAAAAGTAAGTTAATCCCAGGGTGTGAATTATTTGGAAGATTTTACTACTTAAATTAAAACACAGTTTTGATATCTAAAATCCAAAGATTTAATATCAAATTTTGAACAATAGAAAAACACTTAATCTTAACACCAACCTGAAACATTTATATTCATAAAATACAACCAAATAGAAATGTTCATCAAATCTTAAAATTTAACCAAATCAAAATGCTTAGAAAATAGATTAAAATTTTTATCCAAATCAAAATGTTCATCAGTCTTAACATTTAATCATTTCAAAGAAACGTTCATCCCCCTTAACTTCATCGTATATCTTATTCTGTATTAAGTCGTCAATCAAAAGGTCCAAAACAAACATTTTCTCGATCACAATCAGGATTATCTACTGGTTACTGATGTCATAATCAGCAATTATCGAACAAATTCTATTAGACTTTGAAAATTATAAGCGCTAAAATGTAAAACATTACAATCAGTTACATTCACTGATTCTTTTATGAAAGTTTACTAATCAAGAATAATTTTATAACTTTTTTTTTTTTTTTTTTTTTTTAAATTCTTTACCTCATTTGGTAGTTTATTTTAATAAGTTTATTCTGTTACAATATGAGGTGCTTTATGAATGAAATATGTTTTTTATGAGAATAAAATTTAATGAATGTATAACCTCTATCACCATTATATTAGGATACAGTACACTAACTTGGTATACTTAAAATTTGTATTATTCAAATGAAAATATACATATTTTCTACTTCACTAAATAATAAATACTCTTTTACGATTTTAAAATTCATATTTTTTTGTCTCAAAAATAAAACTAACTATATACACGGTGATTCACGAAGATATGCAGAAACTTCGGGAGCTCATTCTACATGTAAAAGTAAAGGAAAAAAAGTTATATAAACATGGGTCCAGAAATGCTTCGTTAGCGAGTTACGGCTAGCGAAAGATTTCACCCAGAATTTTGTAACCTGGGTTTAAATAAGAGCCTCCTGGAATTCTGGGAAGGTAAGTTCAATAGTTTCTTATGGTTTTTGACCTGACAAATTGAATAAAACAGGCCCCAGAACCGTAAGTTAAGTAGTTTTTGAGAAAACCCGTGTATAATTCAAAAATTGGAGTAAAACAAAACAAAACATTTTTTTACATTTGGCCAACAATAACTTTGTTATTTTACCAATAAACAGATCAAATTTTACAATAAAAATTGTAGGAAATTTAATTCTGAACAAAACGGTACAAATAAGTTATACAGAAAGTGAATAGATGTTCGATTAAATTAATTTTTATTTAAAACAATGCAAAGTAAAATCAATCAGAAAAACCTTAATCTAAACTTATTTAATAAAATTACAGTGAATTCTCTAAAATGTCTCCATCAACTTCAATGCATTTTTTAATGCTTCTGTAATAAAACTAGGAATTTTATACCTATTAAAATATTCTTAGTATAGTTATGTTTATGTTAATATTTCTAGCCATGTTATCACTTTTGTGATAAAACATTAAGACAAAAAAGACATTAAGTGCAATGCCTGATATCCCAACTGACAAAAAGAGGAAGGTTGGAATCTTATAACAAATTTAATATTATTGTGTATTTATAATTATTATTGATTTAGAGAGAGATAAAATTTTACAATTCTATTTGAAAAAAAAAATTGATTGCTATTATTTAGATTTAAAATTTACAATCGTATTTTATGATAGACAAGACTGATATTGAGAGACTAAATGAAAATGGGAGTTGGAGAAGAATAATTTGTGGTAAAACAAATTTGTATGAATTATAATTCTCTAAATATAACACCAAATTTTGTAATAATGATAACAAAAAAAAAAAAAAAAAAAAAAAAAAAAAAAAAAAAAAAAAAAAAAAAACCAAACTTAGAAATAGATGAAAATGTAGACTATTTTAGCACTTTAATTGCAGTTTCCTTGTCAGGATAAACATTTAAAATTTTATTTCTTCAGGAGTTTAATCATCCACACATACTCTTACAAGATAAGTTTAGTACACTAACTGGAATGATTGAGCAGACTGGAAAAGTATCAGCTGATACATTGCGCAGGATTGCAGCAGCAGTGAGTAATTAAACATATTTTAAAGTTTAGTTTTTCTTTAATATTTTTCTTCTTTAAAAAATAACTATAACAGCTTTTTTCATGATGACATGTAAGGACCTAGATCATAAAATTTGCACCAATACTAGCATTTATAGTAGTTGTGAAGGTTTTAAGGTTTTTTCAAATTGTTATTTTGTATATTATAAAATCATATATCATAAAACGCTTGCATATGTGTTTTAACAAGATTATTTAACATTTTAATTTTATTACAAAATATACAAAATGAGTAGCTTACTCTTAACCTCGGGGTTCAGAAGTTCAATAGTCTGTAACTCTTCCCTTGGCTATTTTTACATTACTTTTGGGTGGACAACATGAATTAAAAATATTAAAACTTAATCTAAACAATTATGATATTTGATATTTTAAAAATTAAGAAAGGTGTGATGATGGAAGTGGATAAGTGATGGGTGAATATGGTAGAATATTAGTGGTGGATTGTGTTTAAAAAAATGGTGTTTAAAAAACGGTGTTTAAAATGGTATGTTAATCAAAGTTCTTTCGTTCACAGTTTTGAGTTTGTTATTATGACCTTTAATGAATTTTGAGAGAGTTGTAATTTTCGTTGGGTAATTTCGGCTGGATATAATCTGAATGAATTGGCCCTGAAAGGTGAATTTACAGAGTCGAATCAATTCCTGGAGGGATAAACATAGTTATGTATTCCACTGACCTATGTTTCTAACCTCGAATGTTATATTTTAGCTATTAAGTTGTTTTTTTTATCACTAAAATAATGATTTAAAATACTTAATCTCCCTGGATCTATAATTATGTTGCCGCCTCTTTGAATGTTTTGAATAGAATGGCCTAAAATTGTTTTTTTTCTTCACCATAGAGACTTCCTTTTCCTCCCAAGTGATATTTCTTCTTTCTCTCTTTTTTTCTACTTATATTTCGTGATATATAATGTGAACTCTATTACTGTTCATGTTGCACAAATTTTATTATATGGAGATACCAATTATGAATGATATTTATATCTGCTGTGTTATGGGTTTTGATGAAATGGGTTTTGGTTTTGGTTAGTGATAGATAATAAATATGTTATGTGGATGATTTTTATGTTATGTATGCATGATTTTATAACTTTGAAATTTCTGTATCGTTACAATATATGATCTTCTCTAATAGTTACAATTTTTGCCCTGCTGAAAACTACAAAAGTTATCATTTAAATATGTACAACTCCAAAGACCGCTCTGAGCCAGTACTGATATGTACCCATTGTTCAGCTCTATTTGGTATCAAAGCAACAATAACTTAAAAAATAATCATGATGTTGCTACTATTTAGAGTTTATTTTTTCAAATATATAAAACATAGAACTAATTCCTTTCACTGTAGGTAGATCGAAAGAATCTCCTTTAAATATTTCATTTACTGTACAGGAATAGTTAGTTATTGTCAAGACAGGTCCTGGCGTCATCCTTTATTCTATGATTAAACACCTCACAATTTTGTTTAGACTGACTCTTCTTAATATATATAATAATATATATATATTTTCAAGGAGCAGTGCTTTGTTGATGCTTGGATAGAGACGGTGGCGGTTGGTGGGTTATGAAGTCAGATGTTGCAATGCAAAACGATATAGAGCCTCCCATTTGAAAGCTTTAGCTCAAGGAAGTAATTATGTTTTTCCAATAAAGGAAATTAAGTCACATTCAATGTACATTTATAATGTGTACACTTAAAAAGAAAATCTTATGTCTTTCTTTAAAAATAGTAAACTTCTAATGACATTCATATCAAAGTCAGGAATGTCCATAGTCAGATCCTTCTCTATAGAAAGCAAGCATAGCCAGAATTGTTAACCTTTCTTGACCGATAGAATTTCTGAAGAATAACTTAATCCGTTCAATGATCGAAAACAGATGCTCCTACTGATGTCATAGGAATCGTAAACACTAGTTTCAATAATTTCACTAAATGTTCCGTTCAAATTAATTGCTGTCAGGAAATTCAACTAAAAGCACCAGATATTGATCTAAACTCTTCCGCATCATAAATAGAAGACAGTTCATCATGAAGTTTCTTCTTATCACAATAAATGTATATCAACTGATTTTAACTTTCCTTCTGAGAATTCGTAGCAAACTGTGAGAATATTTAGAGCAAAAAGAATGAAGACGTTGCTTGGTGCCTGAGAATGAAAATCTTTAGCTTAATATATTAAAGATCACGTACTTCCTTTGCTTCTATTTCTATTTTAAGTTATCCATTTTCCTTTCTTTCGAATTTTTGTAGTATTCAATTCAAAATTATAAATTGCTTCTTTTGTCATAGAAGGATCAATGTTACTCACTTGCAGCTAACTAAATAAAATATCTACAAGTGGTATTATTTTACTAACAATAAATAAATAAAGCCAAAATGAACGCCAATTACATTTTGTATAATCTTAGATGTCCCTTTAAATATTGTTGCCTTGTCCATGAACTTTTAGAACATCTAATTTGTATCTAAAATGTCTTCTAAAAATTCCAGTATTAGATGACGTTTCACTTTTGTCATGTCCTCTTAAGTCATATATGACTCACAGCCCGTCTGGTGCCATTCATTAGGTTTGTTATCGCTTTCCCGCTTCAGTGCTGTGTCATCCCGCTTCAGTGCTGTGTCATCTCTCGTGTTGTTTCTATTGATTTGCTATAGTACTTGCAGAGTTTATATATATAGACTTTATTATATAGACTTTTAAAACTTTATATATCACTTTAAAAAAATCTCTTTATATAATATGTAATAAATATTGACTTTTTCGGATAATCCGACCCTTTTTTTGTTCCGACAATGCCCCTAGTCCCGAACGTGACGGATTAGAGGGGTTTTTCTGTACACAATAGAATCGAACACAGTTAATTAAAATGTTAAGATATATCAGTTATGCCTAAACTTTTCATTGTCTTCTAAAATTTCCTTTCTATATGGACTGTCTAATTAGGCAGCAATATTACTTGATGAAAAAAGTATGTTTTAGCGATTTTTAAATTTTGTATGTGAATTGTAAAAAATAAGATGGTTTATGTCTGAAATGCTGTTTTTGTCTATGATTCCTTCTTGTCAAATAATACATCACAACCACATAATCTCTCATTGCTCTTATAAAGTTCCCTTTTAAAAATTCTCTTAAATTGTCTTTTATTAGAAATAATGGTCTTTGTGTAATATTTAATTTTTGTTAAATCATGCAGTGGTCATCCCAAGTTAAGCCTTTCTTCAAAAAAAAGTTACAAAATGAATATACTTATACATTGATTACTGAATTCATATTAATATTCACTGTATAGTAATAATAACAAAAATAACAATACATATGCCAAATTATCAAACTTATGACAAGAAATATTATTCAAGTTTAATATATCCTAACACATACTAGTGATGAATAAACAATGCTATTGTAGTGACTCGGATGTCAATGTTTGCAAAGGCAAAGCATCAACTAGCATGTTGTATTGCGGGCATTGTAAAACACGCTTTGACTTTTTTCCCTATACAATCGCTACACGAGATATTTGTTGCTGTAGCTTTACAACAACCTTTATTTACCGCTATGCTGTTTTGTACCAGTTCTGATTATAATTTGACTCTCTTTTAATTTTCTTATCAGAATCATGTAACTTTTTGTATCCAGAATTATGTAACGTAAAGTATTCCTCAAATAAAAATATACTTATATTTGGAAAAATTAAATCTGTCTTATAAGTACCTATCTTTCTTATAGTGTACTCTGCAAACTGGTAAATAAAATGGTCATTTAGCATTTTGTCTGGTAGCTCGAAAAATAGCGAGCTGGTTTGTAATGAACAGTGTGGTTTTAGACATGGTGAATTTCTTTGGGGTTCACTTATAGGGAGTATGATGTTAATGATCCTTCTAACAAATTTTGTCTTTCAGTTGACTACACCAAATACGTAATGGTAAGTATTTCAGTTCTATGTGAATTCATTCAGAAATAAGGAACTAAATTAACTAATACAGTAGAACCTCTGTTAACCGGCCTCGGATTAACCGGTCCTCGGATTAACCGGCCTATATCGTAGTGTACTGGTTGGATGAGAGTTTCCGAAAATAAATTGTAATTGAAACACCAAAGCGGCGGCGATATCAAACGACTTTGTCGATAGCGGTATCCCATTGTCGGCGACGTAAAAACACCACGGCACCAAAGCAGCGGCGAGTCAAACAACTTTGGCGATAGCGTATCCCATTGTCGGCGGCATAAAAACACCGCGGCATTGGCACCCGTCGGTATAGCAGACATACACAGACAAAAACGTTTGATGGGCCGCTTTTTTTCCACGAATCAATTTAGTATAGCCTACATTATGGAAAATATAACATTTCTTTTCAGTTTTCTTGGAAGCGTGTGTTGGTTTCGTTTGAGACGCGGTTAAATGTGTCAAAAGACTTGACAGGGGGGAAACTGTAAAAAAGCTTTGTAGTGTTTAATTTTTTCATGTTTGATGTATAATATACATATAATATATACGATACATTTATGTACAATAAAATGAGTTGCAATAACATCTTTATTGCATAATTTTTAGTGCTACCTAATTAAATAAGCTTTCTTTGAACGAAAACCGGATTTTTCACTGGAGCCTCGGATTAACCGGTCAAACAGGCAACCGGCCAGGGTGTCAGTCCCGACTGAGGGGTTCTACTGTACTATCACTTGGCATATTGCAACAGGACTTTATTTACTATATAAAAATATTCCTAACAACCAGTTCGACATACATTTTAGCACAAATTGCCAAGCACATATAAATACAAAACAATTCATTTAATTCCTTAATCTTAACTGTACAAAATCAAAATACCCTACTATGTAATTGAACTAAATCAAGAGAACATAATATGGATGGCTGTAGGCCCAAGAAGAAGAGACTGAAGACATCATTTCAGAAACTCATTTTCTTGGAGTCAGAGACATATCCACGAAAACTCAACATCAATTTATTGACCCATTATGTAGTTTTATCTATATTACGTTTATATGTGAAAGTAAATAACATTAATATTAAAAATACTCAAACATAAAAACCAATTTGTTCTAATTATAACAATCAAATAAATTATATAACTCAATATAAACTAATTTTGTTTTAGAATTACCAAAAAAAAGAGGTTAGCTCTCCGGACAAGAAGTGAAAAACCATGTTTACAAGATCTGTGATCCATTCCGAGTGTAACGTGGCATTAATATGAATTGTGGTCAGCCGAGCTTATCCATGGCGATGGTGCCTTTTGAAGGTCAACGTACTTCCCTTATGATTTGTATTCCCGGTATTTATATTTGTGAAGTTATTTTGTGTTATTCCCTGACTGTTTCTAAAACTTTAAATCAGGGCGATTAGTTAGAATTGTATATAGAGTGTAAATTAATATGTTAAGTTTAAAGTCCTGCCCTATCATAAAGTGTAACTTTATGATAACTGTAAAGTAGAATTTAAAACAATTCAAATCTGTAGATTTAAGAATTTACAAAATGATGTACTTATAGTTTATATTTTGTTGTTTCAAATATACGTACGTGTATACATATTTCAGTACAATTATACTATTGTAAAACGTATACTTATTGTTGAAAATGATGTCAGAAGATAAGGTATAGCTTTAAGTGAAAGTTATTTTTAAATAAAATATTTCCTTTACAAAAAATAACCTACTTAAAATCGTTTAGACAATTTTTTCCAACAGAAAACTTTTTTTAGTCCGTTGTTGAAATTACATTTGTAATCTTCAAAATGGATGTTCAGAGACACCATCTAAAAATTTAAAAAACGAATTATTTCTGTATATTATTCTTTTTTAGAATGTAATTTAATCAAATGTCTTGTGATTTGTAGAACTAGAATCAATTTTTTTAAAGTGAAATTAGAATCGATGTTATTTTTTTTTTAGAAGAACTAATCATAGAGTAATCGGTCTCATCAATAAAAATAATACAAAAAGTATGATTTAAAAATAAAAACACATATACACCAAATTAAGTTGATACAAGCATATCCTTTGTCCAGTTCAGGTTACTGCTAATTATGGCTCTTCAAAACCTCTTATTTCTGTTATTTTCCCCAGATCAGTCCTTTGTTTTCCATTCTTTGCTTCACTCTTTCTTTATACTTTCATTTGCCATTCCATCCTCAACTCTAAATTAAATATTATTGTTTTGAGACTTTTTTTATGTAATTTTGGTTTTTTTTTTAAAGCTGTTGAGTTTTTATAACCAGTTTTCCTTTTTACAGTGTCAAATCTGGAAAATTCTTTATTTATTTCTGCAATAATTTTTCACATTTTTTGTTAACGTATATATGAAATGGGATCCAAAAGTACATGTAATGGTCGTCTGTGTAGGCAGGAAAAGTGAGTTACATGAATCATTACTAAATAGCTCCTCTAGTTGGCCTTGGGAACTTTATCAGTCATTGGAGAAATGGCGCCAGTATTTTGTTAATTGCAGTTCTCATTTAAACTCTGGCCATTTAATTAAATTGGCCATTCATGAAAATCAGTTATTTGAAAAAGCAAAGAGTTTGTGTTAAATTTTGTTTTAAATTCGGGAAAACGGCAAAAGACACTCATAAAATGTTGAAACCAAGCTTTTGGAGAAGATGCAATGGGTAAAACACAAACCTATGACGGTTCAAAGAGGGTGGAATATCAGTTGAAGATGACGAACGTTTTGGATGGCCATCTTCAGGAAGAACCCATGAAAACATTGCTCGTGTTTGTGAAAAAATAATTGTAGATAGTCGTGAGACCATCAGTGATCTCTGTGAAGGTTTAGGTTTGTCATTAAGAACTTGTCAGCGAATTCGATGGAGGATCTGGAGAAGCATCGAATTGCTGTCAAGTTTTTTCCAGATTTGTTGACAGAAGACTAAACAAAATCAAGTTCAAATCTGCACAGAGCTTAAAACCGATTGAACTGGCTGCAATTTCATTTCAAACATCTTAACGGATGATGAATAGTGGGTTTATGGGTTTGATCCTGAAACAAAACAACAATCATTGCCGTGGAAATCATCAAATTCTCCAAGACTCAATATACCTTTTCAAGTCCACAGTAACACCAAGTCAATGCTAATTTGTTTATTTAATGTGAAAGGTGTTATGCACAGAAAATTTTTAAGGTGTCCGCGAAATTGAATTCGCTGAACATGTCCTCAGATGTGGGCTGACAAGTCATTTTTCATCCATCACGACAATGACAATGGCTTCTACGAACTTTACTGTCATTTCCCATACTTTACATACTTTTTTTTTAAGATACTTCAAAGCATTGAAATCTTGCCTAATTCAGGAAGGGACTAATTTGAAAGATCTGGTGAAAATTAATCTTATTTTGTATAAATATATTTGTATATTCCAGGGACTTTTGGATCATATATAATATGTATTAAGGCCATTTTTATACAGTTACTTTTTTAAGTTTTAAGAATTGTGATCTCAGCTGCCATTTTATAAAATATTTAAAATATTTTATATTTTTCAAAAACTCCAAAGTGTATGCAGTTGTGATATTTTTCATTATAAATTTTAAAAAATATTAATTTGTTAAAAACAGATTAAACAAATTCTTAATGAGTAAGACTTATATGTAATTAGTTTAATTAAATGAAATATGAATTATACCAAACCAGTGTTGAAATATGAGAAACAAAGATTAATATTAGAAATCACATAAAATATTAAAAGTTCAGATTTCATTACGGAAACATGCATTCTTGTCTTATTAGTAGTGAATTACTAAATCTAACAAAAATTATAAAACTCTGTTGGTAAATTTCAAATTGTGTTTAACAGTTCGTCCTTCATTGTACCGTAGTATTTTTTATACAGCTTTTAAGTCTACATTTTTATGATTGCCAAATGTGTTTTCTGTGATAAAAAAAAAAAGATTTGTAATTAAAAATGTATATTTAACTGTGTTGGTTTTTAAATCGGCAAAAATTGCTCCAATAATCAGAATTGTGTTGAATTTTGCCAAATATGACATTTAAGCTTGGTTTTACAATTTGTTGAATATGAATTTGGCAAAAAAATATCTTATCATTATCAAAACGGTGTTTAATTTTTTTATTTTTTATTTCATGGTCTATATTTTTCTCTTATAGTTAATATTGACAGCTTTTTTTCTGCATTAAATATCAAGTGGTCGCTTCTACGATTCAAATGCATGGCTAGTATATTTTTGCAAGTAGTAAAAAACTATACTGAAATTTTATTTGTCATTCAGATTAAAAATTCAATATTTGAACGAAAAAAATTTTGGGGAAGAACAAAAGAAAACAACATAACAAAATTTTGTACTGAGACAATATCTTACTTCAATAACTCTTTTGTCTTCTTCTTCAGTTGAATGCAGTTTCATGAACTTAGTGATTTAATTTTTATAGGCCATGCAACAGTGTGGACCTTGTTTTATATTTTACCATTGGGAATTCATGTTCAATGAGTTATAAATGAATAGAGTAATATAATTAGTAATTAGTGTGGTCACGTTTACAAAAATAACTAGAAAATCAACAAGAAAGGCTGTTACTTAAAAATATGCGACTATTATTAATTTAAAGTAAAAACAAACAAATAAAGCAGTATAAGTAAAAAATATCCATAAGTATAAGTAAAATAAATAACCTAATCTAACGGAGGGTGATTGAAAATGTAAATATTGAATCGTTATATTTGCCTTAATTCTACTTGTTCAATGATGTATTATTTTTCTAAGCAATGTTTAGTATGTTAGTTATCAGCGAATAAATATTATTTTAAATAAATCTGTTGAAACACTGTGTCATTTTATTTGTATTGTGATCCTTCTACACTTTTCCTCTAAAACGAACACCTCCTCGTTGACTGAAGTATGGTGATATATGGTTAGCACATCAAGTTCTCACAACTATAATTATAGCACGATTAGGATTTTAACATATTTAAATTTGTGTTTAAACTTAATCAAAGAATTTATGTTAATTTGACCTAATTATGAAAGAATAGTTAAATAAAGTTATAAAAATACAGGGTTATCATAAAAGAATGGTGGGGTTTTAAAAATGATTTAAATGAAAACAGAATTACCTACAGCCGATGTTGTTTATTTATCTAAATCGTTGTCTGAAACAGTTTTTTTATATAACTAATAAATTGCGATATGTGCGCCATTATTCGCTCGGAAAATATCCAATCGATAATTAAGTTCTGTCCAAACGTTTTACAGTTGTCATTGCTTCATTAATCCTGTTCCTTAAGTGATTTAGGTCACAAATTTTTTCTCGATAAACAATGTTTTGATGTACCCTCACAAGAAGAAATCACAAGGTGTCAGGTCTGGACTCCTTAGAGGTCAGGTCTGAACTCCTTAGAGGTCAGGTCTGAACTCATTAGAGGCCAGCGTATAGGTCCTTGCTGGCCTATCCATTGATGTCCAAACTTTTTATTCAAAGTGTCTGTGACAAATGCACTAAAGTGCTGGGGTGCGGTACCATGTTGGAAATAAAGTTGTTGAATGTTTTCGAGTTAATCCAGCAGAGAAAACAGTAATTGATTAATATATCTAGATGCACAATTCCATTAATTGTCTTTTCAGCAAAGAAGAAAGGCCCTATCAAACGATTTTTCATCACACCACACCAAACATTAACTTTAGGCGAATCGCGTATTTTCTCAAAAATTGTATGAAGGTTTTCAGATCCCCCATATGCGTGAATTGTGTCTGTTAACAGACCCATTGATATGGAATGTAGCTTTGTCTTTAAAAAATTATGTTATCTAAACATTATTGGTTTTCATCAATCTTGTTCAACATTTCAACAGCGAAATTAAAACGTTTTGTACCATCATCAGGTTTCAATTCCTGCAATAGCTGGATTTTATATGCGTGTAATTTCAGTCTTTTGTGTAAAACTTTGTGGAATGTTGTTTTTGGAATAATTAACTTTAGGCTTCGTCGAGGTATTGACTTCATAGGACTTCTGATTGCAGATTGTCTAAGATGTTCAACTTTTTGAACTGATCCAGTTTCTTCAAATTGTTTGAACCAATGTCGTATGTTATTTTCATGTGGTGGATCTTTTCTGTATTCATGTCAAAATGCATGTTGCACTGAAATTACAGACTTGAATTCAGCCAGCAACAAAACCCACTTTGCTTTTTCTTTATTAGAGAACATAATAACACACTCCATACAGAACTCACCAGAAAATACAAGTCACACCACCACAACAAATCTTTCCCCTTAATTATCGAGTGAGTGGTTGATTGGTAGATCAATACCTGGGAAGGCGACCTGAAATTGTCTAATTGATTCTGCAATGTTATTAAAAACAATGGCCCACTCACAACACTGTGCGTTTTGCTCAACTGTAAAAACAATTTTGCAACTACAAAGGACAATAAAATTTTACTCAAAATAATTAGGTTATAAGTTTCTGTTGTTTAAATTGAATCGAACAGCTGTTCAACAATTAAACTTGCAAGAGTAAAAAGCATAAACGTATAGAAGCATAGAAGTTTTTTTTGGTGTGTATTTGCTGGCATTTTGTTTCTCTAAACACCAGTATATTGAAATTTTCACACAACATTTTTGATAAATTTATTATAATGTATGTAAAGTTTCAAAAGAATCTGTTGAGGAATAAGCAGTTAACAAAAATTCAAAAGTGTGTACCTCTCCGTGGGACACACTGTATATTTATTGTTGTTGCCTAAGATAGTTTCATTAAATTTTTTAATAAAGAAAGTACAAATTATTTATTTATTTACTAAAAAAAATTTACAAAAGAGTTCATGAGGAACTAATAGCGTAAAATTTCCAATTGCTACTCCACCTTTTAGTTAATACAGTAGAGTCTCGCAAACTCGGCACTCGATAACCCGGCAACTCCGACGGGGAAAAAAAATATTGCTAAAAACAGCGATGTTCGTAAAAGTTCGGCAGATCCCAAAGCGGGCATTAACAGCGATCGCTCGAATCGTTGATGGTACTTTTCCCACGTTAAACTCGTCACAAAGCTTTTTTACAGATTCCCCTCTGTCAAGTCTTTTTAACACATTTAACCGCGTCTCAAACGAAACCAACACTTGCTTTCGTTTTCGTAACTCGCTCATTTTTATTTACTGTATATACTGTGCGTAGATCATAACCAGTCAAAGAAAACTGAAAAGAAATGTTATATTTTTCCATAATATATACTAAATTGATTCGTGGAAAAAAAGCGGCCCATCAAATGTTTTTGCAATTGTATGTCTACTATATCGACGGGTTCCAATGCTGCGGTGTTTTTACGCTGCTGACAAAGGGATACCGCTATCGACAAAGTCGTTTGACTCACCGCTTTGGTGCCGCGATGTTTTTACACCGCCGACAATGGGATACCGCTATCGACAAAGTTGTTTGATATCGCCGCCTCTTTGGTGTTTCAATTACAATTTATTTTTTGCCCTTATTCCCGATAACCCGGCATTTCACAAACTCGGCACACTTCCGGTTCACATTACGCTGAGTTTGCGGGACTCTACTGTAATATTATTAAAAAAATAAACCTTCATTTAAAAAAAGAAATTTAACTGAATTTACCAAATTAAGTACATTTACACAACATTACCTAAGATTCGATTACTAAGTTTATTCAGGTATTACAATAGTTTTAACAAACTCTAAAATTTTTTAAGAATAACTCTTAATGCTTAAAACAGCATTACGTAACTCGGAACAGCATAGCTGCAGAAGCTATTTATTCAACATGGCAATGATGGAAGGAAGTTACATGCTATTTTCTTTCCGTTGATGTCTTGAAAGCATAGTTTTTAATTTAATCGGATTGTAAAGCAAATTTTTGTAACTTTAATAAAGTTACCACATAACACGTTGCATATCAAAGATTGACTCAAGATGGGTGGAATTTTAAATGTAACACAGGCTAAGTAATTGAAATCTTCCCGAAAATGGATTGGTGCAGTTACCAACAGCACGCTTGACAACTTTTTGTATCTGTAAAAACTGTGAGTAGTTTTGTTCTGTTTTAGCCGTAATGTTCAAACATAGATTTAATGTTTGTTTATTTCTTTATGGATGTTTAAGCATACTTCCTTTTTTTAATATACAGACAAGGGCCTCGGAACTATTTAGTATAAAAAACAATGCAGAATATATGTACTGTGGATATGATATAGGCATATATTTCATAAACTGCTTAACTACGAAAACGTATTGTACATTAAGTTTCTTTTTTCTAGACTAGACTGTTGATCCATATTATTAGTATTTACACCACAGACCAGGACTGATAGTCATGAGTTTACCATATTTTAATATTAAACATGCTCTTGAAATGGAATATTAATTAATAATACACAACTGTTATTTACACAAATTTAATATAAAATGTTAAGATACAATCTTTTTGAGCACTGTGGTGAATTCACAATAATGGTTTGAATATACCCCTAATCACAATCACTAGGAATTGTGTTTGAATTGAGTTTTATTTCACAAGAATTAGTGTAAGTTTAAATATTTATATAGTTTAGAATCAAGACTTCTGATGATGATAACATTGTTATCGAACTGTACATTAGGGCATTTAGAGGAATAAACAAAATAAAGTACAATAATTGTGTTTTATTTATTGTTCCTAGTGATTTTGGTTAGGGGTATATTCAAAACATAACCAAATGTTAAATTCAGGTGTTTTCAAAAGGAATTTATATTTTACTTAAAGAAGAAATTGAGCGTAACACAATAGGCTAAGACATGTCGTAACTTGCTGCTTCCAAGTATGTCTTTTTATATCTTAAGAAGTATAAAGCAAACTCACTAAGCAACAATCAACATTTTATTTTTTTAAAGACACAGTCATACAAAAATTATATTTATGAAGTAAGGAAATTTTTTAAAAATCTGGTGCTGAAGTCAATAACATAACCTTTTTATTCTAAAATCTGAGATTAGTGTAAAAAAATCATTGAAGTCAAAAGTCAACTTTTTTACTAAAACAAATCTCTGTTAGTTTACAAGTAAAAAAAAAAAAAAAGCACTGACTTGCATAAATCTAAAGCTGATAAGGAAAAGGTCACTCATTATACAAACTTGTAATACATTGCACAATCATTGTACATGATTTTCAAATCAACAAGTATCACTTCAATAATAATTAAAAAGATATCTAACATCAATCATTTGTTCATACATTGCACAATCACACAGAATAAATTGCACAATCATTTATGTATAATATAATGCACAATTATTGAATACTAAACATGACAGTTCCTCCTGATCAAGTATCCACTTCAATAACAATTAAAAAGATTACATTAATAAGTGGCAAATGATGCTGAATCTATCAGAACAAGTTACAAACTTCTTAAATGTTTCAAGTTGAAACACATTGAAGACTTATGATTGATAAAAAAGAATAATAATGTTTCTTCCAATGGCATCTCGTGAGTCTTTATGTAGCTTTTTATGCCACCTATCCGCAACATCAGGTGATTGTACCTGTTTTATGCACACGATATTTTTGTGGTTGGATATTAAATTAACAGGGAAAAAATCATTGCACAAACTTTGTCAGACACTCATTCATAATCGAAATACTAACCAAAGAAAATAATTCGTTGCTAAAATGTCATTTTGGTAGTTGTCAGTAAAAAAGTGAAAGTGAAATGTTTTATAAAAATATTTAAATAGTGCCTAATTTGCTTTGTTTGTGCCATAAACGTGTCTTCAGTGTAAGCTTTAACTTTTAATGATGGCGGTCAAGGTTCATTTGGATTTTTTTACACGAAGCTTAATATTTTGTTTGTTTGTAATTTTGCACGAGTGTTTAAATCATTCATGTTCAAATTTCAATAAATTGAATTAATTGGTAAAGCTAATTTTCAGAAATTTGCCTTTTATAACAGCCCCATGATAGATGTTTGTTTTTTATTTTTTACCAATAAAATGACATATTTTTGAAAGATGAGGACCAATACAATTTGTTTGTGTTCAAAGAGGCTAAACTTAACCAAAATTTAATCAAAACTCTTAGAGCCAATTTGGGGAAAATTGTAATTTTATGTTTTTATTTCTTATGGCAGCTACCCAAAAATTTGATTAAAATCGGTCCATGTGTTGAGTTGTAGAGCATTATACTATAAGGGTCACCGCAGATCTTGACTGATGGTTTGGCAAGCGCTGGGTTAGGCGAGGGGAAGAGTGCGGGTACTTTCCTAAAAACATTGGTTTTCCAATGTCACAATTACTGTTCATAAACGGTGCGCGTAGAACTGAACATAGCGGTTATTTACATCGGAGTTTTGAACAAACTAGAAGTTCTATCAAAAATATTTTTGGAATACATTATTAAGATCAACTAATTTGCTACAACTTTCTCGCTGGAAGTTTGTTTGTACTTCAAAAATAAAAAAAGTTCTCGCTTACTGACTTTTTCATGTCATTTTGTTTCAACTTTCTAATATTTTTCATTATAAAAAATTACACATAATTTTAAAACTAAAATATATTTTTACCGTTTAATGCGGAAATTCATGCAGAAAAGGCATATATAAGTTTCATTGTAGTTTTATTATTCTCAAGATGTCTAGGAACGTGTAAATGTCAACGCTCTGGATTACTCCGTTTTGCCTGCTACGCGGTCCGCTGGCGCTGGTTCGCTGTTTCAGAATGGCTAGTAGCGCCGATTCATCGGTCAAGATCTGTGGCGACCCTTATACAATATAAAAATTGAGGTCAATAAAAGAGATTGAAGTCTTATCACACCAACACTCCATTTACGTGTTTTGTATCATATATTCAGTCACAGTTTGAACTTTAAACCCTTGAAAGCCTAATGTATTCCTGTTTTCCAATTTTTATCACAGAGGTCATGTCACTTTGGCAGTCTATCTCCCAAATTATGCAAAATATCAGGCATAAACTTGAAATTTTGCTGAAAATTAGCCATATTTGGATCTTTCCTGATACATCATCACCTTAGATTAGATAAGATTGAAAAAAAGAGGTTAAATGGTTAAACGCCTCCAGACATCTTGACCATTGGCCTATATTGTGCAACTAAGACTCTTAAATCTAGTTTATTAGATTAGTCGTCTCTATGAGTTTTATAAGTTTTAATAGTCCACTCACTTTCAACAAGAGTTCACCAGAAATTTGGAAGCCAAACACTCTGTGCCTCTTTCTAGCAAGAGCCTTACAATTATAGATTGTATGGGCTATGGTTTTCTCATCTAACCCACAAAGTCTACACACTGTTTCCCTCTGGTATACTCTTATTTTATGCAAGTGCACTTTCAGACCTCAGTGTTGTAATAAGTTCTTTGATTTGCCTGAGCTACTCTCTACCCAAAGTCGGTACTCTCCACCCAAGTCTATCTGAAAGAACTTTTCTTAATAGTAATTTAATCTAGGAATGTATGCCAAGACTATCCCATCTTTACTGGTGTTTTCTCAAAACCCACCCATTTAATGGCCACCCTGGTCCTACAAACTCGGATGGAAATCCCTGTTTAGCCAATCTACAGCCCCTTTGTTTTCCTTAACAACCTTATCACCCAGTGCAAAGTTACCCCGTTTTTCAGAGACAGAGCATTGAGGTTTTCCTGTAATTCCCATACTAAACTAGATTTTATAATCATCCTTTTAAGTGTCCCCAAAGGTGAAAATCTACTGGAGGTCAACTGACAATAGAGACCACTCTAAGGCACCATAGTGTCCAAACTAGACAATAAGAAATGTCAAGCTACAGGCAAAATATTTACTCTAATGCGGAAGAGTCTTGTTGGAACCATTCTGAAAACAGACATTTTACTTTCAGAATATTAGACATGATAAATGCTTGCAACATGTTCAGGTGTTAATCAATGGTTAGATTTCCATCAATAAAAAAGGGTTTAATAATATGCTCATCCCAAATGCTGCAACAAAATAACTGCTTACTAACCTTGAATTTACTTACACCAATAGCACCAATGTTAATACACCAATACCAGGAATTTTGGCAATTAACCTTCTCATTCAATTAGAAGTGGTCTTCATTAGAGAGGAATAAGGTACATTAGTGATGCATGTAATTTTCAATCCGTTCCATAAATCAATCGTAAAACTTCATTCTCACATCGTTGTCATCCTCTGTTATCTGATATAATTGCAATTTGTACTAATATTAAATAACTCAACCCTGTACCTAGTTCTATTAGCTCTAAAGAGTTTCCTGAAAGTGGCATAGAGATCTACTTACGCCTTTATTTGAGAAAGTGAAAGTTCTGTCGTTAAGGTACCTCTTTTTTTATAAGGAACTTAGCATTTCCTTTATGAAAAATTGTGACCTACCCAATTTTATAAACAAATTTAAATTGTCATTACGTTCTGAAAGGCATTTTTCAATTCTAAAAACAAAACTAACATATTTTATTCATATATGCACAAACATTCAATGGGTTAATGTATATAATAAAATTATGTGTCAAACAATACTTTTTTAAAAGAATTAAAAAAAAATTGCTAATGAACATAGAGGGAGCTCTCTTTTATCGCTGTGGTTAATAAACCGCATTGTTGATTTTTGTTCCTTTTCTTTTTTTATGGATTTTTAATTTTTTATATTAATGTTTTATATTAATAATTAATTTTTAAGGTATAATTGTATAGATTCTTTACACCATAATTGTAAACATTATTGTTGTTGTTGCTTCACTTGATTTGATTCTAGGCATCCCAGTCCTTGCGTGGTCTTTGATGCTACCAGTTATCTTTAACTTTACAAGTTTTGCACAGTGAATGTTAGTGGATTATATTGAGTTTTCCTATTAATTGGGAGGTGTTACCACATATTGTAAGTAAAATGACATCAATACAATCCTGTTTAGTTATTGGGATCTTATTATCTGGTAAAATAAAACAGAAAGCTAGTTCTAACGAAACAAAAGATCTGATTAAAATACCAATAAACACTTGTAACAATTTAATTTAACCTTTATTAACAACTGTATTGAAAAATATTTTTAATGATTTCAATTTATGATTGTAAATGAAATGCTTGTGTATTTTTATAGAGATGTGTGGACTATCCGGTTTAATATTTAGTGAAATATATGCAATTACCTTTAAGTGATTTTGTTTTTCGTCGGTGTCCTGACTTTAGTTTCAGCCTAATAGGGCTGTTAGGTTTTTATAACTTGAAAATAGTCCTGTGAGTTTGAAACTGGAGTCAAGATACCAACAAAAAAAACAGGATCACTGAAGGTAATTGCATGTATTTAATCATACCAAGTAATCCAGGCCAGTAGGAAACCAAAGATGGATAAGCTTAAAATAATATTTAACTTCAAATTTGTTAAATATTATATCTCCCAGACATGTAAATTTTAAATGTAATGTGAACTTCTTTCCAAATAAAATATAGGCTTTTCAAAGGCTTATAAAATATATTTTTGTAAGTGTCAGTTTAAAGATTTTTTGGGGAGGGGGGGACAAAGGTAGCCCAGGCTCTACTTAAAGCAGTTGTTGATTTGATACTCTCACATGACCTGGACCATTAGGATATTCAGACGATCATAAAATATGAATGTTTCTAATAACTGTAAAACGTATTATGTAAAAAAATGTATAAATAAATCAACTATTTACAGTTATAGTTTGATTGGTGTAGCTCGTGTATCACTGAAGAGGACAACCTTGTCGTTGAAACGCGTCTAATACTTAGGCGTATATTTTCGTGAGAATTGTGTTCTGTGTGTTGGTTATACTGTATTACTTTCTCACATATATTTAGTTTAATCCAAAACTAGAAATATCTGTTTGTCTAAAAAGTGTTCTTTTGAATTTTAACTGTAGGCTGTGGTGTGCTACAGCTCAAAATGTTGGACCAATTTTAATCAAATTTAATTTTGTAGGAGTTATTTGGTCATTCTTCCAAATGTTCTTTAATGTTGTGTTACAGCCTAAAATTACTCGGACTCTCAGGTGCTCATTATAGTGAGTAGGGGAGTGTGGCAATCCCGAAGCACCTAGCTGGATCTACACATTTTTTCATAGAGTCTTGGTTAGATTCCTCTCTTTCATCTTTCCTATCAGGTCTCTTTCAACCAACTCTTGTTATCTTCCAACTCTTATTTTATCTTCTCTTTTTCATTTTTTTATAGAGCAATGATAATGGAAAGATTTTTCGTATTTAAACAACAAGTGAAAAATGTGTTTTTTTTTTCTTTTTTCGTTTAATGCTTTACTTTATGCCCTTCAAACTAAAGAAGAAGGAGGGAATAGGTAACACACAGAGAAACCCAATACCTTTAACTAGACTTGAATCTACTTAAGCATTGACAGTTCACTAGTATGGAGTGTAACAAGATAAACCATCTATCTTGCCTAATTAGATATACCGCTCCGATTCAAAATGACCTCTGAAAAATTTTCTTAATTAAATTTTATTAAATTAATTATTAAAAATTAATTCAATTTTCCTTAAATGTAACTTTTGGACCAAAGAAAAATTATAGTTATGGGTTACTGTCTCCCAAAAAAATTTGTTTTGTGACCTATCGGTAAAAAAATATATTAGACACCAAATTTGAGCTATGAGTCCATGATTCATTTAACCATAGAAGCATTTTTGAGGAGGTGACGAATAAGTTTTGATTTATTAGGATTTATTTTTGTATCAAGAGATGATATGAGAAAGTTTGTGCTATGTTTTAATAGTATTTATTTAAAAATCAGAGCATTGAATAAAAGTAATTAGTAATGTTTAATAGATCAAAGTCTTTACTCAATTAGATAAGAAATATTTATCAGGATTTCACAATAAACTATAATATTTGTATGGCTCCACACTTATACTATCTGATAAGATAAGAGTTTTGCATGTACAGATTTCTCAGATTTCAATTAGCACTTTCAATATTTGCCGCCAGATCAGTCACCTATCTATGTTGCTAAGTCACTACTTGTATTTGATAATAATACTCATTCATTGAGTGGATGACTAAGCACCAAGGTTTGTAGTGAATGTTGTGGTTTGCAGTCAGTTATAATGGAGTCAACAGCCAAGTTTAGAGCTATAACATAGAAAGTAACCAACGGATTACCATTGAACTATAGTGTTTCCATTCATATGTGTTATGTTTTTATCGTGATCACTGTGATTTATTATCAGTTTTGAATTTTTACTGTGGAAATACATTGGTTATAGTGTGTGAATTTTAAATTAGTTCGAGGGAATTTAAAAAAATATTGTATTAAGGTATTTATAATTTAAATTACTTTACGAATTATAGTTGTTATTCATTCAATTTGTTTAAATAAAATACACAATAAACTATTTTTTTAACATATTATTTGTGTTTTAGCAAAGCTAGAATACATGACATTGTCAAATAAATTATTCTAATTGTACTTAAATAATTTTAAATATCCATCAACAATGTAATATATGCCTTTATGATCAAAATATCTTTACTGATTCCTTAAAGAGTTAATACAGTTAATATCTTTAAAATGAAGAGTAATCCTTTTTTGATCATATCAAGATTTTATTTATTTTTTCCAACTATATTCAAACAGTGTTTGGTAATAAATAATTATTTTATTCTTTGTATCATTAGGATGAAAATTTTGTTCATTGTATAAATTACTATAGACATTTAAAATCAAATTATAGTATTTGAAGATTCTTATGGAGTATATTTACAATTTTTTATTAGATTTGAAATAATATCTGTTGCAATTCAATATAAATAATATAAATCATATTTACATTTTCATAAAGACAAAACAGTATAAAGCTGCTATAACAAAGAAATACAAATCTAAGATTTTTTTTCAAATTGGCTCTTACGATTTTGATCAAATTTTGTTCAAGTGTAATAGAAACACTCTTAACGCTCCAAACAAAATATATTGGTCACCATCTCTCCAAAAATACTGGTTGGTAAGTAATCGTTAGGAAATATAAAAAAGGAGCTATTTATAAAATTCTTAATTTTTCAAAATTGAAGCTACTGATTTTATTCAAATTTTAATGAAACGTAAAAATTAATGACCCAAACTCTTGTACAAAGTTACAAGTAAAACATTATTATGATTTAGGAATAATTGATAAAAACCAAAATAAATTTTGACTGCTATGTTTAAATGTCGAATTGAATCAATTAAGATTTACGCTGAGAATGTCTCAATGGCACAAGTGAAGCAAGTTTATATCTTTATTTAAATATTTTTCAATGGCGGAGTTCATTGACAACTACCAAACTGACATTTTTGCTGATTTAATAGTATTTATTTGATTTTGGAGATGTGCGAGTGAAAAGTTTGTGCAATATTTTTGCACTGTTGATTGGCAAATATTTCGTTTTAACATATTTAGTTTAAAATATTTAATATATCCTTCTCCACATTCCGGATTGCCAAATCCACATTCAGTTTTCAATATTACACTCTTAAGTAATATAATTGAATACTATAATCTTATGTAACCCTATTGAAATTCAGAAAAATCAATTTTAAAATGTCAAAATGGTGGTAATGTTAAACAGTTTTTTGCTCATATATCTAAGTTATAACACAATAAATTAGATACAAATTTGCAGATTTCCATTCTGAATGTAACGGAACCAACCCCAACTTTTTACGATTACGAATTACAAAGTTATTGTCAAAAATATAAATTTGAATTGTGATCTCCCAAGGAAATGTAATATTCTTATAGTTATGAGATCCGGCAGGTCTGAGTCACTGACACGAGGATAGTGAGTGAAGGGAGGCTCCTCCACACATTTACATTTTAGCTAAGGCAAGACACTGACATGACCAGAGCGAGTGGAGATTTTTTTAATATATACACATCTACGAGGTCCATTAAGGCCTAGCCAATGTAAAGAAAGTAGTGATATACAATTTCATTGGGTGTAGAAAACTGTGTAGCAACTGTTTTAAATAAATTCACCTCTTGATCTATCAATACATTCAATATTTCCTATAAGACTCAAGAAACCAACTTTACGTTTTACATTTAGACGATCTGCTTGTTTCATATTATATAATTAGGCTGGGTAAGTACCACAATGTCGCCCATAAACTGTTTAAAAATTAATTTCGTATTATTTTAACAAATCTTTGGAATTAAATCACAGGATGAGTGATTGGAACACCTTTGTAAGTGATTTAACTTGATATTACCAAAGTAAATAACTCCATGACCTTAGTCAATCACTCTGCAATGGCCAAGTGTATTAGTCCTTGTTATTGCATGTTAGGTAGATGAATGTATGTTAGTTATCCATCTGTTAGCGGTTTTGTCATTAACCCATGTCATAATCTTGACTGAATGTGTATTGAGTCCAAGTTATTTTTTTACAATTTTGAAAATTGTAATATTTTGACCAACTGTAACCATGATACCTGAGCAAGGGGTTATTATTTACATACCAGATTTTGTGTGTGCGGTTTTAATGTGTTTAAGAAGTTGAAATTACAAGTTTTACATACTAGCTATCTAGCTTACAGACAACACAGTATTAAAAAATATTTTCATAAATAGAATAAAAAATTTGTTGGCGAATGAAATTAATTTACAAAATAAATTTATAACTGGAGATATGAATATTAATTTACTGGAAGACTGCCATACATAACTCATTACAATTTTAAAATGAGTAGTTTTGGTTTCGAATCTTTTATAAACGAACCAACTCGTATTATGGAACTAATTAAAACATGTAATGACTAGATGACGTTATACTAAAAGGAAAGAGCAATACTGATATTTGTTCTTCAGTTTATAATTATGAAGTAACAGATCAAACAAATAGATTTGTATTACAGAACTAAGTAAAACATGTAAGGACCAGTTGATGTTAGTTTAAAAGGAAAGAGCAATATTGATATTTGTTCTTCAGTTTATAATTATGAAGTAACAGATCAAACAAAGAGATTCGTTTTACAGAACTAAGTAAAACATGTAAGGACCAGTTGATGTTAGATTATAAGGAAAGAGCAATATTGATATTTGTTCTTCAGTTTATAATTATAAGATAACGGATCACAGAATAGCGAATATAACCTTGTCTTTATATGGTCATAATTATAAACTTGTTACTGACCTTGACAGGACTTCCTTGTAACTATAAGCTTGTAGGTTTGTTAAGCAGACTGGGAACTTGTTTAAAACCTGTTTGAAGTATCTTGCTTTTGACAAATTTATATTTTTGAAAAATATGCTAATAATTGTAAAAGAGAAGATTTTAGAAATGTAAGTATAAACATTTAAAGTCCTCATTAAATATTTAGTGGATTAATATGATGATTTGTGTTTTTAAAACAAAAAAGAGGAATATTTTATATAAATATTAAAAACTTTGAAATAGCCAAAAGTTAAAGAGATACTTTGAATCATGCAAGTCAAATATACAAATTGACCTTAGGGATATTAAATGAGAATATTATCCTAGTTTATTTTATAAATGTAATGGGGATTTAAAATCAGAGTAGAGAATAAAATAACAGCTTACCAATCAGAAAAAGAAAAATGTTGTAATAGAGATCCTATTTATGAATGGACAAAGTATATTTAATTAAACTGAAATTTCAATATTTTTAACAAGCTTTTTCTGCTTTGAGAAATATTTATATATTTAAATAAGAGCCTAAACTTGCTTTATTTGTGCCATAAAGACACCTCAACATAAATCGTATTTGATTAAAATCAAAATTAAATGACGGCTGTAAAGATTAATTTTTCTTTTTTCCAATTATTCCAGAATCGTAATATTATTTTAGAAAATCAAAACTTTGTATTTTGTTTATATGGCAGTTACCCACAAGTTTTAAGTTATTAAAAAATGAAAGAATTTGTGTTTTCCTGATTGATGAAACTTGATATAATAGTTACGAAGTTACTCTGATTTTCAGAAAGTTTTGTTATAAAAATATTTGGAAAAATATGATCTTGTTTTATAGATTAAAGTTTTATAATTTTGTATTTTTTTAATCTTTTCAAATTATATCTGGATAAAATGTAATTTCAATCTTATAAACTATTTATAGTAGAACAAGTATTGCCGTTGCATTTCATTGAGCTTGCACACTTTAATTTATTCTTTGGTGTACTACTAGAAAGTAGAGATCATAACTCTGAAATAGGGTGTCAATTGTTCTACATAAATCTTGCATTTTCAAAATTTTTCCTCTTAAATTTTTAGGCCTACATTCTCTCTCTCAAAGTTTTACGTCCTAGGCACGTGCCTAAAATGTTTAGTGGGAAATGCTACACTGATGATAGACAGACAACTAAAAAAAAGAAACTTCTTTGAACTCAAAATGTATATATACAAAAACTTAACATTGAACTTTTGATCTATTAAATAACTTTCTGAACTAGGTATCTGTGAGGAAGAAGAACACAAATTGAAATTCTCATCTTTTCATCACAGCATGTCAGTTACCTAGTGTCTATTTAAATTTGTTATAGAATTAAAAATTTTATTTTATATTATGTTTTGTTTTAATTTTATTTTTGCAGATATAAACAAAAATGGAATCTGATAAAGAAACTTTCAAGAAACAAAGGAATCCCCAAGAAACTGCGAACTTTCTTTCTCTGTTAACTTACATGTAAGTATAACGACACTAAACTTCTTGGCATAAGGTGTTGCTCCAAAATTTAAATTTATTGTTGAATTAAATGTGTCACATTTTTTTTCTTACAAATCCATCTGCCTCCATCCAATTGTTTATTTCTTTAATTGATTAATTATGTTCACCCATTTTTATTATTAGATATGTTAATGTTTTCAGAGACCCTAACCTAGCTCTAGCCTAGCTTCTCTCAGAGGCTCTCATAGTAAGTATGGGTCTGGAAAACCTGAGGATCCCATCTGGATTTATACTTTTTTTCATGTAGTCTTGGGTTAGATCCCTCTCTTTCATTTTCTATCAGATCTCTCTTAACCAACTCTTAATCTCTTCCTTGACGCTATACGAGGGCTAGGGGTCTTTATTTTATAGGAACTATTTTCTTCTTCTTTTTGTTATAAAGCAATGGTGACAGATATATATTTCTTTTAAGAAACAAGAAATAAAATCTAGCCTATCTTGTAAAACATATTCCCATTTCTCACTGTCACCAACCACAGTTAAAATATAAGGGTTGTACAAAGTGTGAGAACTATTATTGCATAAACCCAAGCACCACATTGTTGCAATGTTAACTAAGTAGTTGTTCTGTCAGTGTTGTAGTGAATTTTATAATTACTATTTATAGAGGTAATGGATAAGATAATTAAAAATACCACCAATTGTGAAGTCCATTCAGTGATTCATTTTTACAAGCACAAAACAATTATCTAGCACAAAATCATACAAATTTATACTGTGGGTTGAGAAGGTCTAATAAATAGAAACAACATGTGGAAACTTTACTCCAAAAACTAAAGTAAATTTTTTGTGCAACATATTATCTCAATCACATAGCAAACCCAAAAAAGTCAAACAGTTGCTTTCAACATTTGAGCTGATAGCTACAATTTTTTATTTTGTGATATAGTAGACTCTCATAAATTCGGATCACGAAAATCCGGACCGGAAGGTAAAATTTTTTAAATAACAATTTGCCGCTTTAGCGCCTTCAATTTTCACGCAATCTTCCTCATTGCATGAATGACGTACTTTGTAATGATTCACGAGCAGTGGAAGTTTCCGCGCGACTGAAGTAATTGACACACCCTACCCTGTGTTTTCCTTAATTGCAGTCCAGTACTGTATTATGTACATTACAGTAACAGTACCATTAGTTAACGTGTCAGAGTGTCAGAGTGTAATAAGTGTCGTTGGGTATCGGCATGGGCCGATAGCGATTGCATGTGCGACTTATCACCGCTCGTATCGGCCCCGTGGCCGACTTATCTCCGACTCCGGGAAATACGCCACAATACTCCGGATTTATGAGAGTCTATGGATTTCTGAGTGAATTCATACCTCATGGTGAAACAATCAAATCCAATTTCTATTGTTCATCACTTTAGAAACTGTGATGCTCTTTTCAATACTGTAAGCATGGCTTTTGTCAGTGGCGTTTTTTCCGTTTTACAATCATGTCCACATGGGAGCTTCAAATAGTTTTTGGATGGGAGGTTTTTAAGCAGCCATCATATAAATTGGAAGTTGGGCCTTCTTTTCCAAATAAAGCAGTTTTTGGGTAGTGTGGGCTTGAACAGTTATAAAACATCAAGACAACTATCCCTGAGTGATCTCCACTGTACTGATAACCAATTTCTTTGACGATATTCAAAAACTTCTACCAAGCTATGTCAAATTGCTTAACTTGCTTCTATACAAAAAAAAGTACAAGAAGAGTAGTCGTTAATTTATATATATATATATATAAAATTTCAAATATATGCATTATTATTTTTGAAAAATAAAAACTTACTCTCTGAATGATACTTGTATATTTCTGAATTCGTAAAAGAAAATCAAAACTAATTATACTGGGAATTACACATTATTAAACACAAATAATTAGAAGAGTAATAAAGTAAATTCAGCATGAATGAAAATCATACACTTGTGTAAACAAACTACGAGTAGATTTTAGCATTAGTCAAAGAAACAAGACATAGTACGCACACCTCATACTTGACATAGTGCAAGTCATGTTGTAGGTTCTTATTATCTTTCTTCCAGCTCATCCCTGTTAATATATCTCCTGTGCTGCACTAGTGCTTTCCATAATGTGCCCCTGCTTTATAGAATAACAAATACAGTTTCCCTCAGTGGTTCACAGTAGTGAGTATAGGCATGGCAATACCGAGAGACTCTAGCTGGATCTACAACTTTTTTATTTAGTCTTGGGTTAGATCCCTCTCTTTCATCTGACCTATTTGGTGAAAGTCCAACTATCAGTCCATCTGAGTTTTGAATAACTCTTGATCTCTTCAGACCCTAATGCTATTAGAGTATTCGATGGGTAAGTGTCCTTATTTTATCATTTTTTCTTCCTTTTTTTTGTGACCGAAAGGTTTGTCGCCTTTAAATAACAAAGAAAAAAATTTCACTGATTTCTTTTTGGGAAAATAAATTAATTAAATATTTCAGTGACAACGCTTGCATATGTTATGAAACCTCAAATAAATTAAAAATTATTTTATAAATGATTACTGTATTTTAATTATTGTATTTAATACTGTTCTGTAAAAATGTTTTTAAGCTAAATTATTTTAAAATTATTCCTGAAAATTACTAAAACTCAATCTAGTTTGTGGTGTATGAACATCCTCTGATGTCTATGTCTCTTATATAGCATTGGGACAGTAAAAACAGCTAGTCAGTTTTCTTGTGTTGTTTGTGAAATCATTCTGTGTATAAATTAACTAGTGTCAATAAAGGCGTATTATTCAAAGTTGATGTATTTGTTATGCATTTAATTAATGAGTTAAAATAAATGTTGTTGAAAAAGTGACGCTGGTTTATAGTGTTATAAAAACTGAATTTATTTTACATATTTTTAAGCTTTAATCAAGAGACTAGGTAATTGCAATCACCAAATTTATCAGCCGCCAGTAGCATTTATGAAAAAAAAAAAGTTTTTACAAATTAGCTATAATCTTCTCTACTACAGTAATGCAAAGATATTGTCCACCTTCTGGTATATTGAATTTTTCTTGAATTATTTTATTAAGACAGCACTAACCTACTGTTTTCTATAGATATCATTGTATAAAACCTAGTTCTCTACAATCTTTAAATCAGGGGCGTAACTAGGCAGATGCAATCGTTGCACCGCAACAAGGCGCCCAAAGTCAGGAGCCCCAAATTCCTGTTCTAAAGGATTTTGAAGATATTCTGTGGTAAAAAATTTCGTAACAAATTACATGTCAACAGAATATTTAATTATGGTTATTCCTTATTATTACTGCCATTACATGTGAGAGAAATATTAAAACAAACCCAAACAAAATACTGGCGGAACAGTGGTTGACTGAGGGGGATTCGAGATTCACAGCTTGTCCACTATTGCTCTGAAGAAACTACTCGAATCCTTCATATGTGGCTCACTGTTTGTAATTCAGTATACAATTTTAGAAAAAAACTAATATTGTCTCAAAAACACTACAAGCAGAACTCTAGATATAAATGCTGCCTATGCAATTTGATTTAGAGATATATGACCTTAAAGGTTTTTTCAATTTATTAATTGCTAAAATGGCCAATATCAACTCAGTTTCTAAGGTGCAGAGTCTAAGGTTGAGCTTTGTGAAGATCAAAGACTCAACACCCCAAAATCAAGTTTTAAGGTGACAATATGATCGATACTATATGCTTACAACTTGACAACCGGTTCAAGGGCATGAAGTCAGTAATAAACTATTATAAAGTCATTCAACCCTTCTTTTTAGCTTCTCTTGATTTTCAACAGGAAAAAGAAGCTGAAATAATACATAAAACCAAGTATTATGTGTACATAATTATCTTAAGCTCAGACCTAAGATAATAGAAGAATGTAACATAATCCCTTGATATTATTTACTGTTAACAAAGTGAAAATTTTTGTAATATTTATATTGTATAATAATAGTAATACATGTCGTGTGAAAGATAGAAAATAATCAAAATATGGGCACTGCTATCTGTACTCTTACGAGTTGACCTTGCAAGAATCCCTTTCTATCACATAACCGATTAACACATCTTTTATATGCGTTAATCTTAAAATTTTAACATTCTTATAAAAGTATTTGGTTATATATTGAAAAAGGATTTGTGATACATAATAACATAGTAACTGAAAAAGTTTTGTGCAACTCCTCTATTCTCTTCTGTTCTTAATGATGGATTATTCATATATTAATATTGTTTGATCAAACATTTCCCATCATTTTGTATATATGATAAAAATAATATAAAACATTTCGAGAGTATAAATTGACTCCCGTTATCAAGTGATAAACCCTCTCTATTCCAATTCCAACTTATTAAGAATAATTGTGAAATACTGTTGATTTAAAATTTATATAAATTTAATTAAAATGTTTACTCATAAACATTAAAAGAGTTTTAATAAATAGTTACCAACATTTAAAATGTTGAATTCACTAAATATTAATTTCATCTGATTAATACCTTTTTGGGTAATTATATAGCAGAGCTGCCTCACTTCAAAATCAATTTTATGTGTTTTCATCGTCAAATAAATGTTGGAAAAATATTTTATTATCGAAAAAAAGTATCGGAAAGATGATTACATAATATAATTACACAAGAAAATCTTAATCAGAGTCAAATTCTGCTGCAAATTCAGTAGAAGAGGAATTTATTGAATTTAAATGTATTTCACTCGTAATTCGCCATAAATGATGAAAACGAGTATTATACTCATTGTACTTTCTCTTAAACATAAATTCGGCTATATGGCCATGGAAATGTTGTTTTGAATTTCCATATCGCGGCACATTTCCTCGCACCTCCCTCCATTGACGTTCAATTGTCTGCGTATGTGCTTCAGTGTACGCATATGTAGGGCTGTATTATTATATGTCACGAAAGGTTTGGCCAGGTTGCTATATATATATATATATATATATATATATATATATATATATATATATATATATATATATATATATAACCACCTGGCCAAACCTTCCGTACGTTTATTGAAGTGAATGTCATGAGTATGAAAGATAACACAGAGTTAATTTTTTCACGAAAAAACTACTTGTGTAATTGTATTATTGTATTATGTAATCATCTTTCCGACACTTTTTTTCGATAGTAAAATATTTTTCCAACATTTATTTGACGAATAAAACCCATAAAAATTGATTTTGAAGTGAGGCAGCTCTGCTATATAATTACCCCTTTTTGATATTTTAGTGCAATTTTCATGAGGGATTTATAAAGGTCATTTGTACTTCCATTTTCCTTAGGTCATTATCAAGAGTGTCCACCTATCTCAACCTTACACTTTACAATTTATTCTAGGATGATACATGACATTCTCTCGTTTCCACTAGATAGTTTGCTGTCATGTGTACCGGGGATGACAGCCACAGGATGTGTTAAAGAAAAAGTCTTTCACTTTACTATAGTTGAATACTTCCTTAATTTATAATTGCGGACTATTATTGGCAAATGAATCACTTTTACTATTACTCTTATTTTAAAGTTTATATCTATAATTAATTATTTAATTATGATTTACAGGTGGACCCTTAAAATATTCTGGAAAGGTCGCAAACGAGAATTAAAAGAAAATGACTTATATGAACCTTTGAAAGAACATACATCTAAAAGACTTGGAGATGAAATTGAAAAGTAAGTTTAAACTTAGTTAAGCAATTCTTTATTTGCATGCTTTATTATAATAAAGTAATCAATCTTTCTATTGATCGGTTTGGTAACTGATCTGTATATAAAATCTACTAAACTATTCTGATTTTGAAGTTATTATATAATGATGAATTGTTCATGTTATTAAGGTTTATTCTGATATGTGCCATCACTTTGTTTTATAAAAAACTAATACACTATCTTTCTAGAGTATAAATCAATTCTCATTATCAAGTGTTAATCCTAGAGGAAAAAACGAACACAGCCTTACTAGGTAGGTCAATGTTCGAAATTAAAACTATATCTATAACCTAAGAAAAGAACTAAAGCCTAAAACTAGGCTTGAAGAGTCATAGATATAGATTTAGTTTTAGTTTTTAACATGGCCCTAAACTTTGTTGGTCTTTTTCTCTTTTATGCTCTAGGTTTAACACTTGATAACATGTGTTATACTCTCGAAACATCTTGTATTAGTTTTTATACACCCAAATGACGGCAAATGTCCGAATAAACCATGTTATTAACTACTAGTCTGAATAAATATATAGTTAGAACAAATGGAAGTTAAATGAAAATACATGTCTAATGGGAAATATTACGTCATCTGTTGCAGAAAATGTAAAATTGAAGATAAAAAAAGAGAATTGGCATCTCTACTCCAGAATGGAATTAAAGTTTCTTATGTCTCTAATGAGTTCTGACATTAAATTTCATAAAATGAAAATTATTAGATCATATTAACTTGCAAATCAAGTATTTTTCTTCTTCTTTTTTTTTTTTTTTTTTTTTTCATTTTCATTCTTCCAACTTCAACCATTCCTTATAACAGTATTTGATCCCCCCCTCCATTTATTTCAGAAATTTTGCTCATATTTTGTATAATATCATAAAGAAGAATTCTTATAGAACTAAATGGGTCTAAATGTTATGTCCTTTGTACAATCAAAGTCAATTTTTAATTTCCCGTTTTGAAAGTTTTTAGGCATTTAAACTTTTTTTTTAAATTAATAAACGTGATAATTTATCATTTTAGATATCCAATAAGCTGGTTGGATTTTTGTTTTTAAATACTTTTGTAAGAAATAAAATAAAAATAACACATTTTATACTTCCATTTTTCAACCCACAAAAAAAGTAAATAAAAACTATATGTACATGAAAAACAAATTTCACAAAAAGTTGTTAAAGGAGAACCTTTCTATACCCACTTTTTCCAACTAAGAAAAGAAAACACTTTAAACTGGGAAAAGTCATAAATTAAAAAAATTTTAATTTTTGGTTTGTGTTGATAAAATTCATTATTCTCATAACTATTGAGATAAGAACAAATTTCACACTAACTTTCCTAATTTTTTTTCATTTCTACTAGGAGATTAAATTTGACATACATTTTTACTTAAATACTTAGAAAAGCATGATCTAGTCGCAACAATAACTATTACATATTATGGGTAATTCTAAAATTAAGTATCCAAGATGACAAATCAAATGTTTACAAAATATATCTTTTGACATAAAGATTTGAAAAATTAAATGCTCCCCACTTTAAGTATTTAAAATTTAGTCAGTTTTAAGATGATGGACCCAAAATGGGAAATAAAATTTTGAACATAAGAGGTAACATTCCTTGGTGCCTAGTACAAGAAAGAAACTGATTGATGTAGACTTCTACAATTATTAAAATATAAATATAAACTGATATAGTAGGCAGGAATTCAGGAATTACTTCATAAACATTCAAACTATATTTTTTTAGAAAACACAAATATTAAATTGTAAATACAGTATTAACTAATAATATTTATGTATAAATAATAGGAATTAGGTGAAGTAGTTAAAAACTGTCAATTGTTTACGTAATGATTTTATTTTATATTTCTATGAATTTATAATTTTCTTCAAAATTTTCTGAGACATAGAAGTGTCTAAAGTTTAAATTATCTTCACCAGAAGTAAGAAGTTAATTTTTTACATACAGTGTTTACTAGCCACTGTAACAATTAGCATCAGATAGGTTTACTGTTTTATTCTTGTGGTAGTGATAGTAAAACAAGGCTCACTGGGTGTCACATTAAAAACCTTAACCATTCTCAACAAATTGGTTACTTTCTGTATTTATCACAAATTGCTAAACTAACTACTGTAATTTAAGTCCAAGCGAGGTTTAGTAACCTTCGTTAACTAAAATCTAAAAATAATCTTTTGTTTACAAGCATGAACAAACATTTCACAGCAGGTTGTATTGACATTTGTATGTTCGTCACAAATTTCTTCTAATCACAAAAAACGTCATTTAAACTATTTGCAATAAAATCTCCATAGAGCTCAGTAGTTATTTTAGAAATGTTTGAAAAAGTAAACAATTTAAAATGTTACGTACGTCTTATAAAGGCATGACATTGTTAAATAGTGTTAATAGCTTAGTATTTGTTTTATCCTGAGTGGCTTTGCAATTATTTGCTGTAAAACCTTGGATTTGTTCTTGTTACAAGAATACAGCAGAATTTCTAGTAAAGCTTGATTGTGCAATAGCTTGAATGAATACTTGAAATAGAGTGTGTAATTATTTATTCTATTAAAGTTATGCATACTTCCTATTAAAGTTAGTGTATTATCTGTTTTTGAAACATAATGTTTCAATTACCTTAGGTGAATATTGATCCAATTTTATTTATAAATTATCTTATCTGTTTAATTTGATGATATAAACAAAACCATAACATATTGCTTTCATTTTGTGTCATATAAAGTTGTATGTAATAATAATAACAATAATAATATTTATTTCATAATTTATAATTATTTTGTTTCTTTTTTTAATACAAAAAATTTCTAAATAATAAATAAAAAAGGGTGAATCCAAAAACAAAGAAAAAATTATTTAATACTTAACCAAATCTTAAACTTCAATAAATAAAATTGTTTAACATAAATTAAAGACTGCAGAAAACAAAATTATTCAACATTATGTCAAACTAAGTTACATTTTTATTGATAAAAAAAAAAAAAAAAAAAAAAATTATGTACATAAACAAACAAAATAAATTATTTTTTAAAAATATTCTTCACCTTACTGGAGAGCTTTTAAATAATAATATATTTGTTGTACTTACGTCTGCTCATCCAAAATTGTTTCAATGCATTACGGCCGTTTCGACTATTTATTCAGCTATGGTCACATGCGTTATTTTCGGTACTATATATAGCATATATATACCTCGTCAACATTGTTATAAAATCATTTAAAACATTAGTACGTATTTGACACACATTTTTTACACTAACACATTTACACACTTTTAATTTCTTTTAAAAACACTTGTTTAGTTTATACGGAAATAACTTTACATAATCGATCGTATCCGGCTGTGATTAAAACTGTCTACAAACTGTGTGTGTGTCAAATACGTACTAATGTTTTAAATGATTTTATAACAATGTTGACGAGGTATATATATATATATATATATATATATATATATGCTATATATAGTACCGAAAATAACGCATGTGACCATGGCTGAATAAATAGTCGAAACGGCCGTAATGCATTGAAACAATTTTGGATGAGCAGACGTAAGTACAACAAATATATTATTATAAAATAAATTAAATAAAGTGGAATTATTAAGTACCCCGGATTGTAATTTTGGACAATAAAATTCATTGTAAGAGTATGAATCGATAAACATAAATGTCTTATAGACCATACCCTCCTTATTTTATAAATCCATGAATTTTGTAGTGAAAAACAATACACACACACACACACACACACACACACACACACACACACACAAATAAAAACACACTACAAAAAACATAAATAAACAAAAGTTAGGGATATGATTATGGAGAGTTTTTTATGTATGAAAACAAGAGGATGGATGTCATCATGGTACTTACCCAGCCCCGCCATACAATGTAATTACAAAAAGTTGGTCTCTTGGGCCTTGAAAAAAATGTTAAAAATTGCATTGGTAGATCAAGAGGTCTTATCCAGCAGAGTAAGTCAGTTGTTACAGGTTTTCATAACTTTGTAATTATTGTGTATATTGCTACTTTCATGACGTTGGTTAGACCCTAACAGACTTCATATATTCTCTGTTTGAAGTTATTTGTTAATGATGGAAGTTCAATTTTATTATTATACATTCTTCGGACATTTGCCATCATTTGTGTGTTCAAAATCAAAACACGACGTTTTGGGAATAAGAATCAATTCTCGTTATCAAGTGACTAAAAACTAAAGAAACATGAAACTAGAAACTAAGCCTATGTAAGAAGTAAAATTAAATAAGAATACCACCAACCTTAATATCTAAGCATGCATCTCAGAGCTAAAACTGAGAAGTCAAAAAACACAATTATTAAAAAAAGAACTAAAATTTGATTATAATACCCCTACAACTAAAAAACAAGCTGAAATTTTACCGGTTAAATTGCCACAAGGGGTTGTAACCCGCTCTCGGGCTAGGAAGCTTAATACAACTAACAATAGGCCACTCCCCTAATAGTTTCTGGACCACGTTTCTGGACCTTCTGGACCACGTCACTTGTTGCTGTATCTTTGACACAACAACACGTATTTGACGTTAGTTGTGTGTTACCGTGATTGTGTTTTTTGACTTCTCAGTTTTAGCTCTCAGATGCATGCTTAGATATTAAGGTAGGTGGTATTCTTATTTAATTTTACTTCTTACATAGGCTTAGTTTCTAGTTTCATGTTTCTTTAGTTTTTAGTCACTTGATAACGGGAATTGATTCTTATTCCCAAAACGTCGTGTTTTGATTTTTAACACACAAATGATGGCAAATGTCCGAAGAATGTATAATAATAAAATTGAACTTCCATCATATATATTAGATATTGACAAGTCTCAATTATAACGTGCCTTGATGCTAGACATATATGATCAACGCCACTACTCATTATGTTCAGGTCAGTGACTTAGCCAGATCTTCATATTTAAATAATACAATTTCTTGGGAAGTCAGTGTTCGATTACATATTCAACAATCACTTTGCTATTTGTCTTTGTAGAGATGTGGGATCGCTATATGCAGAATTGAAATCTAAAATTTGTATCTAATTTAGATTATTATAAGTTGAATAATACAAGAGATATTAATAAGAAACTCTTTATTAAGGACACCATTTTTAATTTTTTTTTTTTACATTTCAACAGGTTTCTATATAAGTACAGTGTATATAATCCCTTATAACGAATTGCAGGTTGATATTTTAATTTTTGTGATTGCTTATATACAGACAACAATGTCGCGGATTATGGTCAAAAATTACCTTTTTGGTTTCCTGAGGCAGTGAAATGGAGATCAGTAAAAAGAACAAGAGTTGATGTTTTTAATGATTAATAAACTTACAGTATAGTTTGTATACTGAGTAGGTAAAATTCTTCTTTTTTTTTAAACTTTGAACATTTGGCACAAACTCAACTAATAAATATTAGTTTATTGTATTTTTGTTTCATTATGGAGTGTACTATTTATTATTTTTATCTGAATAAAGAAGGGGGGGAGCAGTATATTTAAAAAAAAAAATTCTGTAGAATATCGTGATCAATTTGAAATCATTTATTAATCAAGATCTGTATTTCTTTTAAAATAAATAAATATTTGATAATAGCCCTATCAAAATATAGATCATTTACAATCAAAAGAGAATAAATAAAATATATAGTTGTTAATTAAAATTTATTTCAATGTTTGCAGATATTGGAAAGAAGAAATTGAAAAGGCAAAGAAACATAAACGCAGTCCAAGTTTACTTAAGGTCCTTACAAGAATCTATTGGCCAAGTGCACTGTTGTATGGAGTTCTTCTTGCAATTATAGAAATTGTACTCAAGTAAGTTCAAAATAAATTCATATACTCATCAGTGACGGGATGAGTCTTTAAAATAGGTGATTGCTAGAAGAAAAAATATATAATTAAAATAATAATAAATTGACAATACATAAACATTTTCACACAGTCATTCGTAAAATCAACTACTAATCAAACAAAATACTACATCTCTCAACAAAGGAAAATGAGTCATGAATGCCATTCTGAATGTCAAATATTTTAAAACTAGCCCAAAGTACTTGGAATAAATTTTAATAATATAAAATGCTAATGTGTAATATAATTTAATGACTTGTCTTAATCAATGTATCAATATACATTGATTACAAGTTACATTCAGGAGGACTAAATAAAATAAAATGAAATTTTACTAGTAATTTTTGAAATAACAAAATGCTCCCATGATGGTGTTTAAATTCATGATGATGTTTTCCAATTTGTTCGTAAACTATAATTGCCTTTTATGTGCAATTTGGCTTATCAACTTTCACATTTTACCAAAATTTGATGAAAATAGTTGATGGTGTCCATTGTTCAGCTTATCTTTTTGACATTGGGGATACATTAGGGTATAAAAAAAGAACACTTCAATTAGTTAGGCTATTTGAAATTTCTTTGTCGCAAGCAAAGGCCTTGCGTTAGCAATAAACTTGGGTGAACGGATGAAAGTAAACACCGATCTATCAACATATTCAATAATTTGGAGGTGTTGGAATTTAAATACTAATAACAAACGATCAGCTTGGAACTTCTCTGTAAAGAAAATAGTTATAGGAAGAAAACGTGATCAGTCAAAAAAAGAGGAAACAAGAGGTAGGGTGTGTGTAGTGATTAGAGAGTGAATAAAAGGGCGTGGTGATGTGAAGTATATAAAGATGCTGAACTTGCGATATCAAAAACATAAGTTAAATTTAAGTTGTATTAATTTTAGATCTCGGTGGTCCCCAAACATATATGTATCATTATTGAATCTATTATAGGGCAAAATGTAAGTAAAGACAGATTGAAATAAATTTGGTTTTTATTTCAAAGATTTTATTGGTTTGATAGGCTATTGTCTATTGTTAAATGATTGAGTATTGATTTAAATTAAATGCATTTTTAATAATTGTTCACATGGTTTCATGTATAATAATTTAGAAAATTAAATAAGATGTTTTTAAGTTTAAAAGGTATACAATTAGAAAACTTCTAATTATGTCTTGGTTGAGATATTTTTAGGAATATATTAAATCATATGTTTACACTCCCAAACTAGTATATTTAAGAAAATCTCAGTCAACCAATACATAATGTATGAATTCTTAGGTACTAAATAAAATTGAATTAAAATTATTAGAGCTAAATCTTTAAAAAAATTAATTTTTGTATTTTTACAAATAGGTATCCTGAATTTTGATTTGATAAAAATTGAATAAATGTTTGTAGATGTAAAAAATATACAATATTTTTTAAACTACTGCCAAAAATTTAAACTTACAACAGTTCATAATGTTCAATAATATTACGAAGCTAAACTGATTTATTTCCTATTGTTCCGTAATAAATATATAATTAAACACTTTTTTAAATCTGGTTTTAAAGTTATTTGATAATGATAGATTGTTGATATTATTAATTGTACATATAATGTCATTTGTGTATGTGAAAACTAATACATAACATTTTAAAAGTAAAAATCAACTCTTGCTATTAAGTGTAAAACTAGAATATAAAGAGAAAAACATCAACACAGTCCAATGTCCTAGAGCCACATTGGAAACTAAAACTAAATCTATAATCTAAGAAAAGAACTCGACCCTAAAACTCTACCTGTTCATGTTAGTATTTAGTCTTAATTTTGACTACTCAGGCTTAGTTTTAGGCCTGAGTTCTTTTCTTAGAGTATAGAAATAGTTTCCAACATGGCCCTTGGCTACTAGGCTATGTTGGTATTTTTTTTTTTATGTTCTAGTTTTACACTTGGTAAAGAGAGTTGATTTATCCACTTGAAACTTGTGTAATAGTTTTTATAAGTAATGATAAATGTCCGATTAAACCATATTAATAATACTTAAATTTTTTTTATTTTTTAATAATATCATGGTGTGAATAATCTTGTAATACAAACAACCTTTGGGGAACTTTGGTTTTGCTAAGTTTAATAAGACAACGTGTCGTCTTTACACTTTATGTCAAGAATTCACTACCAATCGCAGCTCCCCACTTTATCTCATAATTATTGGTCAAAATCGTTACTTTTTTAGCCCCAAGGGAATTGACGTGGAACCTTTGACATAGTAAGAGCGCTAGTTATTAGACCGACTGAGAGACTCAATAGATTAACACAAATTGTTAAATATCACTGTTACTTTAAAACGCTATTAAATTACTTAAACATAAGCACACTCTAACAATCTTAAAACACCAGGTATATTGTCAAACAATGTAGAAGTTACTGTAATCTTAAGAGTAAAGTGTTTTGCTGAGAGCAAACTAATCCAAACTCTTCAGTTTTTCAAGTAAGGAACTACAGCGATATCTTACTAACCATGACAATATGATCAGCAATTAACGAATGTTGTACACAGTCTTACTTCAACTTTCTAAAAACATTTTATGCTGCTAGTATTAAGGTCTTCATTAGTTTTAATATTTAAATATACAATTCAAATTAATTACAATTTTAATGGATGAAATATTAAGTGAAGAGGCACTTGTACAGTCGCAACTGATAGGTCTTTAATTAAGATTCAGATTATGGTATGAGAATTACGAGATTAAGATTTGAAGTGGACCACTTAAACATTTATTTAAAGATATATTAAAAATAACTTTATCATTACATAAAAATGATTAGAAATTTCATATTTTTGTTATGAAACATGATCGTTATGTTTTTTTAAAATGGCACAAAAAGTGGAGGATAGTTTTGCGATCAAAATATAAAGTTTAATAAATATATACATATATAATTTATACGAAATTAAAATGTCTTTCTGTTTGTAAATATATTAAATGAAGTATATGTATACTTTATAAATGTATATGTAGCCTATACTTTTCCAAGTTTTATTTCTGAATGGCTTCTTATTCCTGCAGAGTGGTACAACCATTGTACTTGGGAACCATGCTTAGGTACTTCACCCCAGGAAGTACAATTACAAAAGACGAAGCATATATATCTGCTGCTGGTCTCGTCGCATGTTCTGCAATACCAGCCTTGATGTTTCATCCGATTGGGTTGGGTGTCAGTCACATTGGAATGAAGCTTAGAGTTGCTTGTTGTTCATTGATTTATAGAAAGGTTTGTAATACTAGTTATTTATATATTAGATGGTATATATTTTAGTTTTTACAAAATCTTGTTGTTTAAAAAAAATTTATACTTAATTTTTTAAACCAAACATGGTATTTAAAAAAAAAACTTTTGTTAAACCAAAATCTTAATATCTAGGTTGGTACTCAAATGTTAACTTGATTTAAAAAATCTGTGATTGTCACGTGAGCTTAATTAGTTTAATTGATTTAAAATGACTTCACTAGTAATTCTAAATTATACTCATGACTTGTTGCTTTCCAATAATGCTATTATAAATTAATAGAACTAAACAGGACCTGCTACTGTCATCTTAGTGTTTGTTATCATTATTATTACTGTACTCCCTCTACATTATTACCCCGAGCGACTCTAGCTGGATGTACACCTTGTTTCATTTAGTCTTGGGTGGGATCTTTCTCATCTGGTATTTCTGTGGAAAGAACCAAGATATTCATTAAAAAGTTTCATGAATGCAGTTCAGAAATAACAGATCAGAAATCTTTTTTCTTTTATGTTTAATAATAAAATGGCTGGAAAAATAAAAAAAAATGATAAGATCTCAGATGAAGGTTGGATTTGTTTTTTACGATATTGTGTATCGCCCTGAAAGTTGATACTTTGTTCAGAGTGTTGTTCTGTTGTTGAAGGAAATCACAATCTCTCTGAGCTTCATGGGTCACTTTGTCACCCTGGTATAACTCAAAATTCACTGGGTTCACTATACAGAAATTAAGAAAATGATGGCACCATGCTCTGTATATGGTGAACTTAAACCACGGTTTTGCAGATGTGAAGGAAAATTAATTAAATCCTCAATGCCATTTGAAAGACTGAATATTGATTTTAAGGGGATATTACTACCATCCACTCGAAATTGTTATTTTCTGACTGTAGTGGATGAATTTTCAAATTTTGTTATGTTTTTCCTTGTTCTGAAATTACATCAACTGCAGTGATTCAAAATCTGCAACAGCTGTCTCAATATTTGGCATGTCATTATGATTTCAGTCAGATCATGGTATATCCTTCCTTTCACTGGAGTTAAAATCAGTTTATATTTTCATGGAATCGCAAGTAGCCACACTATAATCCACAGGAAAATGATCTAGTAGAAAGGTTTAATGGAATAATATGAAAAACTATAAAACTAACTGTGAACAAGGTAGAAGGGAGCAGGTATTATCATATCTTTATTGTGAATATGAAAGAATGATCGAATACCAAAGACAATCATCTAATGGTAATTCTATTCCTACTTGGTTAACCAGGCCCAGTGCTGTTGAAGAATTACAACAGAGTAAGTAAATATGATCCTTTAGTAAAAGAAGTAGACCTTCTACTCTGATAATGCACATGTCAGATCACCGGATGGTAAAGAAACTACTCTATCCATTCGACATCTAGCTCCTTGTGGTAATGAAAGTAATGCTTTTGAAAATTTGAGCTTTTGTGGAAATTCATGTTTGTAGCTAAATATTGAGGACATTCTGGAAATTAGTAGAGAAACTTTGGGGGAAATGCAAAACGAGAAGAGACATCAGCTCATTCGTTGAACAAACAAACCAGAAGTCAATGAATCCGAAGACTACCAAAATATTTAGAGGATTATGCTACAACAGCTAATCACTTGTTATGTACCATACTAAATTAATGTAATCAGCTGTAATCATTTGTATCATTGTCAAATTATTATTGTTCAGTATGAGCCTATTTCTAGTATGAGGAATTGCAGGTTATGTTCATTCTATTGCTTTTAGTATACATCAAGAAACTTTGCTATATAAACTTTCCTGAAAATAGATAATTTTCATCCCTAACAAGTTGTCCCAGACTGTACAATCATATAATGCTGGCTAAATACCATTATGATTTAATCAACTTCTTATTTTAGATTTAACCCTTTCGGGTCCACTTACCTTTGCCACCTGCTGCCCGCTCTGGTCCACTATTTTTTTCAGCCATTTTGTAGTATATTTGAATTTTTGCTATAAAATACATAATATGCCTCCTATATCCATGTTTTTACCCTTGTAATTCTCACAATTACATATAGTATAATATTTTCATAACTATACTTTTGTTTATTTTATTTTTTATTTTTTATGTTGCTCATAAACAAAAAAAAAACGTTTTATAGTTTCTAATTTTTTTATTTTATAACAAAAGTTTTATACAAAAAAGAATTTATAATTTTTTTTCTCATTTATTTTACGTATACATGTAAGATACTTTGCAAATATATCAAAATCTATAAATAAAAATATATAAGTAAGCTCGGGTCAGTGAGCCAGTGGCGTTTGACAATGGGGCGCTTTGACAGGCGGCGAGTCGATTGTGCGGGGAGGGGCGGTTGAATGGCGGGATGAGTAAACAAACCGGTTAGTAAGAGGCCGGGACACATTCCTGATGTCAACATTCTCGGATAAAGATCGGCTCATTGTCAACAACAGAACTATCACTACAAGTATTGATTACAAAACTATGACTCTTCGTGGGCCCTACCTGCTAAATTCATAAACCCAACTAAAAACAAAAGATATATTATATTTTTTATTTGTAAAAAATTCTTTTAAAATTTAATGTATATAATATTACGAAATTATCATAAACACTCTTGTAGAAAACGTGGATAAATATTTTTTTTTTTCGTCAAACTTTGCATAATGTAAGTAACACAACTAAACAGTGTAAAAAAACGTATAGGGTTGCGAACGTACTTTTTTAACGTTCAAAAACGATAATAAATTGTATTAAAACGGCATTTTATTCAAATAATACGATCTAAAGATCTCTAAGGAACTTATTAGTTTAGTTTAAAAATATTACAAACGTGTTACCTATATTGCAAAACCAGTAATATGCATGGCGCACCCAGTGCGCCAGTGGACTGGAACGGCATTTTACCGACGGCGCACCCGGTGCGCCGGTGGACCGGAAAGGGTTAAACATAATTTTAGCTTAGAGAAAACTATAGAAAATCCTAAAAAATTACTTATATTAATTACATTGTCTTTTGTTTTTCGTTTTCAGTCTTTACGATTAAGTAAAACAGCACTTGGACAAACTACATCAGGTCAAGTTGTTAACCTATTGTCCAATGATGTCAACAGATTTGAAATGGTTTTAATGTGTATTCACTATCTCTGGCTTGGTCCTGTACAAACCTGTATTGTGCTGTATTTCCTGTGGCAACAGATCGGTGTTGCTTCGATTATTGGCTTAGCAACACTGCTCGTTTTTATTCCACTTCAAGGTATGTTCATGTTCATTATATTTGAAATTAGTTGTAGTTTTTAACTGTGTTTTAGATTAAATGGAGATTTGATTTTTTTTAAACTGAACAAAGCTGATTAACATCTAAATTTGAAGTGTGATTGTGGCCTTGGATGTATAGACAAAAATATATAATCTGAGACTTGTCTATTAAATAATAAAATCAATACAATAACTCACCCTCAGGGGCTCATCTATAGGTAGTACGACTGTGGCAATCCCGAAAGATTCTAGTTGGATCTACAATTTCTATTAAGTAGTCTTGGGTTGTACCCCTCTCTTTCACCATTCCTTTTTAGTTCTCTCTAGAACAGTTCTTGTTCTTTTCTGACCTGATTTAATTAGAGTATTTAAGAGCTAAGTGTCTTTATTTTATGTTCTTTCCTTCCTTTTATTTATAAGGTGATGATGACTAAGAGGTTTTTTTGCATTTAAACAACAAGAAAAATAAAATTCATATGTATTACAAGTAATGCTCATCTCTTTCAATATAGTCCCTGATTTAAATTTACATACTGATGTCTTGTTTTCCACTGGTCGAAGGCATAGAACAGATCAGCTTCTGTCAGCTGTTTTAACACATTTACCATATTTTTCTTTACTGTAACAATTGATTCAAAATGTGTTCCTTAAAATGAAATATTACTTTAGAAAAAAGAAAAGAGTCATATAAAAGAGTACCAAATCTGGTAAATATATAGGATGTTCCTAGGTGTAATAACATGTTTGTCGTTCAAAAACTGTTTCACAAAAAGTGCTGTGTGAATAGATGCATTGTTCTGATGAAGAATGAAACCATTTTTTCTACAGTTCTGGTTGTTTTTTCAGACTCTCTCTTACAGCTTTTCCTTGAAATAAAAAAACACAAAGAGTATAGGTTTAAATTTGAATTTGTATTAACAAGTTTTTTAATTCTTGCTGATAATGGTGTTTTAACGGTCATTTTGTCTCAGTATCATACTGGAAGACGTAAGTTTCATCACAAGTGATGGTTTTAGGAAAATAGGTTGAAGTTAGCACGAAGTTTTGTTGCACCAAGTAGCATACATTTTCTTTCTGTGCCTTTTTCTTGTTCTGGTGTGAGAACCTAGGAACCATCTTGGCCCCAAATGTTTTTACGTTGAAATCCTCACTAAAAAGATTCCACATAGTGTCTGTGGAAATGTTCATAACTCATTCTTCTCGAACAATTTTTCCACATTTTCTTTTATTCTTTAAATAGAATGTATTTTAGAGTTTTCACTGTCTTCCATATTCCCACATTCTTCACTAAATCTTTTGTGACTCACATGTGCATGAGATATACAGTCTTCAAACCTCAGTTACCATTTGAAAACATTGTGGGTTGTTTTGTTGAATTTTACTAAAAATTTGAAATTGACATGTTGCTCAGCTGTTAACCCTACAAGTGGCAATGTTAAAGGTTTTGTTTTCTTAAAAAATTCATAAAAAATAATAATTGTATGCAAAACCTAACTTGTAGGATATCATTTTTCTCAGAAAGATGAGTAGAATTTATCTATGTAAAAAAAATTATATGAAACGGTTTTGGAGTAAGTATGTTAGGTGTCAAAAAATGAAGTTAACATTTTTCAGAAAAACCTATATTATCCAAAATCAATAAATTACCACCTTTTTTCAAGATATACAAAAGTTTTGTATAATATATTTTGTGAAGAATTTATTTAGAAAAAAAAATTAATTTGTTACATTTCAAAAAAAATTGTTTTACGAAAAAGGGAAAATGTTTTGCCTAATTTGAAAAAAATCACCATTCAATTATTAAATTTATTAAATAAAATTGTTAACATTTTATGAACTTTTGGTTGTATGGTAATAATCTATGGAAAATTGTCTTTATAACAGTATAAAAATTATTGCCGTAGGATGATTTATACTAGGGTAAATGTTGAATAGCAAAAACAGTGATTTCTTGTCGCATAAACACTAGAATGACAGCGGAATAGCGGAATACTAATTGTAGAGTTAAACTTAGCATTATTCCAGCACACAACAGAAAACACAACTACACTAAACGATGACACACAATCAAATGAACAGCTGAGAGTGTTGATGTTTGTCATATAAGTTCAAGGTCTCTGTCAAAGAGAAACACCATACCCTACTTCAAAACCCATTAAAGATACCCTACATGGTTCAGAGAAGGCTCCAAAGATATATTACTTCCACCACAAAAAAGTCTGGCCAGTAAATTAGTTTATTATAAAACAACCGTTTACTTTTCTCCAGTTTTGAAATTTGGTATAATCGTTACTGATGTATAAATATCAGTATGATAAATTCTGGGTGATAAATGATTTATTGCAGGAGTACTTGGTTCTAAAAGTTTCTTTACTAATGAGCAATAATGATGAAGATTTAGTAATTGAAACAAGGACTTATTTAAAATAAAATTTCTTGTTTTAAATATACTATGTTTCTCATGTAATGATTAATGAATTCTGTTTAGCCTGGTTGGGAAAGAAGACTTCAAGCTTCCGTTTAAAAACCGCTTTGAGGACGGACGAACGTGTACGATTGATGAATGAAATCATCACAGGTATACAAGTGATAAAGATGTATACATGGGAGAAGCCATTTGCAAAGCTTGTAGCCAAAGCTAGGAAGTGAGTAAGAGATAACTTAAATATCAATACATCATGTCTCAATAATAAAATTTAAGTTGTTATTTATACTAATATGTTGTGAAAATAATATTAGTTTATTTATTAGTATGTATATTTTAAAAAAAAGTAACTCTGGTAAACAACCCGTTTAATTCCTTTGTGATTTGGTAAAAAGTTTTGGTTATGTAACATATAATTGTAAAGAGTGGTCCAAAATGATCATCGAAATTTAATATTCTAGCTGTTTATTTACAATAAATTATGTTAATACTATTCGGCGGCTTACTTTTATAGTAACTATGGGAAAGTAACCCTGAAGTAGCCTACCTAAATCAACCACTCTCTTCATCTGGTCTTGGGTTAGATCCATTATTGAATTGTCGTATTGTGTGTTTGATTTTAATCAATAAGTTCGCCACAGTGTGCTCAAAGTGTAGTACTTGAACATATGTTTAAACAGTGATGACAATTAAATAATTTCAGCAACTACATAGAATTTCTTTATTAGAGACAAAAAATTGAAAACTAGCCGACTTACAAACATCAACATACCTCAGGGGTTAATTTATAATGAGTATATATGTGGAAATCTAGGCACTATAGTTGGATCTACACCTTTTTCATCTTGTCTTGTATTAGACGCCTATCTTTCACCTTTCCTATCAGTTCTTTCTTGATCAACTCTTGTTCTTTTCTGTACCTGATGTTATTAGAGAATTTGAGAGCTAGGGGTCTCTATTTTTTGCTCTGTTATTATTTTCATTTAATTATTTATTTTATTTAAGGCGATGATGATCACAAGGTTTTTCACCTTTACCAACAACAACAAAACTTGCTTCCTTCCTTTTTCATGTCAGCATAATTCCAAAATTGTTTCAACATCCAATGTTTCTAAGCTATGCAGTGTAAATTGTATTAACTTAAGAATATTTTTAGTGAATTGTTCTATGCCGAAATTTATTTTAAATGAATAATTCTATGCCGAAATTTATTTTTAAATAATAAAACAATTTATTTAAGGATATAGTTGAGTATAACATCAATACATTAAGAAACATTCCTAAATAAATACTGAGCTTGACTTGTGAGATAATATTAGATCGAATAAATCTCTAAAAAATAAGATCTCACAAACATTACGTTTTCTTAATCAAACGCGTTTCAATGACAAAGTCACCACTCTCAGTGATACATGAGCTAAAATAACTAAACTATAACAGTTATAATTTGGTTATTGTAGCTCTTGTACAATCTGAGGATGGCGACTTTGTGAAACACATTTAAATAAGTAAACGTAATGTTTGTGAGATCTGGGGTTCAAGTTTTATTCTATCTCATTCCTAAACCCCATTATAAAGTTGTATGCTATCAATTGCCATGGTAACATTTAATTGAATTTGTTTGCTTTTTAGGTTAGAAATTAATGAAATTCGAGGTGCATCCTACGTCAGATTCACAATGTTGTCCTTCATCGTCTTCCATTCAAGGCTGGCTATATTTAGCAGTATTTTTGCATATGTATTGCTTGATTATAACATCTCTGCAGAAAAGGTTTAAAACATTGATTTGCTAAGTTTAAGATACAGTATTTATTAATTAAATTTTTTTATTAATATATTTAAATTGAATTTATAACAGTTTAAGAAGTTTATGAATAGTTTTTCCTATTGGAAATACCAATTTTTAATATTACTGGTCTAACAGACCATTACAAGTCAATAGTTTTAGGAAAAAAATTTAAATCTGAAAAAAGTTGATTATTAAAGTAGTTTTGTTAGTGTTTTGCTTGATGTTTTATTGCTGGTTAGATATATGATGACAGGAAAGAAGGTGTTATAAAATATCATTACTTTAATAGACAGTGCTACAGGTTCATTAAATAATTAAAGATCGGTGGTTCAATTGTACTTATGAGTTTAAATTTATTATATATGTAATATATCTTTATATGTTATGTTTGTATATAATACAATCATAAAACACTTACTACAAACACACACAATATTTCCGATAATGTTCCTAAACATATGCAACTTTATTAACCACAGAGCAATGACAATGTTAAGATAAAAATCAAATTAAGTCATTCTACTATATAGAATTTATTTCAAGTAAAGAGAACAAATTACTGCAACCTAGAGCTTTCTCATCAATATCAGGTGAAACCACTGGAGATATGTCATGACCCTTCCAGATGTCTTCCCTTGTGCAGATGGAATTCCTGGCAACGCCTGATCGTCTCTCTTCTCTCGGGAAGCCTCTAGTCGTAACTTGGTCTACTCACAAATTGATGAACACCCTTTCTTTCCAGTCTTTGGTTATATATCCTCTAATGTTCCACATTACGTTCAGTGGCTGCAAGCACAACGGTTTCCTTTCTTTTTACATTATTCCCCAACTATTGTCGATGCTCTGCTGCCTACATTATGACAGAATAATTCCAACTTAAATCTAATTTCATATCCCTAACAAAGGTAACACAGGGTATTGCACAATTTGAGTTGCACAATTTGCACAGGGTATCATAATATCAATTTGAGACTAAATGAAGTTTATACAGTAGGTTATGGCATAAAACAAACAATACTGAAATTTTAATATATTTATATAATTTCTACTTGCCTGAGCAATCATGTGTCATTAATTGTTGACAGCTGTTTCGGCTATTTGTCAGGCATCTACGGAACTTAAAATACACTCAAAAACACTCCGTAAATAATTAGAAAACCACTCAGAAACAATTAAAGTACATTTAAAAAACACTATTTACATACTAGAAGAGTTATTTAAAATAACTTTGTCAGGTACACATTTCATGATGGTTTGCTGGCTATGGGGATGTCTTATCTATTAAGTCAAACATTATGTTGGCTTGAAATTGTGTTTTTTAATATATGAGTAATCAGTAAGACTATTACTACAATAAACAACTGAAATTGTATTTTATAACAATGTTTTTTATGAAAGACAAATATTTCTGTAGTTACATACAACAGGTGCAAAGAACGAATATTCAAAGTTTTAGCTGACAAATATGTTCAATGTGTTTTTGTGTTTTTCATTATGCTCCAAGAAGTATTTATAACGGTTGTGTAGGTTTTCTAATATGTCTCTGAAGAGAGGATGATCCATTCGTCTTACAGTTGCCTCAATTTTCTCACATTGCTCTCTAATGGTTACCGATGGTTGTTTTATAAAAAATGCTTCCTTCGGCATTTCTTAAAAGTAAGTATCATGGAGTCGTAAATCAGGTGAATGAGAGTCATATGGAATGTCCGTTTCATTTAAACGGCTAATGTTTGGTATAAATCATTTACCATCTTGAATCAATTTTTTTTGAAATGTTAGTGCATGTTCAAGTGATGCATAGCTAAACACAATTGTTCAATGTCACAATCAAACTCTTATCTCATATCTAGATTTAGTTATAAGCTTGAAAAATCAAAACATAGATTAAGTAAAATCAATGAATTATTCAACTCTATGTATAAATTTGTTCAACAAACTGCCTGTCATCTGCTGAACAAGACTTTTTATCATACTTTATATTGTTGGTTGCAAGAGTTTTATAACTTGAATGAATATTTGAAATGTAATAATAATCTGGGCCATTTGTCATGTTAGTTTTAAGATTTCATTTTTTAGTTTAAATCAGTTAAGCCTTTATGTGATGAAGTCTATTGCAATGTACTGTATCTAAATGTGCTGAGGACCAATCCTCTTGTCTTATCTTCTGGTATTAATAAAAAACAATAAAAAATTTGATTTTTTTTTTAAACTGGGGTACTGTAAGAAATTTAGTGTTGTAAACCATTTTTTGTGATATTGTATAAAACAAGGGGAGTATTCCTTGATTTCTTTTTTTAGCATTTTGCTTCCTAACATATATGTTGTGTCCACTTTGTCATTTATTAATTCCAATCTAATTTTTACAGGTTTTTGTGGTGACTTCATTTTATAATGTTTTGCGGCAGACAATGACAATGATTCTTCCTTTCAGCATTGGTATAGTGGCAGAAGCTCTGGTTTCTGTAAAGAGACTGCAGGTATTAGGTCTACTTCTGTTGAATTTAAAAAATATATAAACAATAATATTGTTGAAAACAAATTATATGAAAAAATACTTAAAACAACATTTGTTTCATTTATTTATTAATTTATTGTTGCTGTAAACAATATGTACAATATTCTATATCAGTTATACAATTAAACTACTATAAAAAATACAATAAACACATTAACAACAATGATTAAAAACTTAATATAGTTCAAAGTACATAAGTAATGTAATCATACATATTAGGCATACACTATCATTATCATTATATTTATATTCAAGGCGTAGGAGATATTCCAACATCAAATATAGTGTAAATTTGAAACCAAAGTGTTATAAAATACTAATGGAAAAATAGTTTCAATAAAATCGATTCAGTAGGCAAAAAATTAAAACTTATATATATATATATATATATATATATATATATTTTCAAGAGCCTGTAAGTCCTCTAATATTACAATATCTAATATGTTGGTATTTTTGAAATCAATGACATGAAAATATGTGAGAAAAAGTCTTAAGTTTGATTAAAATTACTTGAGAAAAAATATTGAAATTTTGAGCCCCCATTTTATTTTTTGAGGGTAATTTTAAATCCTACGTAAAAGAAGATAGTAAGTTTGAAATCAGCATTCTACAAAAATAAGTTTTAAACAAAAATAGGTAGAGAAATGTTGTAATTTTTTGTCATTATTTTTTGTTGGTCAGATAGAAATTCAGTCTTAGGCGATAGAAATTTCAAAACCAGTGCCCTAAAAAAATGCAGTAAATAAGTTTGATAAAAGGTAGAAGTATTTGGCTGACATTATGGTTTTTATCTTAGCTGAAAAGTGATTGTAATTTTAAAATCAGTATCTTATAAAACATACACTTTAAGTTTACTAAAAATTAAATAAAAACAAGAAATTCATAATTTTGCACACCATTTGTGTGTGTTTTTTGTAAGTGGCATGTATTGTTCAAATATTAAAATTGTTAGTAATGTCGAATCCAGGCGTCATAAAATAGATATTGAAAAAAAAAAAAAAAAAAAAAATAGATTGATCAAAATCGATTGAGAAAACAAAAAGTTATAATGTTTAGAATTTTGTTTTTAAATGGTGTGTAATAATCCAACATCAAATATATATATGTTAGTAAATTTGAAATTACGATTAGAAAAAAACTCTTGGGAATTAATTTAATTGAAATCAGTGTCATTTAGAAATAAAAATGTTGACAAATTTTATTTTTGTAGTCAGCCTAAATCCTATGTGAAAGGAGGTAGTGTGTGTTCAAAATGAACATCCAAAAAAATTAGTATTAAGTAAGCAAAAACTTCAGTCAGTTGTATTAGGATAGAAGAATCGATAAAGCTAGCAATAAAAAAGAAACATAAATATTGAAGTTTTTGGCAGCCATTTTTATAATTTTTTTTTTTTCGGGTAGTAGGTCTTTTCTAAAAAGCAATTGGAATTTCAAAAACATCAACTATTAAGGCTACTAACACTAAAAAGTTTGATAAAAATTGGTTGAAAAACAATGAAGATAATATTTTTGTCAGCTATTTTGTTTTTATGGGCATCCATAATGTCCTCATAAAATTTGATATTAAATTAGTATAAGTCACTAAATTTTAGTATTAGTATATTATTAGTGTTATTATTATAATTTGGTAATGAGTTGGATCAAAATCAATTGAGAAGAAAAAATATTGTTAAATTTTATGACAGAACTCATTAAAATGGAAAAGAATAAAACATTTTGGAATTTAATTCTGTTGGGAAGAAGAGTTTGAGTCTTTCATGTAAAAACTGTTGTCAGATTCAAACTCAGAACCTTAAGACATTTAAATAACAAGTAAACAGGTTTCAGTTTTTAAAAGTTGTGGTTTTTATTGTTAAAATTCAATTTTGAACTATAAATTTGAGTTTAGTTTGTCAGCCAATAAGTACAATTTTATAAATGACGGGCTCATTTTGATTGTTTCAAACAGATACATTTATAAATTTAACAAACTTTTACATTTTAAAATTTTTCTGTCAAGTTTGATGCCAATGCTTGGGTCCTTAAGGTTACATTTTAACAAAATACGATCATAAATGTAACAAATATTGTGATAATTAGAATCTTGAGTTTTTTCTTGTTAAGTACAACCAAATTTTGAGCTATCGAAAATATGAACAAAGCATGCCCATGTTCTAAATTGAAGAAAGTAAAAAGTATATTATTGCTACTTGAATTAAAATTTTATTAAATTTAACAGAAATTCATGATGCATGACGAGACAACGCTAACTGTAAAAGACAAAGTAGTTGATGTCGAGAAAAAGAATGGCCTTGCAGAGGAGATGGTACCCATGCTACCAAAGTATCAAACACAGCCTATTGTAAAGAACACTCTGGATAAAGGTATTGACATAAAGATAGCTACTGCACAATGGCTTCCAGATTCACATGACAAGACATTGAGTAATATCAATTTAAGAGTGGAACACGGAAAATTAACTGCAATTATTGGCACTGTTGGAGCTGGGAAGGTAAGAAAAGTACAATATAGTAGAATATTAATGTTAAGTTTCTAATGCAAAATTATAAACAACTCATAAATTCACTCATGTGTGAATTTAAAAACTAGATAGGCCTAGTTAGTTGAACGACTTAGTTGGTGATTTGTAGTCATAATATTCAGGACTCTTTGCTCTAATTTTAGTCTTCAGAATCAGAATTCATAAACAATTGCATCTCCCCATTTGTCTCACAATGATGGGCCACACTGAAAATTTCTGAGCTCTTTCTATCAGATTTGAACCCAGAACCGGTTTAATATCAAGTTTAGAGCACTAGCCACAAAACCAACTGGGACATTTGAGTTTTCAACAACATTAAATTTTATTACATGAACACCTTGCATTTGAGGGCAACCAATGTTAAACCAACGAACAACATTATAATTTTAATAAGTGTAGAAATATAGCTCCTAAGGATACAAACAAAACATATTGGTTGTGATCACCATGGATTTAATTCTAAAAATCAGTTCAAGCCACTTAGACAAACATTTGGTGAAATTGAGGGTTTATGATGGAAATTAAATGTAGGAAAAAATTATAGTTCTTAAGTAAATTTGAAAGTACTGATTCTTGTCAGTTTTGTGTTTTTACAAATTATTCATATATCCAAGAATAATAATTTTTTTATAAAAGTAATTTTTCACGTTACAAATTCCAAGTTTTAAAAACATGAAAAACTAATTGATTATTTTAGTGAACTATGTAAAGATCATTTTTAATAATTCTTCCAATTTTCTGTAGACGTCTTTGCTTCATGCTATACTCAAGGAGTTACCATTATCCGAAGGCAGCATATCTGTTAGAGGCGTAATCTCATATGCATCCCAAGACCCTTGGATTTTTGCTGGCTCTGTTAGACAAAATATTCTCTTTGGCATGGATTATGATAAAGATCGTTACAGACAAGTCATCAAAGTTTGCGCTTTAAGAGCGGACTTCGATCAGTTTCCTTATGGTGACAAGACTATCATAGGAGAAAGAGGTGTGTCTCTAAGTGGAGGGCAAAGAGCTAGGATTAATTTAGCTAGGTGAGTTGTATAATTGGAATATGTTAATGATTTCAGTGGCAGCTAGTGGCCCAATTTGAGTGAAGAGTATATTTCTACCAGCCATAATACATAATATCTACAAGCCTGTGTGTTTGTGAACAAGTGTGCGTGTATAGTCTATAGGGGTATTCTATCCTCATCTAGTCATCGAATCATAGATTGGGCATACAAATTGTTATTATGGTTTCATCAGACATTTGGCATCATTTGTGTATAGAAAGTTAATACATGATGTTTCGAGATTATAAATCAACTCTCGACATCAAGTTTGAAACTAGAATGTAAAAGAGAAAACACCTACATAGACTAGTAGTTTAGGACCATGTTGGAAACAAAAACTAAATCTATAATCTAAGAAAAGAACTCGTGCCTAAACTAGGGCTGAATAGTCAATGCGAATAAGGCAAAATAAGGATTCCCCGAAACACAAAAACTTTTTAAAATTATACCAGCACTTTGACTAGTTTCACATTTGACAACGAGAGTTGATTTATACTCTTGATACCTTGTGTATTTATTTTCTATACAGAAATAATGGCAAATGTCCGAGTAATCCATATTAATAATATGAACAATCCATCAGTATTGAATAACTTTAAAACAGGAAAACACATTGTGAACAAAAAATGGTGCCAAATTACTCCTATAGGTGGGATTAGTGGACATTTCACAGTCACAGATGAAGGTGTGTCAACGAGGAAAATCACAATATATTTGCAATCCGTATATTAACTATTATTTCCTTCAATAATTGAGATTTTAAATTAATGTGAACAATTAGGTTTTTAAAATTCTGACATCCATTATTATATATATGTTTTTAAACACTACACATAAATTAGAGACTGTAAACTATCAAATATAATCTATATTAACTGAACGCCATTATGAGAGCCTTTCAAATAACTAATGAACATTAAAGAAGTCCAACTGACAGAAAATACAGAGTTATTGAAAAAGATTGGCATGATTTTTGTTGTAGTCAACAAAGTATTCAGTATAGGTTCATACTTAGTTTTTGAAAAAGAACAGAAGAGTATAAATTTATATACCTTATATTAATAAATTTCAATTTGAAACTTGTTTGTTACCATACACACGTTGAATGGGAATCCATCTCTTTTGTATGCTGGGTGCTACACATGTGATAATTATTTGTTTTAATAGATAGGTAAAATCACTTTTTTTTTCTTTTTTTTTTTAACACAATGTTTTTCACATATCCTCACAAAATGAAGTCCATTGAGGTTACATTAGGACTTTTTTGAGGACAAAGAATAAGTTCATCCATTGGTTGGGAAACCTATCATTGTACTAGAAAGAATAATTGTTACAGTTTTTGCAATAATTTTGCCAGATATGATCCAGCGACATGGATGCAAGAAACAGATTACCAATTCGACATTTATATGTGGGACAACAAATGAGGCTGTTAAAAAAAATATGAACCTAGCCTGTTACATTTTTGGTTACTACAGTTGAAAATCAGGTCCAACTTTTTCTATGGGCCTGTATTTTTCTTCATGATCTCTTTTACCGTTGGTTGCCACCTTCCAGTAACCACTCTACTTCAGGTCATAATTCATATCATGGGTAGAAAAATTGGATGCACTAAAATTCTTTTACATTGACTTTTAAAACTATACTGTCAACTATACTATTCTATATAGTTTATTGAACTACGCGATTTAACTTGATTATTGAATTTTGTTTATCAAACATTTCGTTTACCTGGAATTATATTAATCATAGAAAAATGTAAAACTTATATATAAATCAATGCATATAACGAACCATCATTGATGAAAAGATAGTCGTTGAACTGTTCACGTATTGGAATGTACTTTTTGTTGTAGAAATATTGTGTTTCTTTTATTTTATTATTCTAAAGTGATTTAATAAACAATTTTTCTTTCTCCTTACAGAGCTGTATACAAACAAGCTGACATCTATCTTTTGGACGATCCTCTCTCTGCTGTGGACACTCATGTAGGCAAACATCTCTTCGACGACTGTATTACAGGTCGGTTGATATTATGTGAAAGTGTATTTTTTTTTTTAACGTAAACAAATCTCATAAAAAATGTTGCGTGATTTGAAATTACTAAGTTGTGTTCTAGAAACAAAGTATACAATATCGGCTCTTGAACTTATAGTTTTTAAGTGGGTTAATAAACGTAACCAGTTGTGGTTAATAATACACAAGCACAATAATTAAGAAACACTTGCAACAATACTATAATTCAATATTATGATTTATAACAACACTGTTTGTTTGCAAATGTGGATGATGACTTGGTCATTGAAATGTTGTCTTGCTAAGTTGGAACTGTGATTGGGGGGTTTTGGTGTGGTTTTTAAAATTATTATGAATATCAATATTAAACTTACTAAAATACATATTTAGCAGGGAGAGACATGTAAATTAATTATATATGTAATAACATTCCTTAGCATAGTTATATAACTGCTGAGTGAAACATTTTGGGTATATTTAAAAAAAATATATATAACTATACTCATTTTTATAATTTAATTGATATTTTAATAATTATCATATTTTGACAATATAAACTCCTGTATACATTGTTTAACTTTTTAACAAATAAGAAACTCCAGGTAGTTCTAAAACAAAAGAAAGACAGGAGCTGGAATCTGATATAGCAGACCTGAGTAGGAATATGTCCTGTCAATTGGAATGTACCCAATTGTGTTTCAATCATAAATTACAGGCTTAAATGAAATGTGTCTGAGAAAACTTGAGATATGGATAGAAGAATAAGGATGTATTTATCTACACATCCAGTGAGATAGCGTTGAAAACCTTTGAAGTTAAGTTTAAGGTAATCTGGAATTGTTACAGAATCACATCACAGTTGGAGGGCTCAACATGCTGGGGTTAGTAGGAATGAATGTGATGTATTGACAAACCATCAGCAATGAAACTCATAGGACTTTAACTGTTCTGTGGCATATCTAAGAGTGTATCATTAGAAATAGGACTGAGAAAGAAGACAAGAGGAGGATCTCAGGATAAGGGATGAAGAATCTCTCACATCTCATTCTCTCTAAATAAATTCCATAAGATCTGTAATTAGACAATGAGAATATAAGGAAGGTGGTAAGGTTCATTATTGGGTACTACCACCTGAATAAAACATTGATAGGATTGGTTTATTCACTAGAGAGTCTCTGTGTAGGCAATGAGGAAATTACAGAGCACTTGATATTCAAATGCAAATATCTTGGTTAGGAAAGAACTGAGATTGGATCCTTGGGACATAATTCTTCAAGAGAAAACTTTGTTTGGAAGATTCTTAAATTTATGGAGGTCAGTCTTCCTAGGAATGTCTAGAGGCATTTAAACAATCTTTTTTTTTGGAATTTATTCAATAAGGGGAAATCCTCATGAACACCTTGTATAAATATGGGCAGTATAATATGGTTCACTATTTCCTTTTATCGCGTTATGTAAGCATGGGACATCTTCCAGCCAATAAAAAATAATAAAACAATAAATGTTAATGTTAATATTAATAATATATAGAATAATAATAGAGAATAAACATTATATAAAAACAAGTAATTGTAAAGTGTTCCTTTACAATATTCAAATGATGTTAATAGACAGTTAAAACAATGTAAAACAATACATATAAAGTTTATATTTCAAACGGTGTGCGTAAAGTCATATGGACTTGTAACCATCGAAGTTAATGCAACGTAAGGTGAAAGCAATTAGTAGCCGAACCCCATGAAAACGGAAAACGAGAGATTTCCCAGAAGTCTCTGCGTTAGCTTTGCCAAGCAAGAAGATAGCGTGCTTTCGTCAGTCTTTGTCAGGGTCCAACACCTATCAGTCGCATTGTGAGATGACTGGACAGACTCGCATTCAGTTTAAGATGGAGGATCTCCGTTAGTTGTGAGGTTTAATTAAAACAAACTAAAATATATGGACATGGTAACTCGTGAGTAGAGTGAAAAAAACATTAAAAGTTAACATCATTGGTTTAATTAAGATAAATTGTAAAAGGAAAGTTAAAGAACTCTAAAAGTTGAACTTTGCACATGTTAATAATTTTAGTATTTCATAGAGATGAATATTGAATGTTAATAATTCTTTTTGTTGATTTAAATGATAATGTTTTTGTTTTTGAATAAAATAAAAAGGGAGATTTCTGTTTTACTAAGAATGTCTGGCTAACTTCATTGTGATAACCATGTGCCATGTTATAGGAGTAACTGTTAAGTACGATTGAGAGTGTAACCCTGCCCTTCAGGTAAAAATAGTATGATAAATTTAATGTATAGTTTGTAAGAACGCAGACTTACAAACATAAGTAACTTGATTTTTATTTAAAGAACACTAAAAGTAGAAAGAATAACTATAACCCCTTACAGTTATTACTACTGTGAAGTCATTAACTAGGTTCCAGTTCTCCTTAGATTGTAGAATTTTTCCAACTCCCGTTGTGTTCTCTAGCGACTATAAAACAACAGTATACACAGGAAGAACTCTCTTGTATCTTGAAACTATGAAGGTACGCTGCGCAATATACATCGCCAGTAAAGATGTGTGTCATTTAGTAATTACATATATCTTGATAACCCTAGTACTAATATCTAGAATTAGGTTTTTGGTCCATTGGCCGGCATTACCAGACATTAGCTACCTGTTCTGCCAAGAGGTAAGTGTGTCTCTCCTGAGGTCTTATATGGAAATTTACACTGACTGTCTAGCTCTCTGGATAACTCCTCCACCAATAGATACACAGGAGTTATTCAAGCTAATACAATTGCAGCATCAGTACCAATAGTTATATATGGACTGATACTCTCTGCACATCCTCCTTTGGACACTAATTACAAGGTTCCTGTACTTAGCTTTCTTCATAGTCATAATCCATACCTGGGCAGCACAGAGCAGAACAGCATATACTTAAGTCATAAAAACTGTCATCTTTTTCCTACTAGGAGATCCTAAATTCCTCATAACTCCTACTAGTGACTTAACTACTCTCTAGTATGTTCAATTCTTTCGGCTACAGAGTCACTTTAGTCTTCTCTGTGGCATTAAACAATATATTTTCCATTTGGGAGCTCATTAAGCCCTTTTGGCTGACATGCAAAGATATAGAAGAAGGCAAATTGAAGAAGAAGGATAACGAATGAAAAACCAAAGTAAGGCAAACAAAAATGAAAAAGCACTTATAATTTCACAAACAACAATTTATTGCTACAGCTGTTTCGCCGTTAGGCATCGTCAGACAACTAAGAACTAAAAACTAAAATACAGGTCAACTTAACACTAACATCTAGGAATGAAGGTGGGGATGAAAGCAGAGGTGGGGCAATGACCTGGTTTTACCTGAAAGGGACATGGATAAGAGAAAGTTTTCAAACAATAGGTTTTAACAAAGGGGATGGGTTATTGACTTGTTCATTCAGGTTAGAAGCATGGCCACCTTCATTCCTAGATGTTAGTGTTAAGTTGACCTGTATTTTAGTTTTTAGTTCTTAGTTGTCTGACGATGCCTAACGGCGAAACAGCTGTAGCAATAAATTGTTGTTTGTGAAATTATAAGTGCTTTTTCATTTTTGTTTGCCTTATTATGGAATTTCACCGAGTACCGACTGTAGTCACACTCAATATAAAAACCAAAGTCCCAATTCTATATGAATGGTTATAATTAATGAATTGGCTCTTTTGTACTTTCTTATTAAATCAAAATACAATTTTTAATATAAGCAGCATACATAATTATTTATTCATATTTATTTATATTTCAGATTTCTTGAAAAATAAAACACGCATCTTGATCACTCATCAATTGCAGTATCTTACAAATGTTAACCATATTGTTTTTATGGAAAACGTAAGTAGAAACTTCTTACTTATTTATATTACAATTAATTGTTTGTTACTGGTTTAACTAAAGATGTGATATAATTTGTTGTTCAAAAAATCAGATTCTAATAGCAAATTTTATTATCGGAATAATGTACAAACATTTTTACAATGGATATCTACACAAAAGTAACCTTATTAAGACACATGTACAAGAGTCCCTCATCTGAATCAGAATTCAAAACAGCTGTTTTAGAAACAATACATACTTGATATACAGAGACATAATGGGTAACATGTCTATATTGATGATTCTTACACGAAAAAAAGACCCAATGCTGGTGCAGGTGTATATAGCACTCTGTTCAGTTTTAATAATCCTATTGGACAATTTTATGGTAAAATTGAGACAATCTATCAGTCAGTGAATCAGCTGTCAACATATTCTGATAGCTCTGACAGAGTACTTATTTTGTGTGATTCCAAATCCGGAATAGAGACTGTTTCATGTAATGTACAAAGCAATAGAATTTCAAACCTCCAAAATTACATTTTCTATTCTTCAAAGTATGAATAAAATCATTGCTTTTTCAATGGATAGCTTCTCACTACAACATAAGTTGCAATGAAAAAGCATATCAGCAAACCAAAAGAGCAACTATAATTGTACAAACATTCAACAACCCAGTAACTTACCGTTCTTTACATGGTATGATATACCAGTCATTCAAAGACAAACATTCTAGAATCACATAAAAGTAATACTTAAAATAAATATACAAGTTAGCACCATCTTCAGAATGCACACTGTGCAGGAACTCTGAAACAGTAATGAATGTAACACATCTGGAACAACTGGAAGAATGTGAAAACTTACAAGATATAAAATCTACAATGGACATTTCACAACTCTACTGGAGGACTAGAAAGAGCATGAAGATGATCTAAGTGCCTTGAGCATTACTACTACTCCTTTTTTTTTAGAAATAAGAGTCTAACTCAATTAAAATCTTTATTACCATTTGGTTTTTCTAGACTGTTACATTTTAGTTGTATAAGTGTATATTGTTTTGATTTCTACAGGAAATAATTGTAAACTAATTTTGAGTTTACATTAATATTTTCGGTTATTTTAAACAGGGCAGGATACAAGTTGAAGGAAATTACCAGCAAGTGAAACAACGAGCCAAAGACTTCACAAAATTGATTTCTAATGATCAAGGAGACAAAGAAATTGAATTAAGCAGTAAACCAATATCTCTTCCACATCAACGGCGTTCCTCTTTTCAGGTATAACATTTTAAATTTTTAACACGTTCTGTGCTAGTTTATGTTCTGCTAATGAAAAATGCTATTGCTCGATGTTAGTTTTTAAATATCAATTATCCATAATACTAATCAACTACTAATTTGTTTTACCTTTTAATTTTGCATGATACGTAATATGCATCATTGGTACTATTGAAAGAGATTTTAATGTGTTTATAAACAGTAGCAATTACACACTTTTTACGGCATTAGGTAAATATACATACAATTATTATTATTTATATGAATTGTCAAACATTGAACTAGAAAATTTTAGATACACAATGGTCACACTGTGGAAATTTGATTGTTGCTTGACTAAGAGTACAATGGCGAGCTGTAGAGTTTTTTTTACTTTTTCAATATATTAGTAAATAGTGGATGTTTAAATGTACTTTTTAAATACTCAATATCTCTTGTATGATACTATCCGCTAACATAAATTAACTTTTATTTAATTTTAGAGTATTGCTTCTTTATATGATGAACCAAATATGGGCGACCCACCAGAAATTGAAGAAATGAGATCACATGGAACAGTTGGTACAAAAATATATGGTTCTTACCTTCGAGCAGGTGGGAACTGGTGTTTTCTTTTCTTTATAATGTTTCTGGTCGTACTTACACAGCTGTTAGCCAGTGGAGGAGATTTTTGGATCACATTCTGGTAAGAAATCAATTCAATTGATTGATTTACAAAGAAATAGAAGGATATACAGATACTTTCCAAAAATAGAGCTTTTGTATTTGAATAAAAGAGCTAAACTTAATTTCATCAATCAAATAGAAATATTTTATGTTTATATCTATGTTTATATATGTTTATCTATGTATATATGTTTATATATATAATATATATATATATAATATATATATATATATATATATATATATATATATACAGGGTGTTTGAAAAGTCTGGGTACGGCTTAATATTTTACAAACCATAGCAGAAAACATCTATAAACTTTGCAAAGTGTCATATGGCAATGTAAACTATTTTTCCTTGCTATTGCCATGACATGACAACCATGGGGGGATGGCCCACAGAGGAAGTCATAGGAATCTTAAATGTAAGCACGGATCGAGTGATACCTCATTTCAAAGAGCTCAGTTAGTAGAGTTGAATGCCGCAAACCGCATCTCAAAAGATGTATCCAATCAGAAATGGCGGGTTGTTTTAGGTACACATTGTGAAGTACATTATGCGCTGCAATTTCTGACTGGATCGTCGTATTCAGATGCGGGAGGCGGCGTTTCATTCTACTAACTAATGTTTTCACTGACTTTTGTAACTAACTTACCACTTCATTTTAGAATTAATTTTTTTTAAATTTTTTAATCCAATCAGAAATGGCAGCGCATAATGTACATCACAATGTGTACCTAAAACAACCTGCCATTTCTGATTGGATACATCTTTTGAGATGCGGTTTGCGGCATTCAACTCTACTAACTGAGCTCTTTGAAATGAGGTATCACTCGACCCGTGCTTACATTTAAGATTCCTATGACTTCCTCTGTGGGTCGTCCCCCCATGGTTGTCATGTCATGGCAATAGCAAGGAAAAATAGTTTACATTGCCATATGACACTGTGCAAAGTTTATAGATGTGTTATGCTATGGTTTGTAAAATATTAAGCTGTACCCAGACTTTTCAAACACGTGGGTATATGTGTGTGTGTGTGTGTGTGTGTGTGTGTATTTTTCTTTCTTTCTAATTATCTTAATGAAAAATTAATTGTATGTCATAAAGATCTCAATTAACTACATTAACCAGCGAAATCTATTCATAAGTTTCAAAATAGAAAAGTTCTCAATTTAAAAAAAGTTTATTTTGGTTAGCTCTAATAATCTTAAACAAATTGATTTCACTATCTGAAAAGGGGAAAAAAATCATACGAGATTACATTTTCGAGTAAATTTATACTACAGGATTTTTAGTTTTCAAGAAAATTAAATAAACAATAATCAAACTTGTCTATTATATTTTGCATGTTTGTTTCCTTTCATTAAAATAGAAAATTCTTTTACCATGTTGAATACTGGAACACAACTTATTTTATCTTTTGACAATATCTAAGTTTAATGTAACCTTCTTTTAGAAGGAAGGAACTAATTCTGAGAATTTTTATCATAAATTGTAATCTAACATTCATTTAATGTATTTCAAAAAGTGAAAGGATAACAATGTCCAAATTATAACTTTATACACAATTAGTTTTAAATACTTGGCTCTTGCTGTATTGTAAACAAATTAATAGGCACAGAACGGTATTCCTAGATTTTTTAAATCCTTTTACTTGCTTATAATTTAAATTTGAATAATTTGGTAATTTTGTTTTATGTTAGGGTGAACATAGAAGAATATAATCAGAACCACATGACACTGGCCACAGATCAACCATTAACCACATCTTCATACAACGATTCTCTGTCTACGTTTTCCACTCCAACATATGGTACTTCTCTACCTACTAATTCTACAATAGAAGACATACTTGATCCATCAAAAGGTTATCCATTTGCCATTACCAGGGATTTCTGCTTGTATGTGTTTTCAGCGCTCACATTGGGTACAGTGTTTATTACACTGTTTCGATCATACCTGTTCTGCTACATGTGTACCCGAGCATCGATAAAACTGCATGATCACATGTTTCAGTCTATTACACGAACTACAATGAGATTCTTCAATATTAATACATCTGGTAAATCAATATATATATTTTTTTTACTATGTTAACATGTTAGCTGCCATATCGGTCCGATCGGACCAAAACTAAGGTGAATGTACATGCACTTACTTGTGATGTAAACAGAGTGATTAGAAGGAAAAGGGGACAGTTTTATAAATATAGGAAAGGTATCATAATTTTAAAAACTTTTCATTTATTATATCTTCAGAAGTGTTCCTTTTTGCTTTTGACTGTTTGTGCCTTTCCTTAAAAATATAATTTCTAATAAATGGATTTGAATAAGAAATCTAGGTTTAAATAATGTTGATATATATGTCTATTTTAATTTTTTTCACAAAACCTTCTGAAAATGATGTCTATTTCCGATTTTGTCTGCCAAGTATCTTTAAAACGATTGATTTTACGAAAACGATAGATGTTATTTAAATTTCAACCATTAACTTCAATATATCTATGTTTTTGTTTTAAACAAGTGTTCTGTACTATAAAAGTTATGAATGGTCTAGTTCTGTTAGACGGCTTTTCCTTTAGATAATGTGTGGTCAGCACATTTAGTTTCCATCACCACAAGTTCTAATGAGCATTCACAACTACAATTCACCACCAATCAGAGTCTCACTTTCCTTCACTATACTGAGTCAACCCTTCAACTTTTTGAGCCCCCACGGAAACTAAACTGAGGACTTATCACACATTAATTACTATATCAACTTGTGGCTTTCTAGATTAAGCTTTTATAGCTTAAGACAACGGAAGCTATAAGTCAGGGGCCAGCTGACTTTGTATCAGTAATTAAAGATGTATTGCTTAGTTAATGAAAGAAAGAATATATATATATATATATATATATATATATATAGTGTCCAATAAACTGAGGGAAGTTAAAAATACTGTCCGTCTGTGGAGTACATCTATTCATGGCAGTTTTTGAAAGGAATTGACGGTTACCCGTCTTCGCATCGGTCATTCCATTACGACCAATGGATTTCTGTTGAAACATGGGAATCTGCTGCAGTGCCCATTATGTGGCAGTATTTTAACGGTTAGGCACATCTTCATAGATTGTGTTGCCTTGAGAGGTGTACACAGGATATTTGTTCTAAACAATTCAATTCAAAGCAATGTTGGGGGACAATACTGAGATTCTTGATCAGGTATTGTGCTTTGATTTTGGTAAAATATTAAATTCTTTTGTTGCAAAGCACCTTTACAGCTCTGTAATATTCTATTTTGTTGTCTATTAAGTTTCATTAAATTTTATCATTGTTAACTTGTTGTAAGGCCCTTATAAAATTTTAAATTGTTGATTATTGTATTTTATCACAGTTTACCATGATAGTAATTTGTTAAGTTGTTGCATGGTCCCTTTACAGCCCTGTAAGATATTATGTTGTTATTTTTTTGAACTTTATCAAAGTCAACAATTGGTAACTAGTTTTAATGTGTTGAAATTTTATGTTATTGTTTTGTTTTTATTCTATTTGCTAGTTTTTTTACATTCATTTTTATAAAAATGGCGATGACCAAGAGGATTTTCGGCATTAAACAATTTAGAAATATTATAGCTTATAATTATATTAAAACAAAATACCCGTTAAAACAATTTCTTAGCAATTGACTTTAAAAAATTTCCCATTATTTCTAAATCGCAAGATTTTGGTCTTCAGAAATCATATTATATTATTTTATTGCAGTTTCCAAAACTTAGAAGTCTTGAGAATGCTCTTGTATTCAATTATCAAAAATAATATTTTACTGATATCCTTTTACAACATATATTATTTTTTTACAACAACAAAATATCTTCATTTTCACAATTATTATGAAGAACGATAAATTTAGTCTCTTGTAAAAACTTAGTATAACCAACAATTTCCTATTATTTTAAATATCAATGGACTACATTTTGAAACAGTTTTTCATTTTTTGTAGGTCTGTTACCACCATGATTCAAACCTATGTATACAATTTCCATTTGGAAACTGTTAGTTAGAAATTATGTTTCTGAGGAAAAACACAAACAGATACCAAATTAAATGTTCCTAAACATTTATGCTTTGTAAGTTTTTGTTAACTTCGATCATTTGAACATACGTAATAAATAAATAAATATTGCCTCTTAAATCACCCTGTCATAATACAGTATAACAAACACACAGAACACAATTCTCATAAAAAAAATAGGCCTAAGTATCAGACGCGTTTCAACGACAAGGTCGTCCTCTTCAGTGAAACAGTTGTGGTTTGGTTGGTGTAGCTGGTGTATCACTGAAGAGGACGACCTTGTCGTTGAAACGCGTCTGATACTTAGGCGTATTTTTTTTTAATGAGAATTGTGTTCTGTGTGTTTGTTATTCTGTATAGTTTTTCTCATAAGTCAAGCTCAACATTTGATATGATATACCCTGTCAAAATGTTAAAATAGGAATGAAATCGTTTCTTGTTTCAATTTATCACATAAATCTACAGAAATTAAAACTAAGTATATAGGATACTATCAAATGAATAGTAAATAGTATTGATTTGAGCAACAAATGAAACACATGCTCATTTAACTTTTGTAGTTATTTGTGTGCAAAAAGTGACTGGTTTTCATATGAGAGAAATGGTTTACCTTGCAGAGTGCGGTAATCTCTGCATGAATTCACACAAAGTGTTTGCTACAGTTGCAGGTTGTAAAGGTTGAAAATCAAAATAAGTTATATATATATATATATATATATATATATATATATATATATAAAGTGTCTTGATATGACATTTATTTATTTTACATAGTTTGTATATCCTAGAAAAAACTATTAATATTACCATATTTACGTATTAATATTGTTGCTATGGCAACCTGCAGTGTACATTGTACAAAAAACAGTTAAGTGCACTGCGTATGCAAAATGATAGAATACTGTTTTACAAACCATTTATTGTTTAAAAAGTCAATTTTGTAAGGATCTGTGGAAAAACGTTATTGTCTTTTCTACACCAAATAACAATAAGAACATTTTCAAAATAAGTTTGCTTAACTTAATTTGTTTTTCCAGGTCAAATTCTCAACAGGTTTTCCAAGGATATTGGAGCTATTGATGAGTTTCTTCCTGGAGCCCTTGTTGATTCGTTACAGGTATTTGACTCTTTCTGTGCCTTTGTTTTATAGCTGCTCACTAATGAAAATGATTAATAAAATTCAATAAGAAAGACAGTACAGTAGACTCCCGTAAGTTCGGCCTCGGTTAGTTCGGTCTCCGCTTAGTCTAGCCGGCTCTCTGAGCATGAGTCACGCACTAGGCGCGCGTCAGCCAGACACGACCTTAACTTGTTTATTGTAACTTTTCCTATACGCATCGATTCACAACACGATCCTTACAAACAATAAATAGGCATTTTTTTTTGGATAGGGATTGGTTAGTTCGGCCACTTTTAAGTTCGGCCTAGGGTCCAGTCCCGAGGTGGCCGAACTTAGGGAGTCTACTGTATTGCTGAAAACTTGTGTGAAGATCCCATATTCAACTTATGATTGAATTTATTGCACATTTGACCATCTTGTAGAGCTCACTTGTAGTGAGTACAGGCTTGGCAATCTCGAGGGAATCTATTTGGATCTACACTTTTTTTTATGTAATCTTCAGTTAGATCCCTCTCATTCATCTTTTCTATCAGGTCTATCTTGAGTAACTCTTGATCTTTTATGACCCTGATACTATTAGATTATTTGAGAGCTAGTATCTTTTTTTTTTGTTTTTTTACTTTTTTTCTTATAGCAATGATGACGAAGAGAACTTTTAAATTTCAAGAAAAATGTGCAATATTTTATTTACTTAAAGGTTTAGTAAGAAACACTATTTTTTCAGGATGATATTGTTTATTTTAGGTTATAAATAATTTTCTAAATATATATATTGTCTTAATTTATTGTCTCAAGAAATGATTTTTTTTTTTTAAATTAGAACACAATTATTGAAACAAGTTAACGAGTAATATTTTTACAAAAAGGTACATATGCTTACTAGCCATAAAATGACGAATTTCAATCTTAGATAAACAACAAAATAACCAAATTAATTATATATAATATATAGTTAAATTATCTTAAAACTTTAAAATTTTCATTTTCTAGTAGGACACTTATTTTATGATTAAATTGAAGTGAAACAGCATGAAAATTGAGCTATATTTGAGTTAATTAAGGTGTTGTAATTCGTTTTATTTTAAAAATAAATAAAATAATTGGATCTTGGCCAATTTTTATCCAAATAAGTTGGGATTGGTCACAAATTAATGGTGATTTCTAGCACTTCTGATTAATTTACTGCTAACTATTAGTAGTTTAAAAATATTATTTTTAAAAAGCCTATTTTAATCCTTATAGTTTAAAAATTTTAAATATCAAGCTTTTTAACCCATTGGCCTAGCCTTTTTCGGAAACTTTGCTTGACCTTTATCTAGCAATTAAAATGGCTGATTTTGTACATTATTAGAAAAATATAAATAACTTTTGATTCATAATTGTGATTTTAGTTCTGTTTTCACCATTTTATTCTAAATTAAATTATCTCTATAACAAATATAAGTTACATACAATAACGATTTTCTATAATTTTTTTTTACGAAACACAGTACAACAAAACAAATGTTTTAGTATTCACTAAAACAGTAAACAAAACAAATGTTTATAACCTAATCAGAACACAGAAGTCATCTGTTTATTTGATACGTTGCTTACAAGTGTTGCCAACATCAAGTAATCTAAATATTCTAAAAGTATAATAACAATATCGTATTATAAACTGAATAAAAAATCTAGCTTATATAACACACATCGTAAAGTTTCACTTGAACTGTGCGTGAACACTGCTCATAAAACAGTGCAATTTAATTACATTTTAATCGTAATTTTCACAATAAAATGCAAACAAACCATTCTCAGTGGACCCTGCCGTCATCTAACACATTTATTCGAAACTACGTCAACGCGAAACTGGGACTGTGCGTGAACACTGCTCATAAAAGAGTGCAATTTAATTACATTTTAATCGTAATTTTCACAATAAAATGCAAAGAAACCATTCTCAGTGGACCCTGCCGTCATCTAACACATTTATTCGAAACTACGTCAAACCAGTCAAACCTATGCTTAATAAAGAACGTTGTTTTCCGAGACACGGATAAGTTCCGTATGTCTATTAATGGGCCGCTCGGGGACTATACAGAACAGTTCCGTATGTCTAGGTCAATGGGTTAAGGGATTTGAGTAAATATTTTAAAGAATATATAAACAAATTTTAAAAAAATCCATTTAGGTGAGACTGGTTTCAGGATTAAAACCTACTCACCCTTCTCTAATTGAGAGAATCACATTTTTGGTTCCATTTATAATAACAATTGTTATCTCTTTGTTCCAGATTGGTTTCACAATGTTGGGTGTTGTAGCTATAATGGCTGTTGTCAACTTTTGGTTAATGATACCAACAATGGTGGTTGCTGTTCTCTTCTATTTCATAAGGACTGTCTACATGTCTACATCCCGAAGTATCAAGAGGCTAGAGGGAGTCAGTAAGGCAATTATTTACATTCAGTACTATAAACACAATTAACAAATCTCACAATGCATAGGATGCCTATTCTCTGAAGATCCTTTTAGCCAGTTTCAACTCTAAACATCCTCCATTACGAGAAAACTCATCGAAATAAACTACTACGTTGGGGTGTCCATTCAGAGAACAGTTCTCTGTTAACAGACCAATCCTCATCCTAAGATCATTTCTGTTCAACCTGTGATGAATACCCTTCCTTTTGCCTCATCAAGTTCTCTCACCAATCTCCTAGGTTGTCTGAAATCTGTTCATAGATTACCTTTCCTTTGTGCTCTTTATCTGCCTATTCTACAACTAATCTCTTGCACACAGCCTTGGCATTCCAGGATTTTTCTCTTATCTAAAAGAAAATTCATAAACTGTAAAAAAAACAAACATCAAATGTATAATAATTTTAACCTTTCCTACTGTTAAAAAAAGAATAGATTGTAATATTTTTATTGAATTTGAATTTAATCTTAATATGTTAGACGCTAGTCTGTAAGAAGTACACACGCTATTAAAAAATAAAAACCTCGAGATTCTGAATTCCGACAGAAAAATCTACTTACACTATGAAAGAAACCACAGGTTATCTGAATATACACACATAAACGGTTAAAAATTTACGTGAATCTTCTGAAAATAAAACATACATTAATACATATAACATTATTCAATATATCATTCTATAATCTAACAATGGTTTAAAAGTTCTTTTCTGTCTCTAAACTTATTTTTTATTAATTATTGTGAAATTGGCAAAATTGTTTTTAGTCATCCACAAAGTTCATAGTGTATTTTTATTTCCACTGATCATGGTTGATAGTCAAAAGTTGAATAATTTATGATAATACAGATTTCTCAAATATAAATTTTTATAACTTCTATTAGAATGTTTTATGTAATAAGTTTTTTTTTTTATTGATCAGTGCTGTCTCCAAAATTTCAACTAATCCCCTCTATACTTAAAGCATTCCCATTGGTTACCTTTTTAGCCAATTAAAAATTATAGATGCTCTCCTTCTACCAATGACCAAACTTGTCGGCACACTAACACTGCACTGCTTTTAACACATTTTTGGGACATAATTCTTTTAAAAAATTTTAAGCTAAAATTTTATATAAAACATACATAAATGTATTATTTTATTATTATAATTATTATGTAAGGTAGTTTTCATCAATACAACACAATCACTTGTTTTTCTGCAACATTAACCAATTTTGAAATCTTGTCCATCTGTCCATACTTCATCCGATACGCGATAGTGACACCTGTATGGCGTAAGTCATATTTAGCTACACATTACTTAACAAATAAGGTACTAACCTGAGCCAAATACACAAAAGATAGGAAACGTTACAAATGTTATTTTCACTAACATATTACATTTATTTGTCTCCATAAATTCATTCAAACAGCTGATATGAAGTGAATTTTTCAAGCAACAAGTTAAAAAAATTGTTTATCAAATATATTTTTGATCGTTTGGTTATTCAAAAGTGGAAGGAATTTGGTCACATTTTTACTCAGCTGTTATGAATCAAGATAAGATTTTCTTTTAAATCAAAGTTTTATATCCATATTGGCTTTGATAGTGGACAGCTGTTATAATAACAGAGTCAGACTAACTAAATATAATCAAATAGATTTTCGTAAAGTTTGATAAGGAACTATTTAGATAAATTTGCATGAGATAATTTAAACAATACACACAATCAAATCCAGTCATCAAATCGATTGTATCAATTGCCTCAAATCTAATAATATATCGTGTGTCACAGAAAAATGTTCGTTCATTATTTGATTTGAAGATTTGACAATACTATTTGATAGAAAGGAACCTGTCCTTTTTGACTGCATACATTTGATGGTTATACAATGGTTATCGTGATGAAGATATGGTTTATAGTGATTTTAAACTAACGTACTAGTAATTTTAAAAAATAACTTTTTTTTTTTTTTCTTTTTTTTTTTATGAATGGTGTTCCATGTTCATTTTCAATTATTGTAATAAATTGTTATTATTATATTGTATATACATACTTATAAGATATTATATGAATCAATTATAAAAATAGTCTAACATGTATAAATGATTCACTAATCTAGAATTTAGGCCATGTTTTATAATAATATTATTAAATTTATTTTAGAGAGGCCTATAAAAAACGTTTCTCTGTGTCACATTTTGGATCATGGATTCAATCATGTACCCAGTCATATTAGGACTGTATAGTCGATTTGATGATCAGATTTAATTATAATATTAATGAACCTTGGTTTTATTTGAAAATTTCCTATTAGAAATAAATAACAGTTGACATAGAAATAGCTGGTTAAATTCAAATTTTTAGTCACCACATAAAATAAATATTTTAGTTTTGCATAAAAGCATTTTTTTTTTTACTCATAAATAAATAAAAAAAAATTAAAAATTAATAAGCGAATAAAAATACACTCTATTTTTCAAATTAATTTACCCTATTTGAAGAATAAGTGAAAATATTCTTGATAAATATGATTCATATTTTCCTTTGTAACAATAATTTCCTTTTTATGATTATAAATATTGAAATGTTCCAAATTTTGAATGTTGTAGCACGTAGTCCTGTTTTTGGTCATTTAAATTCATCAATCCAAGGTTTGACTACAATAAGAGCTTTTCAAGTGCAATCTCTTTTGGAAAATGAATTTGACCATCATCAGGTGAGCTTTCAAATATATTTGATTGAATATATTTTGTATGTTGTAACTAGAAATAAATTGCATTGTTATGGTGATTCATTAATTTTAGTATAAACTGTTATTTAAATAAATATTAAAAATGTAATACAAAATTTTGAAAAAATTCCCACAGAATTATTGTTGTTTAATTGTTAATTTATTATTTTGAAAAATTTATGAGGAAATAATGGGGGAAATATGGGAACATTAACAAAGGAAAAAGAGTACCCTTGTTTTTTGAGTGAGAAATTCCTGGTTTATTCTCAATAGAGAGTACACTTAGTAGAGAACTCTGGTTGAGAATGCTCAAACAACAGTGACTGGAATTTCGATGTGGTAATCATACATTACACAAACCTTTTTAACGAACCTAGGTTCTTTACAGGCTGTTGTGTCACCGAGTTTTAATTATAAACCGCAGGGAATTATGTATGAGAACACATTGTGAAATAGGCTATTTTCTAAGTAGAAACAACAAGTGATTTAAAAATAGTTCAGTAGTTAACATAAAAACAAACAAAAATTTTAGATATTGATAATTAATTAATTATACTGTTATTAGTTACAGTTCATAGTATTACAATATCTCTAAAATCATTCTATGTTAAAACATAAATTTGTCATAGAAATTTATTTATGGCATGTATCCTATTATAAAAATAACAATATAGTCAACTTATGCTATCTCTTGTAACTTACTGTTACATTTTATCTAACACAAACTATTTAACACATATTCCAGAAAAAATGGTTTAAATATGGCCATTATCATTTTTTACAGAAACTAGAAAAAAAAAATAGAACATTTCACTTAGGTTGAGATTAGGTTAGAACCAAAATCTGAGATAAAAATATTTTTTTAAAAAATGTATGTTAAAGCAAATGTTTAGTTAATATAGAAATTAATCTGAAAGGTTTAAGCTGCAGATTTTAAGAACAATTATAGTCTGTATACCCTAACTTGGCATCTGAACCCTTGGCTACCTGTGAGTGGCCTGAACCCCCCCCCCCCCCCGTCGCTCCCTTCCTCACCCAGCTGTTTCAGTGATGAGTCACCCACTAGCGTTAACACTGCACTATTTAACTTTTTATGGGAGACAGAATTTAAAATTTTTTCCAGCATAGTTAAAATGTTTAGGAAAAAATAAGCATATTGATACCAAACACGACACTATTCCATTTGTAAAAGCCACCAGTAGAAAGCTCTTTACACAGCTACTTTTTGCATAATCACATACTTATTATTTACATGTTTACGTACTATTTACATACATTTGTGTCGTATTTGGTATTAATTTGCTTATATTTTCCTAAACATTTTAACAATGCTGAAAAAAATTTAAAATTGTGTCTCCCATAAAAAAGTTAAACAGTGCAGTGTTAACGCTGGTAGGTGACTCATCACGGAAACAGCTGGGTGAGGAAGGGAGGGAGGGGGGAGGGTCTGGGGGTCCAGACACCAAGTTACAGTATACAGATAATAGTTAAATCAATATTATAGTACTCATAATTAGACAAGATAACTCTTGAGATTTGCCGTTCAAAAGTAATTACGGTACTTACGTATTAACGCCACCGCAGCAGAAGTTGCGCTAATGCGCATGCGCCAAGAGCAATAATTATTATTGAAGTTAATAATTTGCTTACTTTGTGATATATATATATATATATATATATATATATATATATATATATATATATAACCACCTGGCCAAACCTTTCGTAAGTTTATTGAAGTTAATAATTTGAAATTAGATCACGGATAAACATGAGCTGTAAAAGTGAACATTTGTCATTATGTCCAACAAGTCGTTAACCTATAAATACGTTAGATTTGATAGTTTTATAGGTGTGTGTGTGTATGTGTGTGTATATATAGCTACCTTGATATATAATTATACCACAAAGTAAGCAAATTATTAACTTCAATAATAATTATTGCTCTTTATTGGCGCATGCGCATTAGCGCAACTTCTACTGCGGTGGCGTTAATACGTAAGTACCGTAATTTCATTACATATTACTTTTGAATAAATTTTGATAAATTCAACATATTTTTGGCAAATTTAGACACTGATTGATATGAGAATTTACCAAGATTAAACTTGTTACAATTAAACAATTGCATTGTTTTAACTATTAAGGCCTACAATGTGTTTTGGTGATACAGTATTTTGTAACTCTTCATCATGTAATAACCAATTATGTTTGCTTAAAGGACCTGCATTCATCAGCATTCTACATCTTTATAGCTGCAACGCGAGCGTTTTCTTTCTGGTTAGATTTTGTATGTATCATCTACACGACTCTTGTCATTTTCAGTTTCCTCGTTTTGGATCTAGGTAAGATAAGTTGGTTCATAGTAATATTTTCTTATTTATAACTGTTGTTATTGTGAAATTGGGATTATAGAATAATGAAAGTAATTAGTTTTGTTAAATGTGTACTAAGTAAATGTAATAAATCCATCAAAGTAGAGGTTTATGAATCGAATCTATTCTCTAGTAAGATTGCAGGATTTTGTTTCTTGGGGAGTGAGGTGATTATTGAACTAAAGTGAGTGTAAATAAACCACTCTTGACTTTGTTCTATCCTTGTTACTTAGCGAATATTACTAGACCATCTAAACATGATGAACTTTGCTGTGATTAGAAAGCAATTGAGGGTTTACGTCTGTATTGAACAATTAATGGTAACATTAAACCAGCTTTAATGAGTATTAATAAGATTAACAAACAAAATATATCAGTACTATATTATCTTACATGTCCTAAGAAGGTATTTTGTAAATTATGGAATCACGACTGTAATGCTCACAATAAACCAGATTTAATGAGTAATAATATTAGGCATTATTTAGAACTATCAAACAAAATATAGCAGTATTACATCATATTACATGTACTTATGAGGTTTTTTGGGGCAAATATTTTGCTTATTGCACTGTCTAACTGGTTAATACTAGTGCCACCAATATGGCTAAAATCTTAGCGACAAATTCAAAAGTATAAAGCTAATTCATTACACTGAATTAACATAACGAAACTTTCTTATGATTAATATGGCCAGCTGTTTTTAAAATTTTACATATACGAGAAAATTATATAATGGGTCAAAAAATTGGTGTCAAGTTTTACGGATGAAGAAACCGCTGGTTAAATCCTAGTGGCATGTTGAAGGTTGTAAAACTGAATTTAAAGTGCCAGTAGTACAAATACAGTATAGAGTTTATACAACAAAGTTAATTTTAAGGGATCATAATATATAGAAATAAATTGCAAGACCACTCATATTCACTTTTAAATTAAATTTGTTTTCTTCCATTCTGGATACAAGTTTTTATCTAAAGACATCTTTATCTTATAGTTATTTTGCCCTTCCTTTAGCACACATAGCATGCAGTTGTTATTAGGATTCTAGATTTTAGTGACATCCTTAGAAAAATGTACATTTGCTGAATGTATAAATATGAAAATGTAAATATAAAATATTACTCATATCTTCTTTTGCTTAAATTTTAGGTTAATAAATGCACTAGGTCATACTTGAATTTAGGATTGTAAGTAGTTAACAGTTTTAAAAATTTTATTCATAACTTAACTCTGTAAATAATTAGTTTGTTTTCTGTGCGAATCCCCCATCAAACACTTGCTGCATGAAGCTAGTTCTCTTGAAAGACAACATAAACACATGATATATAGTTATTGGTTATGTGTGAATTTTATGCCAGTAGTTTTATCATTTTACCATTTATGGTCACTTTTGTTTTTTCTTTAATACAAATATTTGTATATAAAGTTTTAAATCTTTGTATTTGTAATCGTGTATATTCAAGAACCTGTAGAAACGTAAGTAATTTAGGACTAGCAATACATATGTTTACAAAATTTTTTGAATTGTTTGGAAACTTCAGGTACTCACTTTGGTGGTAATGTTGGATTAACAATTACCCAGTGCATTGGATTAACTGGAATGTTACAATGGGGAATGCGACAATCAGCTGAACTCGAGAACCAGATGACGTCTGTAGAAAGAGTGCTTGAGTATACAAACATAGATAAAGAACCAGCCCTCGAATCTGAACCAGGTAGGCCTACAATATTTCATTTAATTAAATTTATTCCCTATTGTTGTTGTACACATATTTTTTGGATAACAAAAGTCAAAATAACCTAATCTAAAGAATTAAAATTTATTTAAGTGAAACAAATATATGGAGAGTCTATCAAAACTTATATGTATACATAATTTACACAATCACATTAACAACATTTAATTCAGCGGAAGTAGAATTAATGTGGCCGTCTCCACTTCTTTTGACCAGCTGGAAGCTCCGGCTGGCTGGAGACCGCGTACACTTTAGCCGAATCTTGTCAGGATGGGCTAAGGAGTCGGGTTAGGACGCTAATGAACGCATGCAACGCAAGTGAAATTTAATGTTATATTTTATTTTAGTGCCGAATTAAAAGATTACAAAAATGATTATGATTTATTAAAAAGATATAAGGGCAAGATAAAGCCTTAATAGTGGCCGAAAAGCATACCGTTTAATTTAACTAGCACGTGGCCGAAAATGGACTGACCTGACCTCGTTCTGTAGCGGTCTTCCTTCTCGCGGCTCTCGGAACAGACTCTGGTTCGGCTCGCTAGCTCAAGCCCTCCACTCCTCGTCTCTCCCCTCCCCTTCTTCTACGTCATATTGCACTGCTCATCAAAATCGCAAGTGCCAATTCATATTTTATTATTTAGAATTCCTTTACATCCTAATTTATAATTATTATGATTTTGGTTTGGTGGGCTCCTTGGCTGGGCCACATCAATGAATTTACCGCTTATGGCTATCAAACTCTCTCAGAAAATAGAACGACTTGAATAATAAAAGTCACAGGCTGGTTTTAAAATTGTAAAAAATTCCTTCCTCTCATGTAAACTCTGAGGGTTTGTTAGTAACATTTACTCCAGCGTGGATATAATATTTACTGATGAGAAGATAAATCTCAAATATATAAAATGAAAAATTTAATTAGTTAATTAATGTAAAACCACTCATTGTGTGAGTGTAAGTCAATGCATAGCACGATTGTATGTAAACCAGTCTTATTAGTTTACAATTCTGACATTAAAGACAGTGCTGAAGCAAATTTTACATTTGCATTATATAATTGAAAATGTTTTACAGATATTTTATAATTAACAAGATAATTAAAAATCCTGCTGATTGTGAAGTTTGACCAGACATGTTTTTAAATAGATAAAACATCTCTCCACCAGAAATTAATTGAAAATTTGTTGCTGTATATGGGGGAAATGTAATGAACGAAGGCGATGTGTGGAAACTTTACTCTAGAGACTAATTGCAATCTTTTGAGTTGGGATTATCCTTGGTCACAAGCCCTAAAAAAGTAGTTTTCAACTGGCTAACTGACAGCCATAAGTTTTAGGATCACTATCTGAATTCATGACTTGTGTTAAAACAGTAATTCTGTTTCCTAGTGCTCAATTTTGAGGAAATGTAGAAACTCTATTCAAATTGCCATTGTTAGCTTTTTGAAAAGGTGTGTTTTCAACCATCAAACTTTCAGCCTAAACCTTGGATCTTACGACTTTCACCATTTTTTTACCATAATTTAGTATTTGGATGGTGCCTGTTTGGAAAGTTTGCGGTCTTAACGGACTAGTGACTTATAAGTTCTTTTATAATGGTTGAGAAAAACTTGTGCCAACCTATTACAAATGTCCTAATTTTTTGATGACTGTATGTAGACAAATAGTTTAAGAAACATGTATTACTACTTGAATAATATTTCAAATGTATGTCTTTTCTCTTCTTGAAAGGAAAAAAAGTTCTTATTTCTGGATGACTCTAATTTATAAAACAGGGTTATTCAACAAGAAGTGTACAATTTCATATGTCTATAAAAGATTAGATTAGATTAGATTATTGAGGACTCTATGTCCTTGTACGTCAACCTAAGCTTATTGTACACCCCCAAGGACCTACTAGCAATACAAGCCAATTAGTTGTAGGTATGATTTTATTCAACCAACGCTTTGTTGTTTCGTTGAGGCAGGAAAGTATTAGAGCTCCTTTCTCCATGAAGCTCTAAGAAAATGATGGAAATTTAAAGATGCACCCTATAAAGATTGAAATTTCCCTCCATCAGTGTAACAACGATGTCCTCACCTTGTTTATTAGTGAGTTTGACATCGGGTGAGTATGTCGTTTCTTTCTTTCCAGATGGCTCCGAACATTGAGGATTTGTATCGATTTGAGTCTCAACCCTGGCCTTTTTTTAGAGTCCCATAGCAGAAGGTGGCATGGTTCATTCACCTTCAATGTTTGAACACACCCACCCTTGCCTCAGAATCCCCTTCAGAACTAGAGATGATTCAAGACTCTGATTTCCTCTTCTTATTTCTCTTACTCTTTCACGATTTGGAGGAATCCCATCATTCGCCACTTTCTTGAAGCTTTGCCTTGTTATCCTGTCTTCTTTCTTTAATTGTGAGGTTAGGTCTTTTGAGTTGCAGTTCATCGAGTTGCCTTATAGCATCATCAAGAGAACCAGAAATCCCTCTTCAAAGATTGGACAGAACTTCATTATTGGATTGATATCTGCCAAAGATACACATGGGGTCAACATTAAATATCTATAATACGTTAAACGAAACTTTAAAATGTGCTTTTTCGAGCTATGTAAATCCTGTTATTATGTTCATTATATCATAGATGTTCTGCCAACTAAAAGTGTATACTTCTCTTTCAATAACTCTGTAATCTGTTTTAAAAGAAATAAAGTGACAAAACTATCATATTTGAGTATCATAAATGTTTTATAACTTATTTTAAAGGAAAAGTTAATTATGATACATAAATTACAAGTTACATTATGTTCTTGTTTAACTATATGCTACTATTTTACTAATAAGGATGAAGAGTATTGTAATGTAATGAAATATTCAACCCCAACCTTTAAATGTTTCAAGTCCAAGTTGCCACAAGCTAGATTTAACCAAAAATTCCACTTTTATTTGAGAAATAAAATATTAATTTTTTGTTTAATTAACTATACAATCTTTTGAATTTACTTAGGTCATTTATTTCATTGGGTTCCTAGTGCTTGTGCTTGACTTTACAAAATGTATATATTTTAGTTTCATTGTAGCTTTAAAATAAAATCTTAGGACTGGCCTAGTCTGCTAAAAAGTGTTGTATTAGCAACTCATAAGTGGAATTTAAAACAATAATTTTCTCTATTCAGATTGTCCTTCATTATTCTAGTGTTGTGAATTTGACATGTAGGGCATTGTTTATAAACAATAAAATTAGTTTACGAAGCAACATATCATGTAATCCAAGTACTGTAAGTTGACTGTTGTCTCTAGTGATAAGTAAATATCCTATTTTGAAGAAATTAAATTATGTCTCTTTCAAAATTTTGTAATTTAACCACTTAGTATATAAAACATGTGTCAAAACAGGATTCAGGTTATTAAAGAAAGAAACATTTGCGATTTGTTCATATTATGTTATTTTTTTAGATAAAAAACCACCAGAGACCTGGCCTGTGGATGGAAAGGTAGTATTCTCCAAGGTATTCATGGGCTATTCTCCTGATGACCCTCCAGTTCTAAAGAATCTTAGTTTTGTTATTGAACCCAAAGAAAAGGTGAGTTATATAATTTAAATTTAATTTATTTGTGTCCTGAAATAAAAATAAAAAAACTGTTGAAATATTACACCTGTCTGAAGAGATGTTTTACTGTATTGCTTGGAGTAGAGGTTGTTGACTTCTAAGAAAATATGAAAGTAAACAATGTATAGTAGGTCAAAATTGTGTAAAATTTTTTAGTTGTTCAAAGGGTTACTTTAATTCCTTCTGCGTTATATTAATTAATTAATTTATTTTGTTTTTTCAGATGTGTTCTGGTGTGTTTTAGTTATTTTATTGTCGTTGATAAATATTTAGAGGAATATTGGACATATTTTTTTAATCATCTTTTGACGCTTCTGCTTTTGTAGGTCATCTGGTAAAACCTCTTCCACTCCCAACGACCTCAACACCTACTCTTCCTCCAGTCTACTCTCCTGACTTACATATCCTCTTGAAATTTAACCTTACATCTTGTTCCTGACCTTCCCATAAGTCTTCTTTCCCTTTTTATTCTCTGTAATACTCTTCTAACTATAAATTAAAAAATAATTAATTAAAATCAAATTTTGTTTTGTATTACAACTACTACAAGCTGATATCTTAATATTTAAATTCATTTGATTCAATATAATAGCTCGATGACCTGCTTGTATTAAATTCGAGACTGTAAAGCTTGCGGATACATTAAAAGAAAAAGAAATATGTCCTATCGTGACTGTCGTTGTAACATTTCAATTCCGAGTGGAACTCTCTCAAATAGTAAATTTAAAAAGAATAATAAGTATATCTTTGGATGAAAATAACTTTTGATTAAGTAATCTGTTATTTGTTTGACAGGTTGGTATTGTTGGTAGAACAGGAGCTGGCAAATCTTCTTTAATATCAGCACTTTTCCGTCTTGCTGATATTCAAGGTGAAATTATTATTGACGGAATAAACACTGCAAAGATTGGGCTTCATGATCTCAGATCAAAGATTTCAATCATCCCTCAGGAACCTGTATTGTTTTCTGGAACCGTTCGGAAGAACTTGGATCCATTTGATACTTGGACTGATCACACTTTGTGGAATGCATTAGAAGAAGTACGTATACACATTAAAAGTAATTATTAATTAACAGTTGCTATACAAACAGAAGTCACATTGTGTCTAGAAGGTCCAAGTTCTATTAACTACTCATTTTTATCATTTAGTGAATGTACAAGTTTTTCTAAAATAAATGGTCTTGCAGAGTTGTATAGTATATAAATAAGTATATTAGATATCATTTGTTAATTCTTCATTAATTTTTGTTCTTTGAAGTGAATCTTTCATTTTAAAACTTTTTTTGACTGATTTCAATTAATTTCAATGCCATTTTGAACTACTTCTGTAACTGAAGTGGTGAGACACAAATTAGAGGATACCTATTATACTATGTCTACTCGTTCATGGTGGCTTCAGCTAAGTCTCTAACTACGAGTACTCCTCTCATGCACATATACTCACAAGAAGTTGGTCCAATTTATGTACCAATTTAAAAACTCAAGTGTATGATATACGAGCAGAACACAATCAATGAAGCTTGGTTTAGATGAAGCTTCAAAGTTCCTATGTGAACGGAATTGTTAAAGATAAGCTAGCTGAGTGAATATGCAAACATTTCTGTCCAGATAATCCTCAATTTGAAACTCAGTCAGACTAGGTAACTTTTCCTACCAGTGTTAATTGAGCAAGAAGGAAAAAATGAAACAAACAGTAATTAGATCGCTTCCAAGCTGATGGAGTGGGGTTAGTTACATGATCTATCCCTTGGATGTTTTAATACATTTTAAACATTATATTTAGCTACAATAAGTATATTAAAAAGTACATTGTTTTTTCAACTCAACACACATTTTTAATTTCTGACAAGTAAATAAATAATATAAAAAGTCACGTGAAGGCTCAAAAAATCAATGTTAAGTGTTTTAGCAGTTTATTTCTTTGAGATCCCCTGAGTCTAAAAAGTTGTATTTGGATTGATGTCAGTTGTCTGTTATAAGGCTCAAAAACAGATGAACAGTTTTTAACTAAATTTTGTTTGCGGGCACATTTTGGTAATATCTTGGTATGCTTTTTTCATTACTCAAAATTTTTGGGGGTAGCTGCCATAAAAAACATAATTACATTTTTATAATCAGTTCTAACGATTATAATCAATTTTCCTCAAGTTTTACCTCTAAGGACCCAACAAGATATTGTGGCTCCCATCTATCTTAAAATGCCAGTTTAACAAACAATAAATCGGCCAAGACGTTGTTATAAAATTTGTAGTTTCTCAAAATCCACTCAAAGGATATCTTAAATTTGTTGTAAGATATGAAGATTTATGTTTAAAATCTGTGTACAAAATCTCAAGTAAAATTATATTTAGGTTCAAAAATAATGGCAAAAACAAAAATGAACTTTGACCTCCCATCATTAATTTAATTAATGCAATTTTAACCAAATGCATTTTACAATTAGGACATGTTTATGGCAAAAGCAAACCAAGTTCTGGCCATTAATTAAAATATCAATATTTTTTTCAAAGATGGTATCCATGGTTCATTTTTACTTTCTGATTGACAAACACTGAACTGACATTTTTGGTGATGACTAATTTTGGTTCATTTTTATTTAGTATTGGGAATGGGTGAGTGAGAAAATTTGTGCCATTTATTAGTAATTATAATGACTTTATATCATGTCTACTCAAATATTAATTTATTTTGTAAAAATTTATCAGAAAAAAAACTCAGCACCAAATATCTTCCATTACCTAACAGTTAAAAGATGTAGTCATTCTGCAACCTTAAACCTGGTTCTGTAATTTAAATCTTCATATTTTTCCTGATTAGGTGGAATTAAAAGACGTAGTGAGTGAAATGCCAGATGGACTAAACAGTAGGGTGTCCGAAGGTGGTGCCAACTTCAGCGTGGGACAACGTCAACTAATCTGCCTTGCTAGAGCTATCGTTCGTAACAACAGGATACTGGTGATGGATGAAGCAACGGCCAATGTGGATCCTCAGTAAGTCATTCCGTGTTTCTGGTTTTAGAGAGATTTCATTCTTACCCACTTTTAAACTATTATATCCCAATACTGCAAACAGATGAACATGATTAGTGCATTCTAAAAACTCATATCATGAGTTATAGGAATGTATTTGAAATTTAATCCTATGATTTTAGCATTTCCCTCTCGAATGACAGGAATTCTATCCTTTGTTACTTGAATGGTTTCAAAGTACGGAGAGTATTTTTTATAGAAGTAGATATGAGGCATACACTATCTGATTAAGTAATGAAATCGAAGTATCAAAGCGCTAAAGGTAGAGTGTTCCATAGTACCCAGACTATTTAAAATCTACTTAGAAAAGGCCCTGAAAACAGAAAGGAAATACAAGACAGACAGGATTTAATGTATCGCATTAAATGACAACATGATTTACACACTGATGATCAGATCTTATTACCTCAAGATTATGAGAAGATCGAGTATATATGATCAAAGTTGATAGAGAAGTACGGGTTTGAAGGTAAATATGAAAAAGACAGAATATAAGTATATAGGTGGCCAACAACGAGGCCTGGTTTTAGAAGATGTACATATTATAAAATTATGCAATGAAGTAATATATCACAGGAATGGAAGATGTAGCCATTAACGAATGAAATTTTAAAGGAGTGGGTTAAGCAGGTATATAAAAGAATAAAAACCATATATGGGATACCATTGTAAAAAGGACCATTGTAACCTAACTTAACATAACCTAACCTTTGGCTCAAAGGTGTGAGCTGTAAAAGTAAGAACACAGTGAAAGCTGAGTGCCACCAAAATGGATTTTTGCTAATGTTCGGTAAATATTTCTTAAAGAGATAAAACAACCAACCAGAGGTTTCGAGAAATAATTGACAGACGATGTTATAACTGAACAGCTAGTTTGGTACAGTCATGTGCTGGAAATGAGTGAAGATCAACTGCCAAAACAGATATTACAATGGTCACCAGCTCAAAGGAGATTTTATTTTATTTATTTGTTGTTCTGTAAGACCAATACAACTAGATTGATAGTTGGAGGTGAGGAATTGATAGGGTAGTTGGAATAGAAAGGATTGGAGTGGGATTCATGGGAGACTAGATATCAGAAAGTGGCAACGATTCCTATAAACAGATTTATATACCAGGTGTCTAAAATTCCTGGGATTAAGTAACTTTTAAACTTTAAAAGTTATAAAGCTCAAAGTATAGAAATGATTTTTGGTGTAAAAATACTAAATTTTGATGTTATAAGGTAAATTCAATCCTACCACAAATAGGGTTTTTACGGGGCAATTCAAAATTTCCGAATGTAAAGCTCTATTTGATAGTAATTTGATTGAGTAACCGGCCACCATTTTTGATTGGAGTAATATATCAACGTCTAGTTTCTATAAATTATTGAGATATTACTTAATGGAGTTTTAAATTTGAAAATTTTGAGTTGTTCCCAAAAACCCCATTTCAATATGGTATTGAATTAAAATTATGTCAAAATATGGTGTTTTTATACCAACAAACATTTCTATAATTTGAGCTTTCTACCTTTGGAAGTTTAAAATATTATTAACTGTCCCGGGACTTTTTGACATCTGGCATATCGGAATAAAACAAATATAATAGTTTCAACGCTTAATTTAACAGTTTTTAAGAAATATTATTCTTATCTTTTGAAAATTGAAAATTTATTTTTTGACCCTCTTTTATACATAATTTTAACAGGGAAAATTTGACAATCTTATATCCTTAATAATAAAATAGACAACTGTTCACATTATAAAATGTAATACATATAAAATAAAATTCATAATAACATAATAAACAATAATATTAATAATAATAATAATAATAATAACAAAAAATACTTCCTGCTGTATTACAAGAAAATAGCAAAGGGTCACTTCATCCCGAGGTTAAAACCTGTTTGGGATGAAATACTCTATACATTTCTAACAATATAGCTCGATGGGAGAGAAACAATGTGACCGACCAGTCCAACCCACATATACACACACAAATTACATTTAGAAAACTAGGATTTGGCTTTTATGACAAATCATTTCAAATCAACATAAAACACTAAAAAAATAGAAATACAATAATAAAACTATACACATACATACACATACATATACATAATTCACACACACACTTCTACCATTCATATTACCGGTGAAGAAGAGAGCTTTCAAGAATAAAATACAGTCACTTACTACCAGTTTATTCTCCCTCACTGGTTACTGATAAAAAAACATATAGACCTGCTCCTGTAACAGGTCTATCTTATGGCTATGTTAACCTCTTATCTGATAATTAAGTTGTAATACAAATTTGGTTTCCATACTGCTTAAAGAATAAATAATAGGGGGAAATGATTTTATTAGATGATAACATCTAACTAACTTTGTGGAAGTAAATTCGATGTGTGATTGAGGCTTAGAGAGAGTGCAAATAGTTTATGAATTTTGAATAAATTTATAAATTGTTTTCGTTTATTCATATCAGTTAGTGTTGTATGAATTTGCTTGATTATCATGAAAGTTAGTAAATATAACTCTGCTATGTAAGCTTATTTGCTTTAAGCAAAATAAGCTTGACAGAAAAATTTATGTATACAAATTCAGTAAAAACGGAAAACATTCTGCCTAACCTTCTCGTTTTCCTCTGAGATAGGAGGTACCATGAATTTATTGTTAAGACTTCATATCCTAAACAGGTATATTACTTGGGGATTAATTTTCCTTTTATTTTATATCTATCACGTTTACGTTATGTAATGGGTCAAAAATTTGATGTAGAGTATTTTTTTTGATATATCTGTTTTGAGGTTCCCTGTGTTCAAAAAAGTGGTTTTTGGAATGATATCGTCTCTTGTATTGGACTGATTTTAATTAAAGTTAGTATTTGTGCATTATACCACATATCAACAGGATTTTTAATTTTTTCAATAACTTAATTTTTGGTGATATATATATATTTCAAAATTGGCTTTAATGATTTTGTTGAAATATTTCTCAAATGTAGCCTATAAAGTCCTAAACAAAAAAGACCCTAAGGTCCTCAAGATTTTTATCCTTATCTTATGTATGACTCTCATTTTAAGACCAATGAAGTGGTTTCTCTTAAGTTACTCTTGAATAGGTCTTCAGTTTTTTGAACATCCTTTAAGTTTTAGCTGTTGTAATTGATATAATATTATAATATTTAGGAATACGTTGTCAGTGTAGTGGATTGGATTGTCATGTTATTCCATAAAATTTTCAGTGTTTACTTTTCTTCTGGGTAGACAGTCCAATTTGCTCTCCAAATAGAAATTTTAGCTTTCATCCATCATAAGTTTCTATTTCTGTTACATGGTATCCTATAACATGTTAGTTTGTTAAATTAATGTTTTTGAAATAGTAAACAAAAAATTATAGAAAATCCATTTTATATAGTATAAATTTACACTTAGATAGGCTGTAGCCTCTTCTCAAAATCTATGTCTGATTCTAAGCTACCTAGGTTTAAAAGTAAGTACTTAGTGATAAGATTGGAGTTTCAGTATGCAACGCATAGAAACACAAACTGAAACTCTATTATGATGGTGTCATCTGTGAATATAATATCCGCTATCTCTATGGGCTAAATGATTATATTTTTAATGTCTTTAAATAATTATCTTCTGTTGAACAGGACTGATGGTTTGATCCAGACTACAATAAGGCGCAAGTTTGCAGACTGCACTGTGCTGACCATTGCACACAGGCTGGGTACTGTGATGGACTCTGATAAAGTTCTGGTGATGGGCAGTGGCTCAGTTATAGTGAGTTAATGATTAAAATGGTATTATTAGTTATTTTAGGTTATGTTCTATGAATTGAGTTTTTATATTCACCAACCATTTTGTAACTACAAGGTTAAATTGAAAATACAATAACTCATTTTTTTAACATGTAAAATATTTTAATGCCATACAGTCAAGGCTACTGACATCTCACATTTTCCCAATATAAATTTCTTAAGAGGTTAAACTAATTTAAGTAAATGGTGTCAAATATTTTAATTATAATTGACAATAAATATAATAAGTGACTTGTTTAATAAATTTAGCTTTGTTCATTAAAAAAAAAAAAAACAGATTGTATGAGTGTAGTAACAAATACTTAAAACACAAATTTAGGATTTTGAGATCTTTAAATGTTTTGGTGACTAAAATCCTTTTTCAGTTTGTTAATGACATTGCCAAGTCAGTCCAATAGGTCAATATTTTGAAGAAAATATATTTGGTAGTAATTCCGGTCAAGACAAACTACAGTAGAACCCCTCTAATCCGCCCTCGGGTGGTCCGTTACTCCGGTTAATCTGACTGTGCTCAAGCTCGCGATATTGTGCCGACTTGCTGACTTGTCGATGCCTGCTTCAGTGCTGTATCATCCCGTTTCAGTGCTGTGTCATCTCTCGTGTTGTTTCTATTAATTTGCTATAGTACTTGCAGAGTTTATATATAGACTTTATTATATAGACTTTTAAAAGTTTATATATCACTTATAAAAAATCTATTTACAGTATATAACATGTAATAAATATCAACTTTTTTCGGATAATCCGACCTTTTTTGCGTTCCGACCTTGCCCCAAGTCCCGAAGGTGGCGGTTTAGAGGGGTTCTACTGTACATGTATTTTATATAAAACAAAGCTGAAATAAGTCACTAAGTGTCATGCTAGGTGACAATTTATTTGTAGAAATAAATTTAATAAAGTTCTTGGGTCTTATCATTGATAATAAGTTAACCTGGAATGATCAAATTAACAGTATTAGTGCAAAAATTAGTTTAAGATTTTTGCACTAAGAAATTAAAAATTGTGTTGTAGTTTCCCTATTCTTTTAACGGCTTATTATGGATTTTCTCACATCTGAATTATAAAATTCTTCTGTGAGGAAACTCCTTATTAGTTTAGAATATGTAAAAACTTCTCGTCCTGCAAAAGAAGACCATTTGCCTAGTAGCAGGACTGAAGCAAATTGGAACAAATAAAAGTGCTTTTGGGAGGCTTGGAGGACTTACATTGCTATGTATGTATATATATATATATATACTTGAACTGTTGTTATATTTTAAATGTAAGTGTGATCATGTTCAAAATATCTACATCAACAGACAGGCTTGTAATTATCATGCTAGACAGCACAGGTTAATAAATTGCCTTCCCAAGCAGATGCAAGATTAATGAGCTTGCCCAAAACTTTAAAAGCTTACAAAATTATACTACTCTTTTAACGACCTTCGACAACTACTATTTTCTGGATCACTTTACTTTGTGGAGGGATTTTTATGATGATAGTTTGTTGTTGATCTCCTACATTTTAATATAATCTATTAATGTTTTTCAGGAGTATAATCATCCACATCTACTTCTAAAAGACAAGAACAGTATATTATACAGTATGGTCGAGCAGACAGGAAAATCATCTGCTGATTCTCTACACAAGATCGCAGCAGCTGTAAGTGAAATCATTACAGAATTGTTACAGAACGTTTTCTTATATTTAATGAAAATTTTCTGTAATAAATCACTGGTATTTTTAACTATTAGGTGTATAGTATTTCCTTTACACCTAACAGATAACACATACAGAAAGTAATAGTTCATGTAGCTTATATGTAACTTACCAATCTTTTGGGGAGGAGGATTGTTGAATTTAAACACTACACTTTAATAATATATATAACTTTTGTCAAATGACTTTTAAAATTTTTATTTTCAGAGTTTAAATGAGTCATGCCTCTTGAGCAATTTTGTCTTGTATTTAAAGCAAATACAATGAAACGACTGGTCAATTAAATCGTCAAGTTTCAACATCAACAACAAATTAAAAACACAAAAACAATTAACATCCTTTAATATGTGTATCTTATTAGCATTAAATATATGCACATTTTTTGTGTTATGAATACTCACAGTTAAAATGATAATATTGTCTAAAAAACATGTTATCAAAAAAGTTAGTAGCTATATAATTTATATACCATTAAAATATAAATGTCATTCGTAAATTTATATTTTTTATATAATTTAGTAGGTACATATTATAAAGAAACTCAGTTTTAGCCAGTCTCTTTGAATTTCTTATACCACTCCTGTACTGTTTTGTCTGTTGGTAGATATTTGTCATAGTGCTACGAAACGCACATTGAACCATTATAACAAACTGAGTTTTAGCAAATTGTAAGATACAAAACGTTTTCTGCTTACCTGGAAATAACTCCTAAGGATAATATAAACAACTTATGACAACGATGCCAACTATGATAAATCTTGTACATTTTCTCTATCTATTGGCATAGGTTTTGACAATAAATATGTTTTGGTTGCTGCGATGTTGGATGTTGAAATATCAGTGGGAATTATGAATTTCCCTCTATTGTTCTCAATATTTTATTAAGTTAATTTTATTTATTTATTTTTTTAATGTTAACAGTTATAAACTAATTGATGAATACCACAAAAGTAAATTCCTGTGAAATGTGTCATGGTGATCTAAGTAATTTTACAAAGTAATCAAAATTTCAAATAGATTTTATTATGTTATTTATTTGTTTTAGAATTATCAACAAAAGGAAAAACATCAAAATAAAAGTCCTGTGAAGAAATGAAGATATTCGTAAAAGCTTTAAAATCAGTTACAAAAGCTAAGTGGAGTTAATGTGTTTCGACTTGCATTTAAGACGAAACTATGATTTCTCTATGACATACTTTAATATAGATCCATGTGTTCAATTGTTACTATTTATTTATTTGTTGTACTCCTTCCTGTTTTAAAAAACACGAAAGCATAAGGAATTGAATGCTGATAAAAAGTGAAAACCTCTCTCCCATACTGTCATTTTTGTAAGTGTAATTTCAATAGTACAGTATAGTATATTGTAAATAATAATTTACAAAATAACTAGTTAAGAACTAGTTTATAGTTCCTTACTACTTTTTATATGTATAATATTACATTATTGAGATAAAATTCTTAGTTATTTAAAATAATATAACCTTTTCTTCAACTTTTTTTAATACCTCAAATGTTACAAGCATCTGAATTTTATTTTAAGCCAAACACTGTATTATTTTATGTTTGTACAAATATTAATAAATTTTTTTTTTTTAATCTTTGGGCAGTTTATGATTATGTTTTTATGTTGTACCATTTATTATGCATTAATGTATATATATATATATATATATATATATATATAAATTTGAATTATCTAATACGTTTTGATTAATTAGAATCAATTGGAAATTCACAATTTAGAAAAGTTTGAAGAGCCATTTTTATATTACATACATAGGGTTCTTTCATGATTTTTGTTTAGTAAATTTACACTTTTTTTTAAAAAATAGTGAGTTGTATCACAACTTTATTTTGTCATAAGATATTTATCTTAACAAATAAACTACATATAATTTTATTTTCTATAAACAAATTACCAGCTGTTTTCTTATTATCTTTCAGGTTATATTATACATTATCACTCAAAGCAAGTACACAGATTTCAGTCCTTTTCAAAAAGTTTCATTATTATTAACTAATACTGTAGAATTAAATCTGTAACAAAATGGATTTGAATCTTCCACAGTCTCTTTTAAGTTGGCACCACTGTTTGTAAAAGCCAACTTAACTTGTATAATTAATGGAGTATTCAACTTTGTCTCCTTCAATTTGACAATTCAGGAAAATGATCAGTCAGAGTATTTCATTTCCAACCCAAACAGCATTGTTTTCCAGTTATTTAATTCATTTAAATTTTATTTCAAGCTCTTCTGTTGGTCATTTAACTATGGTACCTTAACTGAGAGGTGTAAGGAGTGTTCTGATCAAGGAATCTTAAACCTTGGTTAATAGTGTATCTTTTAATATCAGTTATTATTGTTTTTTGTTGGTTTTTTAAGCTGAAAACCTCTAGGTTATAAAATGAAAAAGAATATAAAATAAAGACTCCTAGTTCTTGAATAACATCAGGGTCTGATGAGAACGTAGTTGATCAAGAGAGACCTGATGGGAAAGATGAAAGGTTTTTCCACAAATAGGAAACATACTTGCTTTATGTAGTTGTTATTTGCGGCGTTATACTCTACTAACCTTTAATTTTATATACATATCAACCTATGCTTACATTTAAGATTTCCTTGTGACTCCTTGAGGACCGTCCTCCATTGGAGGTAAGAACCAGTGAGCAGTTTAAAAAATAGTTTTTTAAGCCAGATATTTATTTGCAAAGTTTTCATTTCATAAGCTCTGCCTAGTAGACATTATTAAGCTGTTTTCAACATACCTGACGTTGTAGCTAATGTGAACTTTAAACCCACGCTATTTTAGCTAGGGTGAACCTTTTGAGGTCGAGTTTGCGGCATTTTGTTCTACTCATAAAGACCTTTAATTCGATGTAAAACTCTACCTATTCTCTCATTTGATTTCCTACTTACTCCTTGTGGGCCGTCCCCTTAGAAAGGTAGCGGTCCACTGAATTGGTACTAAAATAGGTTTTGGCGTCCATTAACAATGTGCAAAGCTTTGTAGCCCTATATGTAATGGTTAAAAAAAAATATTAAGCCATCCCGGGGCTTATTTAACATGCGGTATAAATATTACATATTTGTGGTGGAAATTAGAAAAAGATATGCAAAATAGACTTATTTATATAGATAAGGCTACTAAAGAAACGTTTGTTAAAGGTTACACACAAATGTTTTAATATTTAATTACATATTTACATAGAGAATTTTTACTTAAATCATTTTGAAAATATTTACTCACCATTAAAGAGACAAACTAGCGAGTATTTATTAATATTTATAAGTTACATAACAAGATGATTAAATGAATCTTGTGTTTTGAATTTGCAATTATAATTTTACTGGCAGCAATGAAAACTAATACCATTTTTGTACTTAACACAAGGTTGTGTATTAAATAAATACTAAATTTTAAAATTTAGACAAATGTATTGTTAATGATATACAAAGTATTATGCAGAGAGCACATACATTTTAATTAATAATAAATGTAGGCTATACTGTACATAGGATCTCAAATATACCCTAATATATAAAAAATGTATATTTTTTTTATATATATAGGAAGTAAAATATAACTATTCAAAAAACACTTTATTTGGCAACAAAATAAAGGACATCAAATCAAACTACAATGCGTTTGCAGTAAAAAAAAAAATTACAACACGTTTGGAATTGATTTAAATTAAAAACCCAAACTTTATTACAAGGTCGTAGGTGCATTGTTATTTTGAGTGAAAAACATCAAATATCATTTAGTTGTTCTACTCTTTTTGAGAGGCAGATTAGACATTTTTAATAAAAACCTCTTTCAAAAATGTAAATAAAAATATGAAAGAATAAATTTTAATAGCTGTACTAGTAAAAAAAAAATGTAGTGATATATTCAACACCACTGAACAAAGCTTCCCTACCTAGCACCCGCATGTCTTAAACTGTGAATGTGAAATGAACTTTACAAATCAACTAAAAGAATAATTAAGTTAGTCGTTTACGAGTAACGACTACTACAGGTAGAGAAGAACTGAATAACTGAAATTAACCGATAACAGTTCTGTATGAGTGTTTGTTTAGATGATAAGGGCATAGGATGATAGATAAAGAAAGGGTGAAAACTTCCTACGCCATCTCTTCTTTATATCTATCACCCTTTTATTAACCCATATTTCCCCATTACTATGTTACTACTGCATTACAGGTAGAAGAACTGAATAACTGAAAGTATCTGATAACAGCTTACTGTATGAGTGTTTGTTTAGATGATAAGGACGAAGGATGATAGATAAAGAAAGGGTGAAAACTCCCTACACCATCTCTTCTTTATATCTATCGCCCTTTTATTAACCCATATTTCCCCATTACTATGTTACTGCATTACAGGTAGAAGAACTGAATAACTGAAAGTAACCGATAACACTTACTGTATGAGTGTTTGTTTAGATGATAGGACAAAGGATGATAGATAAAGAAAGGGTGAAAACTTCCCACACCAACCTCTTTCTTTATATCTATCTCCCTTTTATTAACCCAATATCCCCATTACTGTGTTACTGCATTACAGGTAGAAGAACTGAATAACTGAAAGTATCTGATAACAGCTTACTGTATGAGTGTTTGTTTAGATGATAAGGACGAAGGATGATAGATAAAGAAAGGGTGAAAACTCCCCACACCAACCTCTTTCTTTATATCTATCTCCCTTTTATTAACCCAATATCCCCATTACTGTGTTACTGCATTACAGGTAGAAGAACTGAATAACTGAAAGTAACCGATAACAGTTTACTGTATGAGTGTTTGTTTAGATGATAAGGACATAGGATGATAGATAAAGAAAGGGTGAAAACTTCCTACGCCATCTCTTCTTTATATCTATCTCCCTTTTATTAACCCATATTTCCCCATTACTGTGTTACTGCGTTACAGGTAGAAGAACTGAATAACTGAAAGTAACCGATAACAGTTTACTGTATGAGTGTTTGTTTAGATGATAAAGTCGAAAGATGATACATAGAGAAAGGGTGAAAACTCTCCACACCATCTCTTTCTTGATATCTGTCTCCCTTGTTCCGAGAAATTGGCAGTCTGCATTGCACTACAACACTGAGAACAGTGCCTTTCCCACCCCTCCTTTGGACTCTTCTCTCAGTTCTCTCTCTTCTGGCTTATGTCTGTCCTTGTCATCTATGGACAGATATATTGAGAGACAAAAGAAAATACACTAATGGAAATATCATTTGTCAGAATAACCGCTTAGGCGAACAACTGTTATTTCAAAGTTGACTAACGGTTAGTTAAATTATTTCTCAGTAACGGTTACTAAATAACGGTTAGTTGAAATAACGTTCATCTCTAGTTATAAGTAACATGTTAATAAATAGCATTTAAAAATAAGCTTTCCATTGAGGCTTGTACAATATGGAGGTTTTTAAATTAGTGAATATTAAAATAATAGTTTTAGAAAATATTAGTTAAAACTTTGTTGTGCTTAGTTTTCACTGATTGTAATTTTTCAAAATTGACAGGTATGAAAATAATAAAATAAATCCTGTATAGGTTTGATAAGTACATCCAAAGTGCTGATTGATGAGCCATGAAGAAAATCTATCAATGTCTGTCATTCTAAAAAGGCTTCTAGTGATGTCTAAATTGAGATATATATTAGTATAATAAAAGCCACAACTTAGTTAACACTACATTGTAGAATGTCTGTAGTGCCAGTGTTTGATTATATTTATAATATATATATATATATATATGATATTTTTCATTTTCAGTTAGAAATTTTATTTTTCCAAATCACTAGTAAAGATTATTGATATTAATGATAGGTTAGGGGGTTATTGGACTCAGTCTATTCCACCTTACTACTGTGTTGATGTCTATAGCTTGTTTTGTTCTTCATTTGTTAATTTAGGTTTCGGTAGTAGGGAACAAAAATTGTTATATAAAATGTCATCGGTAAAAAATATTGTTGGTAATGTTACCTTTACTACTGTGTTGATGTTTATACCATGTATTAGGCAGCAGGTGTTGCGACTTACATTGATATGACGAGGCCAACTGTGATTGGCCGAGGGGATCAGGTGACGGGTGGAGGGAACACCTTGTTGCAGTAGTAATTGTAGTTATTAAGGTTAGTTGTATTGTACATCTGAAGATAGCAGTGCTATTGAAAAGTATATAAGGTACAATAAACATAAATATACAGTTTGTGTTGTTAGTGTTTTATTGTGGTTTTGGGGAATTTTCTTTCATTGTATATTACCACAGTGCTCTAGTGATTCTTATGATGATATAATAATGGTTTACATAAACAGCGAGTAACAGGTCAGAAACGTGACGGACTAATATATTTTTTTTCTACTCAGTTATTACTATTATTACAGGGTAAATAATTATTACCGTTAAAGCAAACAAAATGTTATAATGTTAATGCATGAGTTAGACCAAACATGTTTACAAAAAACTATCGTTTAATTCTGAAAAACTACTCAAACATAATAAAACTACTTATTTACGCAACTCTATTACCATTGCAAGACGTTGATAGCCTCGCTCGGGGTTTAGCCTCGTGTTGTTCGAATCACAACAGCGCGCTACAGTTGCTCTCCGATTGGCTGTTACACAACGGACTTGATTCGTGGTGCCTAGTATAGTGTAATAGCTCCCATTTGTTGCAATACCTTATAACGGGTGTGTCAGCTATAGTCTGTATACCATAACTTGGCGTCTGAACCCTTAACTACCTGGGAGCGGCCGGAACCGTCCCCCCGGTCGCTCCCTTCCTCACCCAGCTGTTTCAGTAATGAGTCACCTACTAGCGTTAACACTGCACTATTTAACTTTTTTATGGGAGACACAATTTAAAAAAAAATTTTCAGCATAGTTAAAATGTTTAGGAAAATATAAGCAAATTGATACCAAACACGACACTATTCCGTTTGTAAAAGCCGCTAGTAGAAATCTCTTTACACAGCTACTTTTTGCATAATCCCATACTTATTATTTACATGTTTACGTACTATTTACATACATTTGTGTCGTGTTTGGTATCAATTTGCTTATATTTTCCTAAACATTTTAACTACGCTGAAAATTTTTTTTTTAAATTGTGTCTCCCATAAAAAAGTTAAACAATGCAGTGTTAACGCTAGTAGGTGACTCATCACGGAAACAGCTGGGCGAGGAAGGGAGCGAGGGGGGGACGGTCCGGGTGCAGACACCAAGTTATGGTATACAGATAATAGCTGCTTTACTAATTGCTTAGGCTTAATAGTTCCGGCACGTTAGGTAGCTTTAATAAATTAACACTCGGCTATGGGGCTTTAATAATATATATCATTTCTCAAAAACTGTTCTACCGATTTCGTTAAGTTTTTAGTGAAATGTAAAATTATATTCATGTCCACCCATTTGCAAAGTAGCAAATAAAAAAAATGTACTTCTGGGACATCCGGTATAAGTAATTTGAAATCATGTAATATAATTATTAGCTTTCTCTTAACTCAATAAACAATTATCTCTGAAAAGAAATCAAATTAAATGTTTTCTCATTGTTGAAACCTGTCCTCGCGATTTTTATCTTAAAGACATTCGCGTGCAGTTTGATAATCTACTGCCGAAGTATTAACATTGACCCCAAAAAGGCTTTTACAGCAAATAACCTTGACCTGAGTGTGATACCTTATGTCGGTTGCCAAGCAACAAGGGATCTGAAGGGGTTGCAACTCATATCCTATTCTGAGATACATTTGTTCCCTCAGCGGGGAATTGTTTAAATATTTACAAACAGTTAAACTACAAAATGATTTTGCCATTGGTACTTATAGGTAAAGTGAATCTTTATAGTTATAAAAATAAGTTTCTCTAATTCAACAACCCTCAGGGGCTCACTTTAGTGAGTACGGGCTTGGCAATCCCGAGGTACCCTAGCTGTATCCACAACGTTTTTCGTGTAGTCTTGGGTTTCTCTTTCTTTCATTTTTCCTAAGATCTCTCTTGACCAACTCTTGTTAATTTTCGATCCTGACGCTGTTAGAGTATTCGACAGCTAGAGGGTCTTTATTTTAAAAGGTTAGCATAGTTTTATAAACATTCAAAAAATATTATTCCAATTATCACTTGTCAAAAGGCATGTTAAATGTAATTTTATTTTATTAGTGTAAAATTAAAACAGAAGCTAGTAATCATTTTATACAATGCAAAAACTCTTTTTTAAATTTTATGTTTTTACATTTTTGAAGTGAAAACTTTTTTAACACATAGAACATACATTTCGTATGGAGAAAAACTCTATAACTCATCACGCTCGATTGTCCTGTCACGCTCCACTATACAGGCAGTTAAAAAAAACCTTTCAGGACTTTGGGATATAAATTATCATACAAAAAGGAAGAAAAAGGTTCATATTAAGGTACATCCTAAACGTTGTTTTCCGTCTATCTGTCTGTATGTGTTCTTTTACTTAATACGTTATATCTAAGGAACCTCTGAAGATGTCAACTTCAAACTTGGTACGTGTCTTACATATAATAAGACCCATTTTATTATGGAATATCATGTTTATACTTTGTAGCATTTCAAAATGGCGGCTATTTTAAATATCTAAATCTCGATATCTCAAAATTTCTTAAATTTTACAAAATATTTACAAGAGACAAAAAAATTGCTAAACTTTATCTCCTAAATAACTTTGCATAAATTATTAAGATTTCATGATTATTAATTTAGTTTTTGTAATTTTATGCAATTTTTTTCAAAATTCGCATGAAGTTATTTCCTAATAATTGCAAAAGCTCAATTAATAATCATGGAATCTTAATGATTCTATATACTATTAATCCTCAGAACCTAAACTTTCCAAATGAAACATCCCCAACTCTGTAAGTTGAATGACCTCGGAGGGGTTCTTTAGCGAAAATATTTAGGCTCTGCTGAATTAACATTATATACGTTTATAAAACATATATAGAAGAATAGACAACAATTGTGTCCAATAAACTGAGGGAAGTCAAGGATACAGTCCTTCCTTGGATTTTATATATTTGTACCAACCGTCGAGAGGAAGACGTGACCCGTGTTTATATCGGTCAATCCATGATCACTCGGATTTCTGATGGAGCACGGGAATCAGCCGCAATGCCAATTTTGTCCTTACGATTAAGCACATCTCAATACAGTACGTCTGCGTAGGAAATTTGTCCTAGCTAGACATTGTTGGCGGATAATGCTCAGAAGGGTCGTTTTTCCGTCGCTTGAAAATTTTCGATAAAATTTAAAAAATGTTTGATTAATTTATTCAGAGCCCTTTACACCTCTGTAATATAGTAATCTATTTAAATTTGTATCCTTGTTAAGTTGTTGCAGGCCCCTGTAATATTCGTTTTAAATTATTAATTTCATTTAGTTCATCGCAGTTAACTTGCATCAGGGCCTCTCTTACAGCCTTGTAATACGCAGTTGTTTTGATTTATTGTTGTGTTTGTTATTTAGTTTTAGTATTATTTATACTTTTACAATGTGGAGAATCTTAGGCTCGATTTTGTGAAGGCAATGTTGACAGCAATGCACTTAAAACCATAAAAATCTGTTAGAGTAATGTTGATTTAGAAGTTTGTGGTGTTTTCTACCGCCGTTTGCCCCTTCAATCCCGGGTGCAGTTGATATTGGGGTTCCGTGGCATTGCGGGTTGCCGCATACCAGGTTACAGACTACTGTACCTATAATCATAGTCTGTTTAGCCTCCCCCGCTAGTTGGCACGCGCCCAAGTGGTTCAACAAAGAACACAGTTATAGTGCAGAAGCCAACAAAATCAGACCACCGTATCCATCCATAAGTATTTTGATTAAGTTTTATATAAGTACCCTGATGTACTCCACCCAAATAATGGCACACTAGGACAGATAGGGGTGGGTCTTCGACCCAGGGGTCTTACGGTGCGCTACAAACTGTGATAACCCGGACACGATGCGATACATGGCTAGTCGGCCATTTTGGCCCAGTTACGTAAGGACTACTGAGATATTAGAGTCAACCCTCTAGCATTAATTATTATAAATAATAATACTGTATTTAGTTTATTATAGTTTAGCATGTAAACGCGCATCAATGCTGGTTGGTTGAATCTGGAGTTGCGTAGTTCCCGGTCCAGAATGACACTCACTGTTTCCAGGCCCCATTCAAAAAGATCCACGACCTGCCCTCACGCTCACAACCTAACCTTAACTTCACGTGTGTTAGCAGACCTAACCCCCCCGCATCGCGCCGTAAGTTAAAAAAAAAAGAAAACAATATATTACATATTGTCTAGAATTTCGTTCCCTTAAGCTACAAGTATATTTATTTAATATTGTGGAAGATATTGACAATTTTGTATAAAAATAAAGCTATTGTATCTCCATTGTAAGTTTTATTTTTTGTTGCTTAACGACTATTATTAATGGCCGTTTTATTGTAACAAAGAAAGTAACAGTAACAAAAATTGTTTAAAATTAAATTTTAGTACAAATAATGTCGCACAAAATTGCTTTATTTTAATAAGATTTCTAAAAAGACAAAAGGTTGATGTCACAATTTTGAAATGCCTAATTTTAGTACGATGTTCACTAATTCACGTTATGGTTACAAGCAATTCAATGTCACTAATAATTTTTATTTGTAACAACCAATGTAGGCCTAGTATTTAAGTTTTCCTTAAAATAAGTAAATCATATGTATTATCTATTCTTACTTTTTCTTTAGACCCGTCTCAATCCTATTAGTAAATTTAAAATTTTCCTGTTTCGACAATAAATTGACATCATTAGGTTTCTTCCATCTGCTGATAAATTTCATTACTACGTAGGAAAAACAACGTGACACAGAGTTCGACATTTTTTATAATGTGTTTTTTAAATAGTAACGAGGATTATCAGCTGTTGGAATAAATCTGATGATGACAATTAGATTGTCGAAACCGTTAATTTTAAGTTCAACAAGAAGATTGTAGACATACTTGAAGAAACTGTAAGAATTGATAATACAATTCTGGTGTCCTACAAATGACATGTTTTAAGAAATAAATAATTAAATCGTTTAGTTGAAAAAATTCTCAATTTTTAAGTTTTTCACAAGACGATGGTACTAGAGGCAGGAAAAACGTTCCCGGTTGAATCTAGGAATTCCGCCAGATAAAGTAGCCTACTTGACCGCCAGTGGAATTTCTATATGGTTCTATGATACAGTCTGAGTGTGTTTTAAAATAAAAATTCAGTCTAATATATTTATATAAAATTATTAGTACCTACGAGGTTAACAAAACTAATTTCAGTAGCCTACAATCTTGTGCTAATCCTCGCAATTTTTTTATTATTTATATTTGTTGACGCGTTTCGGAGTTTCTCCATCTTCAAGACCTAATTTATATATAAAAAACACCGTCAACTGAGTGTCTGCAGTAACGCTCCGCCTACAGTCCGACAAAAGGCTGATTTACTTGAGTGTCCAGGGTGTTCTGTTTAAGGGTGTTTACAAAAACTAATTATGTAAAAAAAAAAAAAAAAAAAAAAAAATTGAATTTTTTTTTGACTAAACACTCTTAAATACTGAATATATATTTTCAATATTAGTAATTTAAAAAAAATTAACGGCCGCCATTTTGAAAATTATAAAATTGAAGTCTTCGTGTTTGGTAAACTTGTAAAACGTAACGTACAAAATTCTTATACCAAGATTGAACTCAATATCTTATCTATGTCTGGAGTTATAGTGCTTTTTGTAAAAGAACAAAGTGGCGTATAGATTATATTATGTTATTTGACATTTTTTGTTCGTTTTAATGTACCTATATAATTCGATAATGAATACCCAGTTCACCTCTCTTGGAACACTCTGTTCATACAGTATATAGCGGGTGTCCGTAAAGTCTGGATACCCCAGTATACTTTGTTTGCAATGCAATTATAAGGTAACAGCACTTTGATATACTTAATTGTCGTATTTCGCTGCGGGGGGAGGTGGGTGTCCCGAAGAGGAAGTCGGGAAAATCTTCAATGTAACCGGTCGAGTAATACTTCATTTAAAAGGTCTTTGTCATTAGAACACATTGTTGCACAGGACAATTTAATTGGAAATGGCAGCTCCTTAACTCTAGAAATGCATTGTTGTATGTTTATTTGTAAACAAAATATCCAGAGGTATACAGACTTTTTGGAACACCCGGTATATATATATATATATATATATATATATATATATATATATAATACCCTTTTATATATTCAAGGGTGTGCCTTGAATTATCTAGGAACCACTTTGTAAAATTGTTCCTTAGGTAGAAATAAGATAAAAACTCCAATAAACCTTTCGTTTCCCATTTATCTGCCATTTTGTTTTTTTTATATAAAATCTTTATATCTTTGGAAGTAGATAATATATTAAGTTCAAATTTGTAATACATATTTTTTATGTAGTCTATTACCAGGGCGTTTTCTTTTATATTTTCAAAATGGCGCTGTTTAAAGTTTTTAACGTTACATATCTCTAAAACCGTTAACTTTACAAATGTTTGAAAGGAACAAAAATGTTTACTTTTTTAATGAAAAATGAACTGGTTTTTATATTTTTCTGTACATTAAAAAACTAAAAATTTAACTAAATTTAAATTTCTTGATAGTTATCTAATCAAAAATATAACCATAATATTTCTAAATTATTATTAACGTATTCGAGGATTAAATAAAGCTAAAGTTTCAAAATTATTTTAATAATATAAATGAGCTACAATTGCTTCGCCTTGCGGCATCATCGGGCAACTGTGTGAATATGGAATTTCAACAAGAAATATCTGCTGTTACATTAAAATTTATAATTAACTTAATTAATAAAAATAATAAATTATATTATCGGAAGTGTTTCGAACATTAACTTCTAGCAAAATTCAAAATAGCAATTGATTTAAAAACTGAAAAGTAAAAACACTAAAAAAATGTTGGTTTTACAAAAAAATCGCCAAGAAAGATAAAAAATGATAATTTTAAAGACGAATTAGGTAGAGCAATTAGATAAGTAATGAGTAAAATAATAATATTTTAAGTTAATACTGAAACTGTGATTAAATATACTTGTTGCTAGGTTACTGTTTAAACTAAGTGAGATAGTAAATTAATAATTTTTTCGATTTATACTACTGACAGACGATATTTGGTTGAACTCCATTTTCCTGAAAGAAAACCACAAACACAAACACTTGTGTTTGTGGTTTTCTTTCCGAATAAATATTTATTACATATATTAGTTAAAAGAGGGCAACCATTTCATTCTATCCTTTAACTCATATGAATCACTAGAGCACTGTGGTGAATATAATATATGGAAAGAAAACTCCCCAAAACCACAATAAAACACTAACAACATAAAGATTGTATAGTTATGTTTATTTAAACTTAAGTACATTTCAATAGCATTGCTATCATCTTCAGAGTTACAAGACACACTAACCTTGATAACTACAATGACTACTGCAGCGAGAATAATTGTTGTTATTAAGGTTAGTGTGTATTGTACCTTATGATAATAGTAGTGTTATTGAAATGTACATAAAGTAAAATAAACATAACTATACGCTCTTTGTGTTGTTAGGTTAGGTTATGGTTTTGGGGAGTTTTCTTTCATTCTATCCTTTAACGTACAGAAAAAAAATACAAAAACCAATTTATTTGCTATTAAAATTGTTGTAAAGTTAACGGTTTTAGATATATAACGTTAAAAACTTTAAACGCCCACCATTTTGAAAATATAAAAGAGAATATTCTGTGTTTTGTGTATAATACAAAGTACAAGTCAAGTGTTAAACTTAAGTCCAAGCAAGGTCGTGTTCCTTATCGACTCTCAGGCTGCAATTTACGCCCTCAGCAATAACAAACCTACTGACTGCCTCAACACCCTGAACTGCCGCAGGAAACTAGCCAAACTCATTGATGGGGGATGGAACGTCAGCCTTCAGTAGGTCTCCAGCCACGTCGGTCTTCCAGGCAACGAAAAAGCAGACGAAATGGCCAAAAAAGGAGCAAAGGAAGAGCAACCTGAGATTCTCCAAACCCTCCAAGCAGCAAGAAGCCAAATTGATACAACCATATCTAGGTACACTAAGAACCTCCTAAAAGGCTTAAAGTATAGGCAAAATGTGGGAGAACCTTGCGACCCCAGGGCACATGCCTGCTGATCTGAAGAGAAGTGAAGCTGTTGCAAGGTTCCGTCTGGAAACTGGGCACGACTACCTGCAGTCCCACCTACACCGCCTTGGCTTGGCTGACTCAGACACATGCCCTCTCTGCTCAACCGGAATCATGGTGGGAAGTCACCTCCTCATCTGTCCCAAACTCAACCATCTTCCTGACGATCTCACAATGCGATACTGGGAGGCTCGGCGTCAAATGGCACAACCGCCACCGACGGGCGTTGGCTAAAGTAAAGTAAGTAGTGTTTTGTGTATCCTGGTAAAAGGCTACATAAAACATGTGTACACCAAATTTGAACTCAATATCTTATCTACTGCTAAACATATAAAGATTATATGTAAAGAAACAAAATGGCGGATAAATGGGAAACGAAGCGTTTTCCGACTTATGTCCATTGGAACTTTTATCTCTTTTTTACCTTAGGAACAATTAATTCTACAAAACGGTTCCAGAGAGTTCCGGAACACTCTGTATATATTTTATTATAAAATGATGATGATTGAGAGGTTTTTCTCCTAAAAACAAACATTTTATTTTGTATAGTTATGTAGATTTAAAAACCAAACCAACATAAGAAATAATATAACACCATTTTCTTTTCACATAAATAAATGCTAATAAAATATCTTTCAGTCGAACAAATAAAATCAATAAATGAGAAATATGATTTAATGATTCACACTTAATGGATTATTATTCATTGTGGTTTGGTGTTCTACTACAGGAATTTATCACGTTGTGTGACCGGTTGACCTGCTATACAGGGTGGAAACGCGCAGAGGCGCAGAGAGGGTGGTCAGGGACGTAGGGGGAGTGCATTGGATGTTGTCTGGAGCTCAGTTAGTGTTCTGACGTCAGACCATGTCGTGGGAGTCCATAGCGTCCCGGGAATATTTAGGGTGAGTCTAGATGCGATCAGATTTACTTTATTACTTGCTAATTACTTGTGTCACGTCAAAGTTGTCGTTGGATATTTTTGGAGGTGTCATTTTAGAATCTTAACACTTGAGGCGTGTGATACAGTAGATGTATTTGTATTGTGTTATTGACCTAGGTTAGAAAAACAATTTTTTGAAATTTTTTTGATAAATTTTATAAACTAAATTGTAGATTAGTTTAAGAAATGATTCTTATGAATATTTGTTAAAACTTGAAAAAAGTTTTTACTCGGAAAAATTTAGTATGACAAATTTATTTTATGTTAGTTGTTTAATCTTGAAATTAAAATATTTGATGACGAATATTTCCAATTTGTATTCTTTTCTTTCATTGTTTCTTATGTATTCGGAGTTCATGTCGTATTTGACTGTTTTTATTTGCGTATTTATTTTCGCTTGTAACTTGTATCAATTGTTTTAACTTTACTTAGAACAAAGAATGTTACGTGATGAGCCAACGAACCTTATTTTGACGATTCTTGAGCCCTCAAAAAGAAGTTTTTGATTATTTTCGGATTTTTTGACCAAACGAGTAGACGGATTTTTATTAAATTTTATTTTCTTAAAAGATGAAAAAGAGTTTTCTAACCCAAGTATATAAAATCGGTGTAGATCCAGCTAAATACTTCGGGACTGCTAAGTCCGTACTCATTAAAATAAGCCCCTAATGGTTAAGTTTCTTTTATATAAAACCTATTATTTTATTTTGCAATTTATTATAGAAATAAAATTAATGTATCAGCCTGGTAGACAATGATAGCCACTGAAAAATAAATTTGTTGTTTAATTTTTATCTTATGATATGATTTAGGTTAAATTTCTGTCGCTTGATTGGGTGTTACTGGTCAACGTTATTTTAATTTTGATAAAAGATTTACGGTTTAACGTTTGATATCTTTTAAGTAATATTTTTTGGAAAATAAATAGTTTCAAATTTACTACATATTAATTTTTTAAATTTATTATTATTTTTTAATAAATACCCTATTGAAATACACATTTTGAGGCGTTTAGCTTCTTTTCTTATTTATTTACTTTCTTTTAAATACTTCATTTAATAATAACTTATCTCATCGAAAATTCACGATAAATAATCTCACGTATTAAAAATGAACCAACTTGTATTCCGTTAAAAAATAATAAATAAAAAAGAGTTCATTAGATTTTCACCTTGATTTGTTGTTCATTTCAAATTAAATAAGTAATAAATATGCATACTCTATGAGGAGCGATTTTCCAAAACTTATTGTTTTCTCATAACCCTTCTTTAAAAATATCGCTTTTCTCAAATGGGAAGCATTGACTTAATTTTAAGTAAATATGTCATTTTAAAGTTTATATTATATGCTTTTGTGTTCATTTTTCTTTAATTTTATACAATGATTTTTTAAAAATAAAATAATGTGGAGTTGTTATAGAATTTACAATTACACAATCGGCTCTCCAGATTGGTAGCAAAGTTTGGTATAATATGATGATAAATTAGTGTGCAGAATCGCAAATGAAAGAAAATTAAGTTTCAAGAATAGATAATTGGGGGAAACGAAAATTAATTTTGACTCGTCGATAAAAACATATTCCAAACAAATTCAATTTAAGCTTTATACCAGTTTATCTCACAAGGGAAGAAAACTTATATTTTGTTTAAAATAAATTTATTTGTAAAGATGTCCCTCGTCTCTACAACGGTCCACAGTTCAACGAGAAAACCGATTTTTATTAGATTTAGTGTTTGTTTCTACCAGAATATCGTAAAGCTGTTATAAAATACGTAAATTCTCAAAATCCATTTCACTGATTTCGTCAAATTTTGTAAAATTTAAAAAATAATCACTCAAATCAACGGGAAAGATCGGAATACGGGACAGAAAAAAAAAAATGTATTTTGACCTTCAATCATTCAAATGGAATTTACGCTTTGGACTAGTTCACAACCACAAGGAAGAAATCTTAGGCTCTAGTTAAATATATATTATAAATTTAAATATTAGGTATAGTTTGTCCCATGAAGAGGTACACGCTTTTGATGTTCTATTAATTACTTACTCTTCAAATTTCTTTTGAAACTTTACATACTTTTTAATAAATCTCTTTGAATTCGACATAATTACTTGACAAGTCATTTGTTAGGCGTTGCTATCAGTGTGTTACTGTGGATGAGTTTCAATTTTGAATACATAAATCAATTTTTAAATCTTATTTTCTTGATTTCTTAAAACAAATTATTAGTTCTTAGTTTGTTTTAAAAGAAAATTGTGTTTGCCTAAAATTACGATTGTAGCAATAAAAGTTTTTTTTCCAAAACGTAACAAAACCGGTACTTTATTTCAAACGGCTTTGTTTTGTGTTTTATAAACACCAGTGCGTTGAAATTTTGACACAACATTTTTGGTATCGGTATTAAAAAGTATCTACGGTTTCAAAATAATTGGTTCAGGAATAAGCAATTTATATAAAATCAAAACTGTTTACCACTTCGTGGACGTACTGTTTTGTTCTTCGTGTATATTTAAATAAAAGAAAATATTTTTGATATATATATATATATATATATATATAAAAAGTACATGGAGATGGGCTTCTCCACATACCAACTTATTTTCCATATGAAATATCATAGATAAGACTTCCTTTTCTTTACCCGATTTCGTGGGCTATTTTTACATTTTTGGGCAAATTTTATACTTATTTTGTTTTACAGATGGGCTTGCGAGAAAGTTAGTGCAATGTTATACACAGTTTATTTGTTAATGTATACATATTTATTAGTAATAATAATAAAACTTATAAAATGTGCGGCAAAGTTACATAATACATGTATCACCGTAAGCAGTAGTACATATAAAACAATTTTTACAATAAGTACTTCATTGTTAAGCCCCTAAAACATATTAACTATTCAAAACAATTTTGGGGCATCTCCAAAAAAAAAAAATGTCAAATTATGCTATGTAGTAGGCTATATTCTTAATCTTTCGAAACACTTTTTTTGAAATCTTTTATTGTTGAATAAAAGCAATATCTCTTTCTTTCAGGCTGAAAATTGGTTTTAAAACCAGTAAACAATTATGACTGTAAACAATACTACCAGCAGTTATATTTTAATAGTTATATTATTAAGAAACAATTTTAAGTTTTGTGTTTATAACAAAATTTCCTATTAAAATTATTTGCCAAAAACTATAATTTATTACCATTTTAAAACAAATATTAATTCTTGGAAACAAGACTTTTTGAACTCATATGCAGGCCTATTTTCTATATTGTTTGTAGGAAATAATAGTGCCTAAAAAAAATTACCACAAGGTATATTTTGCAATTTAAAGGGGAACACAGCTAAACGTGATAAATGGTATTTTGGGGCTCCCCAAATAGATTTTGTCTCAACTAAAGTAGATTTTACTTGACGAAGTAATTGAAGAGCTTACTTCGATAATTCCATAGAAATTAATTTTTTTCTTTCATATTTAACAAAAAAATACATATAGTTACGTTAAAAACTAAAAATACACAGTGATAATTATAAACGAAAAATTGCATGTAACGTTGTATAATTTGTGAAGATTTAGGTAATCCTTAGAGCACGCCTAATTAGGATTTACCAGTCTTCTTTTCTGTATTTAATTCTACGTGGGGGGGGGGGAGAAAGACTTGCTAAATAATTGATATTTGCACCCAACCCTAATCTGTACTACCACATCCAACACTAAATAATAAGATTGTATTACTACACTAATATTGTATTAATACTAATATAAAATTCATTTGTACTTGTATTTTATTATTGTGAACTGAGCTTTGTTTTGTTAATTTTGCAAAACATATCTTACTTTGTTTTTGGCCTAATTTGTTAGTTTTTATTTTATTTTAATATTTTTGTTATTTTGCTAAGGCGACGATGAATGCAATGGAATTGAATTATAAAAAAAGAAAACACAAATCCACAAAATAAAGTTTAAAATAAGATATTTCTTTAAAATTAAGTCAATGCTTCCCATTGAGAACAGCCATATTTTTAAAGAAGCTACGAGATAAATTTTTTTTTTTAACAAAATCGCTGCTAGTATCTGGAGTAAACATATTTAATACTTATTTAATTAAAAATATGCAACTAATCAGGGAGAAAATTTTCATGGACTTTTTTTTTAAAATTGATTTAAACAGAACTAAAGTTTTCTTCCCTTGTGAGATAAACTGTTTTTTCTGTTAATTTTCGTTTTTCCCAATTATCTATACTTGAAACTTTTTTTTATATATTTGCGATTAAGCACAATAATTTGAATGATTTATAAAATCAAAATTTTAAAAATATCTGTAGAGCCGATTTAAAATTATGAATTTTGTAAGAGCTCTCAATTTTGTTATTAAATGCATCCATTGTATGCAATTAGAGAAAAAGAAAACAAAAATCTATAATATAAACTTATAACATATTTGTTTAAAATTAAGTTATTGTTTCCCATTTGAGAAAACCCATATATTTAAGAAGGGTTACGTAAATAAAACTATGATTCGAACATTCACAGCTTTTGGTATATTATGGAGTATGCATATTTATTACTTACTTAATTAAAAATGAGCAACAAACCTGGAAGAAAAATTTAATAAAGAGCTCAAGTTGTTGCATTTTTAATAAACGAGATGGATACTAATAAAATAAAAAACCCAAAAACAAGAGGAAAAAAAGAAAAATAAGAAAAAAATACACAATATGAACTTTAAAATAACATATTTCTTTAAAATTAAGATTTTTTCTATTGGAGAAAAGCCAAATTTTTAAAGAAGGGATACGAGAAAAAGGCTCATTACGAGGAAAAAAGAAAGGATTTACACTTCGCCGATCTTGATATCTAGAATATACATTATTACTTAATTAAAAATGAGCAACAAATCTAGAAGAAAAATTTAAAAACATTTTGTTTTTTAAAATTGGTGCATTTTTATAAACGATATGGATACTAATGAAATAAAAGCCCAACAAATTAAGAAGAAAGAAACTAATGAAAAAGAAGACAAAACCCACAATATAAACATACAAATTAATAATAACATAACAATAACTTAAAATAACATATTTCTTTGAAATTAAAAAATTTCCCTTTTGAGAAAAGCCAAATTTTTAAATAAAAGTTAAGAGAAAAAAAGAAAGTATACACACTTTCGCCGTTCTTGGAATCAAGAGTATGCATATTTATTACTTAATTAATTTTTAAAGAACAACAAACCTGGTAGAAAAATTTCATTTTTTTTAACAGAAGAAAAATTGTTGCATTTTTAAAACACAAGAATGGGTACTAATAATATCTTATTATTATGATTTTTTGACAAGATAAATTATTTGTAAATGAAGAACTTAAAAGAAACTAAATATTTTGAAAAAAGGAGGTAAACGCCTCAAAATACATATTTTAAATATGGCTAGGTTTTTAAAATTATTAACATGTAGTAAATTTAATTATGTTTATTATAATTTATTTTCCAACATAATTTACAATTTAAAACAAATTTAATTATACCTTGAAAAGATATCAAACGATAAACTATTAATCAAAAATAAATATATAATAACGTTGTCCTGTAACATCCAATCAAATAAATAGAAATTAAATTTAAACCATAATATCAAAAACAAAAATTAAAACACAACAAAATTAATTTTCAGTGACTCATATTGTCTACCAGGCTTAGATTACTGATTTTATTTTATAATACAACACATTGAAAGAAAATAATAGGTCTTATATAAAAGAAACTTAATGCTTACTTTAGTGAGTACGGGCTTGAAAATCCCGAGGTACCTAGCTGGATCTACACTTTTTAATATATACCTTATGTAGATCCTTCTTTCATTTATCCTATTTGGTTTCTCTAGACCAACTTTTGTTCTTTTCCAACCCTGACCCTATTATATTTGAGGGCGAGGGGTCTTTAGGTATTTTTCTTCACGAGAAGATTTTCACCTTTAAACAATAAGGGAAAAGTAAGTAAAATAAACTAAATCATCAATATTCTCCTCTCAGGGGCGTATATTGAGTAGGGGTGTTACTATCCCCAGATAACCTATATGGATCTACACGTTTTCCCCCTTTAATATTGGTAATTGTAGTCTTTCATATCAGGTTTCTCCTGACCAACTCTTGTTCTGTTCCGTCTATGGTGATATTGAGTATTCCAAGGTCAATATTGTCTGTTCTTTTCTTCTCATTTTTTTATTACTCCATCGCCTTTAAACCTAAAAATAAACAAAACGAATTGTAAACTTTTCCTCCTTTAAATCCTCCTTTCTACTGTAATTGCCGTCTTGTCATATATTAAACAAGTTTATCATTGTTAAATAGATTAAGTGTTAATTTGGTTGAATTTTTTGAGGCGATGATGACCAAAATGACATTTAACCTATAATAATAATAAAATACAAAATAATAACTAATGAAATTAAATAAATTTAAAAAAGTTGATAATAAAATAAACTAGTAATAATAAATATACATACAACAACAATCTTTAATTATATAATTAATATTTTAACAATAAGAAAAATTAACACCTATAAGTAATTTATACTGTCCCTAGTTTGAAATGTCACAAAAAATTCTGAAATTGTGGTTTGTTTTGTTTGTATTTTATTTACATTGGTTCCTACACTCAGGGGGCTCACTTTAATGAATACGAACTTTGCAATCCTGATAGAACCTTAAATCTACACAATTTTTCTTGTAGTCTTGGGTTAGATCCCTCTCTTTTAACTTTCCTAACTGATCTTTTTTGACCAAATTTTGTTCATTTCCGACCCTGAGGTTATTAGAGTAGTTGAGGGCTAATGGACTTTATTTTATCATATTTTCTTCTTTTTTTAGAACGATGATGACCGATAGATATTTCACCTTTAACAAAACAAGAACATATATAATGTTCTTAATCATAAATATATACATACATATAAACAACATAAATCCATAGAAATAGATAATTTAAAAACATATATGAACAGAAGCTGGAAAAAGTATCTCATATGATTGAAAAATAAATTTGCAAGCTACTTCGTATACATGATTCCACCAAAAGATGAACATTCGTGAATTAAGTAATGAGGCAGACAACGTAGCGTTCCATATGGCAAGACTGGAAACGCGATACTTGGAGAGACAGTAGGAGAACATGTTGTACTCTTTCACTACGAGTTGAACGAGTCATTTGTTTGTCCGTAACAATATTTTTCGTGAAACAGTTTTTCTAGTGCGTTATAAAAATTAGTGACATCAATTTCGGGAACGTTGTTCTATCACTTTTTATTTCAGACTTGGGGACAGTGCAACGGAACTTTTTTAAAGCTGAAGCAGGCCTATGGAGAGCCCAGGTTTTTTGGTTGTTTAAGGCATTTCCAGAAGGAAGAGAGTCTATGGAAGATGAACAACTCAGCGGAAGGCCTTTATCTTGAAGAAAATGTCTACAGAATTCGGGATCTTGTGCTTTTAGTTCGGTCAGATGATAAGGGAAGAGTTGAATTGACTCACACCACCGTTCATCAGATTTTAACCAATGAATTGGGGATGAGAAAATTCTGTGAAAAAATGGTTCTAAAACACCCTACGCAGGACCAAAAGGACATCAGGAGGAAAAGGTGCCATGACATTTTAGAATTGATTGAAAATTATATCTATTTTTTGGAATTGGTCATTACTCGTCTCATAATCTTAGGGGTTTGAGTACGAACTGGAAACCAAGCATGGAATGACAAACTTCAGCCTCGCCAAACCCCACCACAAAAACAGTATGACTAAATCAAAGGTCAAATTCCTGCTGATTTGCTTCTTTGATGGCCAGGGAATCGTCCGCAAAGAGTTTGTGGGTCAAGGACAAACAGTCAATCAACCTAGAGGGTTTTGAAAAACTTCGAAAAAAGGTCATGCCTGTGAGGTCAAACATCAAGAACAACTGGGTGACATCTTGCCTTATCACACAGTAATTCCAGGGAAAGAGTTTTTGGCGTTTAAAAACATTCCTGTGACTCCTCAGCCTCCTTATTCGTCCTTGTGACTTTATCCTCTTCCAGAGATTTAGAATTCACAACAAGGGATGTCATTTTGGAACACATCAAACGGCTGTAACAGACTAGCTGAATGCTATTCCAGTAACAGAGTTCCTGCACTGCTATGAGCATAGGAAGAACTGTCTCCCTGCGCTGTGTTGCTTCCCGAGGAAATTATTTTGAGTGAGGCAATATTGAATTGTAATTGTATTCGTACAAAAACTTCTTTTTTTTTTTTTAAATCAGTCTCATTACTTAATTTACACACTATAAAATAACAGTCAATAAATGTATAATAAATACGCTTTCTTTGCATATTCAAACTCATGCCTTTGTGAACAAAGAAAGGTATGAATGTAATAATTCAATAATTTGTTTGTAGAACAGATGCTGCATTGAATATTTCATTTTATACAGAGTGTTCCAGAAACTTAGAAATTTTCCAGGATTAGAAACTTTCACTACTGGTGAAAATTAAGATAAAAGTTCATAATATGAACATTATCTTTAAAATAGTTGACTGTCAATTTGCCATTTGGTGTTTCTAACAAAATAATTCATATAGTTTAAACGACAAATGATACGAGTTGACATTTTGCACGCTACTTAGTGCTGTAAACACACAATTTGAGAAAAATATCAATTTGTTTTTTTTACACATTTCAAAATGGCGGCCATTAAAAATGTTTAACTTCAAATATCTTGAAAACCATTAATTTTACAAAAAATGTAAAAGAGGGAAAAATTGTTTCTTTTTTAATTCCAAATAAAATTTAAAACTTTTTTCTGTACTTTGAAGGATAATCGAGATAATTAAGTGTACAATATCCAGGATTATCCTGGAACGAACAAATTCTATGAATTATCCATTTTATATTTAATAATAGGTTTGTAAATACAAATGAAATACAAACAAAATACGTTTTTATTAAATCAAAACTGACCAAAAATAGCCAGAAAATCGTTTTATTTTGTATTTAATAAACATTATTTGTAACATAGAAAAGCAAGAAGAAAAAATATAATTAAATTGTCAAAGTTAATAAAGTAACAAACCTCAGTTAGAGTAATTGTTCGAAATTCCCTCCATCACAATGTACACAGCACTGTCCCGGACGTAAAATATTTTCAGTGGCTTTCCGAATGTCAGTATTGCTTTGTGTAAATTCAACAGTGTTGTGAATTTTAATGAGTAACTCTTCTTTTGTATTAACCTTCTGTTGGTATACTATCGTTTTGTATGAATTATGTGAATTTAAATTGTGTAATCTAAGTCAAGTGATAGTGGTGATTCATTGATTGTAACATGGAACAAACGTCATTTAGTAGAGATTAACATTGTCTATGTACAGCATTAGTCAAAAGTCAGGTGCCATATACGGATGTTTCAAAAATTCCAACGTGATTTTTCCTTATGTAATTATTTTTGTTTTTCTAAAATAGAGTATAAAATAAATAAAATGCTGTTATTTAGAAAATTTTCGATTTGTTTTAGTAGAGTTTCAGTGGTTTAAATATTTAATGAGAAATTTCCATTATTTTTGGGTCTAATTACAAGGAAAACATTGAATTACAAGGGAAACATCCAAATCGTAAAAATTGTTCAATATTCATTTTTTTTTAAATTTGCCAAATTATTGTACACAGAGTTTTCCAGAAGAGAAAGTTTTAATCCTTTTTATTAAATAGGTATGTTTACATTACCACAGGTAGAGGGATCTAGGTTTTACACACTGTTATCAGTAACAAAAACCATTTTTTGTTTTTTGTTCAAATAGGTCGAATTTGGACATTTTTTTTACGAATTCGATATTTTCCTTATAGTCAGAAATAAGAATAATGGTATTTTCTGTTTAACCACTGCAACTCTACTAAAAAAAAAAATAATAATAATTTTTAAAAAAAATCTAAAATCTTTTCATAAACACCTTAATTTAAAAAATATTTAAATAAAATTGTGTGTTTTATAAGAAAAAAATAAGATTTTATGAATTTTCTGACACATACTATATAATAAGCACCTGATTGTTGATTCATTCTGTAGATAGAGAATGTCAATTTATATAAAATACGGATTGTTTCGTATTTCTATCTATACGGGAACCAGTTGTTATAAACAGTTCAATGCTTAAAAAACATAATTTAGTTGGGGACCTAAATCAAATCGTTATGAACACGTCAAAAATTTTTTTTAACTATAACATTATAACAAATGTAGTAAAATAATGAACAAAAGAAGTAACAAATTTCTACAGCGAAAGCCCTTAATGTCCGGCTTGTCATAGTAAAGTGTATTTACCGAAGTGTAATGGGACGAGAGCCGTCGAATAATTTTCATATTGTACTCAACTTTTTTTTTTTAGTTAGCTGGTTTCCTTTTATTTCTTTAAATGTTTTGTCAGAAATCATCTCTTCTTGAATAACTCTTAAAATATATCTTTAAATTATAGCAGAGTCACTTTACGGCTGTGTAAGATTATGTTTAGTTGACTATTTAAATTATTTGTTTTGTTTAGATTTTATCTTTGTAAACTCGGTGCAGTGCATTTTACGGCCCTGAAATATTTGTTTTTATTGTATTTACCATAGTTTATAATTGTTAACTTGTTGCAGGTTCATTTTACAGCCTGCAAAATGTTATGATGTTGTTTGTTTTCGTTTGTTAACTAGTCTTGTTATTGTTCTTAAAAATTTTATGTTATTGCTTTTGTGTCATTTGTAAGTTTTAAGGTGCAGCATTTTCATGATGAATTTTGTGATGGGATAATGAACGCAATGCAGTTGGTGCGTAAACCCAAAGTCCCTGGGTTCAATTCCAGTCTAGGTCGTATATTTTTCACTTGAAATATTATTGAAATCTTAATAGGTTGTGTTTCATTAACATTTGCTCCACCCAATTTAAGTCAGGTGATGTTGGCGGGACCATCCTAATATTTTTGATCGTATATTTAGACTCGATTGTCGCAGAGCCTGTTTACAGCCCTTTAATATTAATTTTGTTGTTGTTTATGAAATTTTATAAACATTTTAACATTTTTAACCATATGCAGGGCACTTTTAGAGCTCTGTAATATTTCAATAAGTTTTTTAAAACTATAGTTTATATATTTGTTAAGTTGTAGCAGATATTCCTTACAGTCTTGTATCTTGTTATGTTTTTGTTGTTGTTGTTGTAGAGACTAATAAACTTTATCAAAGTTTACGATTGTTTACTAGTTTCAGTACTCCAGAACATTTTATACTCCTGTTTGTGAAGTCAACCAATGATAAGCAAGACGGTGTTTCGCTCAAAAAAAAAAAAAAAAAAAAAAAAAAAACATGAAAGAATGAAGTAAGGAGCGTTAATTGCAAATAAAAAAGATGTTCAAAATTTGAGCTCGTATTTATTTTGGCCCCCACTTCAAACTCATGTAACACTACTTATTTCATATAATAAATTCTATATGATATTGTAAATATCCAACCGTAGTCTAGTTGTTAATATTAATGGAAAATACAACACAAAATAACTCACCCCAGCATGACCACGTGGACATGTTGTTTTAACAAGAACACAGATTACAGTCTTTGTGTGGGTGGCTATTTGAATGCAACTCATTTTACAAGCACGACCTCAGGGAAATCAAGGTGAGGTCAAGGGAAATCAAAAAGCTTTAAAGCTTCTATTAAAGTTAATGATGAAGCTTTATGTTTTCATGTATTGTAAATGTTATCACTCTGTCAGAGAGAAATAGCGCTAAGACAAAACGGGAGTGTATTTCTAGAATTACTGGTGGGGGTATTTTAAATTTAAATTTAAACCTAATGTTAGATTAAAAATAGTGATAGAAAAAAAAAGAAAATGGGGTCATATCAAAATCAATACATTTTAAATTGTTTGCTGTTATTTATTTTTTTTAAATAGAAAAATTTAAAGTTGTAATTTTAAACTAAATTTAGAGCAACTGTTCATAATAGTTGTTAAAAAAGTATTTTATACGTTGAAATATAAATAATACAATTTTCATAATTAATTTTTCATATATTTTAATATTTTCATTGTCTATATGGTAAATATAAAAAAATTGAGTTAGGCCTATTTATTTTTATTAAAAGACCGCCTTTCTTTACGTTCCCTCAGGGGCTTACTATGGGTGTGACAATTCTGACTAATCTAGCTGGATTTACACCTTTCTTTATCTTGTCTTGGTTTAGATGCACCTCTTTTATCTTTCATATAAGGTTTTTCTTGACCAACTCTTGTTCTCTTCCTACTCTGACGCTGTTAGAGTATTCAAGGGCTACGGATATTTATTTTATGTCACTGTATTCCTTTTTAATAAGGTGGTGTAGGCTGTAAAGGTTTTCACTTTTAAAGAATAAAGGAAAATATCAAATTATCGTGATTATGAGTGTGACAACCTTGAGGTGCCTTTGATGGATCTAACGTTTAGTTAGATTGGCTTTAAAATCCGAGCCTTAAATAAAAATAAATAAATAGTAAAATTATTCATTGAGGTTGGAGGCGAGGCAATTGAGAACAGATCTGTTGATTTCTAAAACTTCAAAATAATTAACAAGTGTTTAATCCATCTTCTTTGTTAAAACCCACTGTCACACATCCTTGGGTACGGAAGACCAGGTAACCTGGAGTGTACCATCAAGTCCCAGGCGGAACATGAAGGGACACCGAAACCGTAGTGGTCGTGAATGGTGGACTGTTTAAGATCACGGGTCCGCGACCAATCTGGGCTTCGGGGCGAAGCTGAGAAATCAGTTATAGCTTAAAATGGTACCACGAAGCATGGGAGCCCTGACGGAGCTTCACTTCGTCACCCATGCAGATGAGGTTGGACTGGAGTGGTGCTGCTGATAGTGGATATTATCCTTCATTTTTTGGTGGGTGTCGGTGTTGTGCCGAAAGGCTCTACATACACCGGCACTCCTAGTTCTAGTAACTAGTTCTCTTGAAACTCTTAAAGTACATGTCACACATCCTGTCAGGAATTTGCTTTCTCTGGTAGTCCTGGCTCAGTACCCCTTCCTTGCATTTCATCCCCCACTTTCTCAGTATAGACGTTCGTACTTAAGTTGGATTTTGTAAATTTTAGTTCATAGTTGTCTGAAGATGCTTAATTGCGAAACAGCTTAATGCTGCTTTGTGAAATTTCACACGAGAGTTATTATTTACCTTAATATGGAATTTCACCAAGTACCGAGTGTCTTTACACTTAAAAGTGTCATACTTTTGTCTATATTGTTGATGTGATTAACAGTAGACTTGTACCATTGGGCTTTACTGAATTTATTATTGTTGTATTTATTGTGGTTAAAAAAAAGAAAATATGTTGCAGTCATATATATTACATTCATATTCTGCCATAAATCAAAGTAGAGTTTGCAATCGTTATCTTTCCAACCATTCATTGGTAATTTAATTGCTCATTATAATAAAACCTATTCAAATCATTTCTGCGATAGAGATTTTGTTAAACCGAACTGACATATTTTATATTAAATTAGTAGAAGTTAAGTTAATAAATGTAATTAAACAACCTCCATTTGAGTAAATTATCATATAATTAACTTTAACTTTTGATGATTGATTATAAAATGCGTTGTTTGTTTATAAAAATACTAAATAAAAACGTATTTTATATTTATAAATAAAATGAATAATATTATTAATAAAGTAATTAGTTTATAATGCGTATTCATGGAAGGTAGTTTAACGCTGAAATATGAGAATAAATAGGATATTTAATGTTTATCCCCCAACTTGTAGAAAGCAATTCCAATCTTTACTTTTCACCTTTACAGCGGATATGATGTTTCCAGCAAATCACGACTTAGTGTTTGTTGCAATAAATCAACTTTCCAGATTAAAACGGAAGCAATAAAACATATTGGAAAATAGATAAATATCGTTCATTACAAAACATAATATATCAGAAATTAAAAACAAACAAATCTAAACAAAATATTTTATTAAATGGTGCACAAACATTCTTACTTTTATATGCAACGTGTTATAAAAGTATAGAAAAGGTTTGGTAACTCTGCAACGAAATACAAAAAGTGTGAGTTGCCAGTGGCTTTCAAACTTTTCCCCAGTGACCTCTTCTCTCGCACTAAACGAAGAAAAATATTTGGTTTGTTTAATGTGCAAATTGGAATTTATTCATTAGAAAGAATCCTGTCCCAATCACGTATAGGTTACACATTACTGTTTAAATAATGTTATGTGATGTGTCAACAAATCGTTGGCGAGTTTATTATGGTTAGATATCAGTTTTGAGATGTCCTGAATACAAAAAAACTAGTTTTTTTTAATATCTGTCTCGACTGCGGTACTCTATAGTACAAAACAGGAGGATTTAGTTGAATATTTTTCTAATAATTCAAAATTTTTGGGCATAATAAATCGATTTTTTTTTTCAAAATCGGCTATAACGATTTTCATCAAATTTTGAATAATGTAGTTTCTTACTACATTAGAAAGATTAGATCTTTCTCTTTCATCTTATATATTGAATGTGTACAAAACAAATAAATATACATTGTTGCTTATCACTCTATACATGTCAATTTTGAGGTTGTTAAAAAGACATCCTGTCATTACTGTGTCCGTTTGTGTACTGGCAGGATGTTTATGACAAAGGGTACTTTATAGAGAACCGTTTTATTTAGTCTGGGGTTAGATCTTTGCCTTTCATCTTATATATTGAACGTGTTTTAACACAAAACACTTAAACATACATTGTTGCTTATCAGTCTATACATGTGAATTTTGAAGTTGTTAAAAACACATCCTGTTAATTACTGTGTCCGTTGGTGTACTGGCAGGATGTTTGTGACAAAGGTTACTTTATAGAGAACTGTTTTATTTAGTCTGGGTTTAGACCTTTGCCTTTCATCTTATATATTGAATGTGTTTTAACACAAAACACTTAAACATACATTGTTGCTTATCAGTCTATACATGTGAATTTTGAAGTTGTTAAAAACACATCCTGTTAATTACTGTGTCCGTTGGTGACAATGTTTACTTTGATAGAGAACCCTTTTATATAGTTTTGGGTTAGATCCCTCTCTTTCATCTTTACTATACGGTGTCTCTTGACCAACTCTTGTTCTCTTCCAACCCTGACGCTATTAGAGTATTCGAGGGCTTGTTGTTTTACAGTCTTTCTTCCTCTTTTTATAACGGAGAGATGTTTTGACTTAAAAAATAGAAATAACTAACAGTTTTAATTAAATATTTGTATAAAAAAATATCAGCAGATTCATAAAAATAAAAATAGTTTAAAAAATGTTTGCAAAAAGTTTATTTGTGATGGGGTACCAAATTATCTTTCGTACGAAGTAGCTAGGGGAATTTTAGTAATAAAGCAAATTACATCTTACAGATATTTTTAGGAGGAACAGTTATTATTTTTAGTTTTCTCAATTGGTGTTACTCCCATATTTTTTGTTGTATGTTTTTAAGAAAATTATCAAACATAGGTAAGCTAACAATAGATGCAACATACTATGGAATGCGGAGTATTTGTGGTTAAATCTGTGTTGAGAAGTATTTATATGAGCAGTTTGAACACCGACACTAATTACTCATAGAACCGTCATATGTGTTTACTTATTTAGTTAGTCACTTAAAAGAAAGTAATAATTAATTGTGATGAGGTATTTCATTTCCTCCGACAGCTGTTTCATCTATTCTCATTAAGGAAGATAATTATACTTAAGTTATACATTATATGCAGACTTAACTTTGTGCAAAGTTGAATACAAAGTGTACAGACACATGTCTTGATGTGATGAACACTATGTGCCCGTATCACTGTCATGTTTATTTAACGAAGTACCTTGCTCAAGTAAATTAGGTTTATATTCCTTGCTGTACTAAATTAGATCAAAAAGCAAGATAGGTAGCTCAGGGATAAATATGTTAGTGAAGCAAAGCTTAGTCGAGAGGGATGTTATTTTTAAATCAAATGTACAGTGATCCAGGAAAACTTTTAGCATTAAACATTTATGAAGCATACAAATTATATAAATCAAATCTATAGAAAAACTCTAGAGATTAAAAAAAAATCTGTCAATAGAAACGGCTTAAAAGAAAACATCTCTTTTATTTTTCCTATTAGGCCTTTCTTGACCAACTAGTGTTATTTTTCGATCCTCTACTATTTGAACGTTAGATTTATATATTTTTATGTTATTTCCTTCAGTTTATTCATAAGCTGATGATGACAGAGAGGTTTAGCTTTTTAAACATCAAAAGAACATATTTATGGGCTGGAACATCAGGGCGTGAGAATTCCAATTGATCTAAATTGGATCTCAGTATTTTTTATGTAGTCTTGGGTTTGATCCTTCTCCTTTATCTTTCCTATCAGGTCTCTCTTGACCAACTCTTGTTCTCTTTCGACCCTGACGATATTGGAGTATTCGAGAGCTAGGGGTATTTATTTTATGATCTCTCCTTACTTTTTATAAGGTGACGATGATAGAGAGGTTTTTGCCTTCAAACAACAAGAAAAATAATCAATAGTAATAAAAATAGCTGTTATTGTTGTAATTGTTATGAGTTATTTATTTGTCTACCTAATATTCTACTGTATAATTCTAAAAAGCACTTTTCTAAGCTCTAAACCTCCTCAATATATTTTCCAAAAAAGTCAACATCGATGTTTTTCCATCAAATTGGGATTTTGTTGAAATTACTAAGTGTATATATATTTTTTCACAATAATTCACAATTTAGGAGTAGTTGTTAAGAGGATCTACTGATTTATTTCATGTAATCTTGGGTTAGAGCCCTCTCTTTCATGTCTCCTAATTAACTCTCAGGGACTCACTAGTGAGTGTGGGTGCAGAAGGTCCTGAGGACTTAGCTGGATCTACACCTTTCTTCACATAGTCTTGATTTTATCTCTCTCTTTCATCTTTCCTATCAGATCTCTCTTAAACAACTATTGTTTTCTTTCAACCCTAATATTAGAGTATTAGAAGGCTGGGCGATGATGACTGAAAGGGTTTTCGCCTTTAACAACAAGGAACTATTCAGGTCTCTTAAACAACACTGGTTCCTTTCCGAACTTGATTTTATTAGGTATTCGAGGGGTACTTACTGCATCCATGACGTTACAATCCATTATTGAGTCATGACCTCTTGAAGTATTCTTCACCATCTCTTTGCGGTCAAGCGTAGCGGTCCTCCAGTTCCTGATTACCAAACGTCTAGCATCGCCGATCACACCAACTATTTTTCATCTCTGGCTTTCCAATCCCTCTCTGATTCCTGGCTTGAATGTTTAAATTCTTTTGGGGATGGCGCAGTCGTCCATTCGTAACACATGACACACCCAGAGCAGCCTTTTTAGTCATATTTAACAATATTGGTTCCATTATACAGTCATTCAAGCTCATGATTTTGACGTATTTTCCATTGATCATTATCATTTACGTATGCATATATTCTTATCAATACTTTCCTCTTAAAAACTTACTTTTCATTGCTTAGATTAGAGTCTATGTCTCTGATCCATAGGAAAGGAGAGGTGTTGAAAATACTTTGTATAATGTTATCTTAGTGGATCTAGATAAAGTGCAATTTTTCACATCCTTCAGGAATCCATAATAGCATCTATTGTCTGTGTCATTATCCATCGTCATTAATGAACTCAAATATTTGAACCAGCTGACTTTGTAAAAAACTGTGCCCTCCAATTTGAATTGGATTCCTGCTTGCATCGGTGATCATTTCGTCTTGTCTTCATTTACTACAAGTCCCTCTTTTCTTGCACACATATCTAGAGAAATGAACGTTTCTGTCCACATGTTTCAATGATCTTCCTACAATGCTCACATCATCAGTGTAGGTCAACACTTGTACGCTTTTAGTAAAAATCGTGCCTGTTTGAATTTGTACATCTCCTATGTTACTCTCTACTACCAAATTAAAAAGTTTGCATGGAAGAGGGGACTTTTTTCCATGTTCTTTTTTCGTGTATTTTATAAATCGATGATGTATGAGATGTTTTTTGATTTAAACAACAAGGGGAGATATTTATACTTTGGTTGTAATTGTACTAATGGTTAGTGTGAAGGGACAACATTCAAAAAGAAATATGTAGCATTTCGAGAGCTTTAAAACTCATGTATTATAATGACATACAGGGTGAGTTGTAAATCCCTTCCCCAATATCTTTTTATATGGTTTAAGTTAGATAATTGAAACTCCGCATATCGGTATAAGACCTAAATACCTTGGTTTCGATGCGGTCACTAACTGTTTAACTCCAATGGGGGACGGTCCACAGGAAGTCAGAAGAATGTATTAAATGAGAGCATGGGTCGATATGTACATCAAATTAAAGGTATTTGTTGGTAGAGCACAACGGATCTTAAATGGTTTATCCTATCAAAAATATCTAGATTTTAAAGTTAACAAAAGAGTATGTTCTAGAACAGCTTTTACCGCCCTACTTTTTAAAAGTTTATCCCTGAATTTTTTCCTGAAAGCTGTTAGACACCTGAAAGAACTATTATTTGTGGTGTTGAAAAAATTTAGGGGATTACCGGAAGTAGAAAATCTAGGAGTCAACTAAAAATTTTAATAAGAAGAGGTTCATGTGATATGTCGTTTAACACCGTCCTTTTAGGCTAAAAAGATGGTGTAATTGAAATTAAAAAAGGATGAGTTATTAATTTATTTTCTACAAAATTTGAGGTACGATTTATTTTTTGTAAAATTTAAAACTCCTTTATTTTTTATAGGATGAAGCTTTTGAGATTCGGTTTGGGGCACTGTGATCTATTAACAAAGACCTTTATTTGATGTACATATCAATCTGAATTCTGACTTCTTATGGACCGTCCCCCACTGGAGTCAGTGATCCCATCAAAACCAAAATATTTAGTCCCGACATGGACATGCGAAGTTTCAATTTTCTAACTTTAAGATATAAAAAAAGTAGTTGGGAAGGGACTTAAACTCACTCTGTATATAAAAAGAATTATTCGATGGCAAGATGCCTATTGAGAAATAGAACGCTGGGATGTTGCTTAGCAGCCGCATAATTATGATAATAAACTACAGAACCATAAAACAACTGCAAGATTATCATTGCGAAAAGAGACAACTTTGTGTTTTTTTTTAAGAACTCATTATTTTAGTGCCTGAAGCTTTTAATCTGGTCTCTCACAGTTAATTGTATTGTTTCTCCCTTCCCACTGAGATCGAATTGTGTTATAATTAACTTTTTAATGTTAATGAATTTGAGGCTGGGTCTACGCATATTTTTGGTTAGTTTTCCTATGAAATTTGGAAACTGACATTTTAACATTTTCTACAATGGTTTATTTTGTTGGATACTCTCCCTCAAAAGAATAAAATGGTGTAATTAATTTACAAGAACAACTTCTGTATATGCTACATGGTTTGCTATCAAAGGTTTAAGAAGGGTGTTTTTATTTTTATTATTATTATTTTTTAATTATTTTTAGTTTTATCATTATTAGAAGCCTAATGAGATTGCTTTTGCAATTTTGAAGCTAAAGAGATTGAATGCGGCATTCCTAGTATTTATTTTATGTAATCCTCAGAAATAACTTGAAATGTATTCATTTGGTAAACTTTTATTGTCTACCGAGTAGTCAATCCCGAGGGATCCAGCTGGATATACGCCTTTTTTCGTGTAGTCTTGAGTTCGATCCCTCTATTTTATCTTCCCTATCAAGTCTCTCTTGACCAACTCTTGTTCTTTTCCGACTCTAACACAGAGTACTCGAGAGCTAAGGGTCTTTATTTTATGTTTTGTTTTTTTTTAAGGCGATGATGACCCAGAGATTTTTCATTTAAAAAAACAACAGAAATAAATAAAAATAGCACCATTCTGTTACAACAACGTACACGAATAAGTAAAATTACAAAAGATATGGAAATACTTAAAAAAAAAAAAAAAAAAAAAAACTTACATTATACTAGCATTGAACAAACATTGTGAGACAAAAGGTACATAAGGTCAAATATTCTTGCATATGCACCTACAACAAACATATCCACTATGTAAAGTTAACTGATAGTAAAGGTGTTTTATTAATCATTCTATTTTTATTTTAGTCCTAGCGTCGTCATCATCATTTAATGGCGAGCCACTTGGGTGAATGGTTGGCAAATTAGTCTACATTAGTAAATTGCTTCCATACATTTGAATTTAACACGTAATCACTGTCACAAATAATAATAAACAAGTTTTCTTTATTAGACACCTTCATAGTTACTATTAACAAATTTTCAAAAACACTTTTTGATCTCTTTGTTTTCTTTATAAGTTTTGACTTTAAAATAAGATTGTTTTATAAATTTAATAATATTTGCCAGCCTGTTTTTTAAAAGGTTTACCTGATATGACATTGTCGGACCACCACTATCTTCCTTGTTTATTTTCATATTATAAAGCATGCCAAGTTTCAACATATTTCACTTCAGTCATTTTCAAATGTTTCATGCAGGTCGAATCGCGTCATGTATTGAAATAACAAAAGAAACTAGGAATATGAAGGATTGTCATAAATAAATAGGTAATCCTACATATTATTTAGCAATGCCTAAATATGTTTGCTAAAGAACTCCTCCGCGTTTAATTGGTATATTTTCAAAATGGCGGTCGTTTAAAATATTTAATATTGAATATTTCGAAATCCAATAATTGTACAAGATTCAATTTAAAGATTTACAAAAGACAAAAAAAGTTTCCTTTTTTAATTTTAACCGCATACAAAAACGGTTTTAAAATTTTTTTCGTGTTAAACATGTCGTAACTAAATGTAAATTGTATTTATTAAACAAATTGCAAACATATAATATAGTTTGAATTGTCATTAATATGTTTATTATTAATACAATTTATATATATATATTTTTTTTACACGTTTCGAGATATTAAGCACGGAAAAAATTAAATAGGCCCCATTTTAAAATAATTAAGGGGCAGGTTAGGATTTTTTTATTTAATTTAAATCAAAGGATTTTACAATTTTTATTAACAGTATTGATATTATAAAATATTTTGGTTGTAGGTCAATCTTGGGTGTTGTTTAATTTTAATCGAACAGCTGTTCAACAATTAAACCTGCAAGAATAAACGTATAGAGGGATTGAAGTTATTTGTGTTGCCGCCATTTTGTTAGTATAAAAACCAGTGTGTTGAAATTTTCACACAGTTTATCTAGTAGCTTTATTAAAAAGTATTTAAAGTTTCAAAAGAATCGGTTGAGGAATAAGCAATTAATAGAAAATCGAAAGCGTGTACCTCTTTGGGACATACTGTATATTCCCATATCATCAACTGAAAGTAAGATTTCCAGTTTAACCTAAATATCCATGATATTAAATATTAAATTATGTAATGATTAGTAAAATAGAGGATATAGTTTTTATACTTACAGTTATAAACTGACATGAATACAATAATGGTTTGAAACCTATTATGGTTTAAGGGCTTACAAGTTACTTGAGCAAGAAGTGATTCAACCATGTTTCCCGTGTAAACTGTCACTCGAGCCTCATCTTGTCACTTTGAAAAGCACTTGGCGTTTGAAATTGCAAACTGCTTCTTCTAAATAACTAAACAGTGTTAATAATACTTTCTAGGTTATATATACGTCGGATACAGGTTTCAGAATATAAGTCCACAAAAATACAAAAATCTATTTATATTTAGAGTACTTTTTTGTGTTAAACTGTTTTTTTTATTTAATTTAATTTTTTTTTTAAGAATAATTTACAATTAGAACAATAGTACACGATTTAGTGGATTACTCTAATAATAATGAACATAAAATTATAAATATACACAGGGGTTAACTCTATATAAGGGAGTGACAATCCCGAATTACTTAGCTGGATATACACCTTTTGTGTATAGTCTTCTGTTACATCCCTGTTTTTCGTGTTTCTTATGAGATCTTTCTTGATCAACTGATATTTTCTTCCCACCCTGACGCTCTTATAGTATTTGTTTAAATGTTCTTTTCCCCCTTATTTAAGGGGGTGATGACCGAAACTTTTTTGCCTATTAACGAGAAGGAAAACAAAATTATATACTTCGTGTTGTATTAGAGGTTAGGTTAGGTTATGTATGTTGGGTTATATCTCACTCTTTTATCTTTCTTATCAGGTCTCTTTTGCTCAACTCTTGTTCTCTTCCGACGCTGACGTTGTTAAGGGTTTTTCCCTTCATATTTTTAAGAGGGTGAAAACCAAGAAGTTTTACACCTTTTAAAAATTAGAAGGAAAGCAAAATTATATAAAGGTTAAGTTAGGTTATCGATGGGTTATATCCCACTTTTTTATATTTCTTACCAGATCTCTTTTGCTCAACTTTTTTTCTCTTCCAACGCTACACTTTAAGGGTTTGTAATGACTAAATGTTTTATTTTATGTTCTTTTCTTCCTTTTTTTAAGGGGGTGATAACTGAGAGGTTTTTTATCTTTCAACAACAAGGAAACAAGATTATATTATTGGTGATGTATAATACTTCTCTTTGATCTTTCATCTTTCTTATCAGGTCGCTTTTTCTCAACTCTTGTTCTCTTTCGACGGTGACGCTTTAAGTGTTTTCGATGACTAAACGTTTTATTTTATGTTCTTTTCTTCCTTTTATCCAAGGGGTGATGACCGAGAGATTTTTCGCCTATTTACAAAGATTTAAAAACCTCAAATAAAATAGTTTTGCGTAACAAGTAACAATTCAAAATACACGTAACATACTTTATTCAGCTTTAAAGTTGTGGTTAAAAAGCCTTTCACATTTACACCTTCTTTCAGTCTTGGGTTAAATTCCACCCTTACACTTTTCTTATCAGGACTCTCTTGACCAACACTTATTCTCTTTCGACCCGACGCTATTAGAGTATTCGGAAACTAGGTTATAACTTTGAGGACAATTTTTATTTTATAAGACGATGATGGAAAAAACGAGAAAAATTTGTCTTGATATGTAATAAAAAACAAAACTGTGTTAGGGTTAATGTTTCACTCAAACTCTGTAAAATGTTCCAAAGTAACATACTTTTTGGACCTTTAAAATATGGTTGAATAATGGTCAACCACGTTTACACCTTCTTTCAGTTTTGGGTTAGATTCCTCTCTTACATCATTCCTTTTCAGGTCTCTTTTGACCAGCTCTTATTCTCTTCCGATCCCTACGCTTTTGAAGTATTCGAGCTCTAGTTTGTACCAGGACCAATTCTCGTCCTCAAAGAAAACCAACTTGGCGATCTGCACATATTATTGCCAAGATCAAGATCAGATACAGGGTAAAAGTAATTTGCGTCCTCTTAATTTACGCTATCAACTGCATGTCAAATATTCAATATTCTCTTTAAGTGTTAACATGTGAAACTTTCTCTGTTCCAGCGGCACAGCATCACATCAGCTCTCAGCGACTGCACTGCTCTCTTCACCCGATGGCTCGCGACATCCTCTTGACCTTTACGAATTTACAGAAGAGGATTTCACTCCTCGGCGAGCGGGTCCAGGACTGTGGGAATGTCTTGTCGGGTGTCGGCACAGAATGGACCAGCAACTTGCTAGAAGGCGGGTAAGTTGTATGTATAAATGTAATTAATTAACTGGCTCACTTTAGTACTGGTGTGGAAATACCGAAGGTTCCTAGCTATATCTATATTTGATCGTGAAGTTTTTAATTGTTTGCTCTCATATTTTCAATCAGCTCTCTTCACTCTTCAAACCTTGAAGCTATTAGAGCATTCGCTTAATACAGGGATAGTTTATTCTCTTCTATAAAAAACTTAAAGCGATGAAGACCAAGAGTTTTTTGCTTTCAACAATATTATAAATGACTTTTTTGTGAAACTTTTGTGAGAAAGCTTTTAGCAATAGTTTTCCTAAGAGAAGAAAAGCAGTATATGTGACACATACATATACCTGTGTTCTCTTTAATTCAAACACTGACATCTGAATACATAAAAACATTTATAAATTCTATCTATTTGAGTATTTGTCATTTCAATTGCCGACGCGTGTATATAATAGTTAAACAAAACAAAAAGTAATTAGGTAGCCTACCTTCTTGGCCCACAGTGCCAGTTTAGAGGTTGCCATAATTGGGTAAAAACATTTAAAGAAATTCATTACCGCACATGTTACCACAGCTAATAATTAATACCAACTTAAAAAAAACTTAATATTTATTTTTAAAGAGCACCAACTTTATCTGATTATCCGCGTTTACCACAAAGACAAATCACAAAGAAATAATCAAGTGGATTAAAAAACTACCACCCTCTTCTGATTAAAAAAAAAAAAATTGAAATGTTTGAATTCTGTTAACAAGTATCTCTTTAGATAAGAGAGGAAATCTAAAAAGCAATGCTTGTGGGTAGAGGTTTGCTCAACAATGTCAAATGGCACGTGTAGGTATCATAACCTAACCTAACCTAACTTTACCTAATCTAACCAAACCTAACCTAACCTAACCCAAACCTCTCTGTGGGACAAGAAAAACGACATAAGGAAAATTAAATTCTGACCATCCAAAACAAAAGAGTTAACTTATTTACAAAGTTAGATTGGCACGGTACATCCCCTTGTATAGCATTATCTGAGTTGGCGTGCCTATGATTAGAATTTTTGGTAGCTAATTTTTAATCTAGGACCTACGTGAACCTGTGCAACATGTGTTCTGGATGTTTCTTCATCCTTCCCTTATGCCAGTAGCGCCGGGACCTCGGAGAAAGACTTCCATCCTCTTGTGAGTCTTTTCATTTTCTTCTCGATCATACTTACACCATCCATCCAAGTTATTCTGCGTCGACGGCTGCTTTTTTTCCCGATGGTTAGGTTAGGTTAGGTTACTTCTAAAATATGCTTTTGGGATTCTCTTATTTGTCTTCATATTTATCTGTCCGTATCATATCAGTTGCGACGTCCCTAGTCCGTCCCTTAATGGGTTTAGTTAAAAGGATTCCCTGGTTTGCATATTTCTCTATGTCTGCGTGTTTTCTCTGGTACTCTTCTAAGAAACCTTATTTCTACTGCAGTTATTCTACATTAAATGCACATACCCATTGATCAACTTTAAGAATAAGGTTAGGTAAGTAAATTGTTTACATTTTACTATTTTCGTGTTTTTGTGTCCCATACTTGTTATAGAATTACTGACAGCTTGGTACACAGCTGACAGCTTTTTAAATATCTCTTTTGTAATTTCTGGTGTATTGTTCTATTCGTTGTTAATATGGTTTCCATATAGTTGAATTCATTTACATATTTATTTGAATTTGACCTTCTTTCTCTATTCTCCTAATATACAAATTAATACTATTATTAATATCGAAATTGACTTTGGCGAAAAAGTGTCGATACAGAAAAAAATATCAACATACATAAAAATCCTATCATTCCAACGTACCTCTACGCAGAATATCTTAATTTCTTTCTTTCGACAATATTAACATTTTTAAATAATAGAAACAGAAATTACAAAAGATTAACTGCTGAGAATTGACGTGTGTGAGACTCGAGCACTACTGTCAAGTATTGTTTGTTAAAGTTGGAGTTGTTTCTAAACTTTGATAATCTCAAGTCTCCAATAAATCTTAATCCTTTGTTCAGTGTTTGAGTGATGTCGAGAATACATCAAAACTTCCCCTTTCCTAAACTTCTTCAGTACTGACTTCAAAAGTTTCTAATTACACGGGCGCCCTGGTTTGCTGGGTATTTAAATAGTAAATAAACTGTGAAAAAATATCGCACAAATGATTTATAGGCAAGAGTAAAAAAAGAAGAACAACAATGAAAATATTCGTCCTCAATACTCTTGATTAAGAATTTCTTAACAACTTAAAAGTTTTTAATTTCACGGGCCTTCTGCTGGGTTATTAGGTGTTCATATTGTAAATATAGATCATTTCACATTTGTGTAAATAACGCTTACAAAACATTGCACAACTTGGGACCCTACGTTGATCAACACCTCTCTTCATGTAGTCCCTCTCTTTCATGGTATCTATCGGGGCTTCAACTGTTGTTTTTTCCGATATTGACGCTATTAGAATACTCGAGGGTTTAGTGTCTTTATTTTAAGTTCTTTTCTTCTTCTTTTTTAAATAAGGTGATGACGACTAAAAGGTTTTTTTCTTTTTTAAACGAGAATAAGCAGAAACAGAAAAGATCTTTTTCATCTTACTTATCAGGCCCCCAACTCTTCTTCTCTTCAAACACTGATGCTATTAGAGTATTCGAGGGTTTGGTGTCTTTTATATCCTTTTCTACCTTTTTAAATAAGGTAATGATGACAGAGAGGTTTTCTGTTTTTCAATAAGAAGAAGCAGAAGGAGAAAAGATCTCCAACTCTTGTTGTCTTCAGATCATATTATTACCAGACTATTGGAAGGTCTTTATTGAGGTCCTTTTTTTTATATCTTTTTCTTCCTTTTTTTTATGAAGTAATGATGGCGGAAGGAAAGGGTTTTCGCCATTAAACAAGAAGAAGAAGGAAATATCTCTTTCAGGTTTCCAACTCTTGTCTCTTCAGACCCTGTCGCTACTAGAATGTTCGTGGTTTACGGGTCTGTATTTTATGCCCTTATTTTAAAGTATTAAAGAGCATGAAGGCTTATCGCCTTTTAAATAAAGAGGGAAGGGGTGACTTTTCAAGACTAACATAAAATCAGTACTTTTTCATGAATTAAAAGCTTGAAAGTTACAGAGGTCCTCAAGATTTTGTTTTTTATTATTTTTTAATATAGATTAGTCAAACGTAATAAAAAATCTGAGTAAACAGAAATGATACTGTAGTAGAGTGCAACAATTAAAAGTGACACAGACTTTCGTCATAGTATGATGACATTGAAATTTGTACATTAAGCCGGTACAAAGACGGAGAAGAAAGGGTAAACCGAGAACAACAAAAAGAAGATTCCGAGAGTTAAAAAGTGGTTGGTAAGAGTTTGAGAGAAATCCAAGGCAGGCCCTATTAAAACTTTATCCATTACCCAATGTGTTTTATTGCCTCTATTTAATTTGGTTGTAATATTAATGGTTGATTGGTTGTTGGTAACACCCAACAAACACTAAGGCATGATTTGTAAGAAATTTCATATTCCCTCTGAGGATATAAAGGAGTAAATTAATTTACAATGAAATTTCCTTAGAAAACTTGTTAGTTTAGGATAAATAATAATTGTGACATGTTTTAATTTTTTGATTCATTGTTACTCGATCTTCACCTTTTATTTATTAATTTCGTCACTTTTGTTTGTTACACATGAAGCATGTGAAATATCGTGGATTTTATAAACATCCTACATAATAGTAATTACTAAAATAAAATATACATATACACTAAATAACACAGGTATATCTACAATTTTAACAAAACAATACACCATATTAAAATATATACACGCAATAAGTTCTTTCTTTAAACCAGCAGACTGAGTTTAGGTACTTCTGTAAAGGTATTTTTCGACAGAGTAAAAAGCTTTTTTATAGGAGGTAGCACCCGAGTGAACTCTTGAAACTCTGGATAGAACCTATGTTTTCCTATTATTTGGAAGTGTTGAACAACTTTATACCAGAATAGTAAATTTCGTAAGTCTGTGAAGAGGATATTGAAGAAGTTTTGGACAGATAGGGTATCCGTGGTGGTGCTGATTGATGTCAAATATGTTCTGATTGCTGTTAACGAAAACTAAAGTTTCATTAATCTTTTCCTGTCAGGTCTCTCTTGACCAACGTTTGTTCTTTTAAGACCCTGACTCTATTAGAATATTGGAGGATTAACAGTCTTTATTTTATGTTCTGTTATTCCATTTTACTTTTTATTTTATGTTCTCTTCTTCTTTTTTACTTTTATTTTATGTTCTCTTCTTCTTTTTTTGCTTTAATCTTATGTTCTCTTCTTCTTTTTTTTTGCTTTAATTTTATGTTCTCTTCTTCCTTTTTACTATTATTTTATGTTTTCCTCTTCTTTTTTTGCTTTAATTTTATGTTTTCTTCTTCTTTTTTTTGCTTTAATTTTATGTTCTCTTCTTCTTTTTTACTTTTATTTTATGTTCTCTTCTTCTTCTTTTTGCTTTTATTTTATGTTCTCTTCTTCCTTTTTTGCTTTAATTTTATGTTCACTTCTTCCTTTTTACTATTATTTTATGTTTTCTTCTTCTTTTTTGCTTTAATTTTTTGTTCTCTTCTTCTTTTTTTGCTTTAATTTTATGTTCTCTTCTTCTTTTTTACTTTTATTTTATGTTCTTTTCTTCTCTTTGCTTTTATTTTATGTTCTCTTCTTCTTTTTTTGCTTTAGTTTTATGTTCACTTCTTCCTTTTTACTATTATTTTATGTTTTCTTCTTCTTTTTTTCTTTTATTTTTGTTCTCTTCTTCTTTTTTTGCTTTAATTTTATGTTCTCTTCTTCTTTTTTTGCTTTATTTTATGTTCTCTTCTTCCTTTTTACTATTATTTTATGTTTTCTTCTTCATATTTACTTTTATTTTATGTTCTATTATTTCTTTTCACTTTTATTTTACGTTCTCTTCTTCTTTTTTTACTTTTATTTTATGTTATCTTCTTCCTTTTTACTATTATTTTATGTTTTCTTCTTAATATTTACTTTTATTTTATGTGCTATTCTTTCTTTTCGCTTTTATTTTATGTTCTTTTCTTCCTTTTTACTGACCCAGTACACAAAGTATATGGTATGTTTAGCAATTGCCAAAAATTATAAACTCTGTTTTTTTTACTATTACGTTACACGCCCTTAGGGACCAAAAAAGTGATATTCGACATTCCGTGCGTCCGTCTTTATTGACGTTACGTCTGTACTTAAACACGATAGCGCTCCCAAAAATTAAGATAGGAAATGGCATTTAATATAGAAGACTACAGTGTGCTCATATAGATCTCAAGTGAAATTCGGAAAAGTTTAATTGAGAATGTTAAAATAGTTTTGGTTTATATATCGTGTATATCTCAATAAATTAGATTACAATCTGTAGATATCAATTCTGCTTTATGTAATGGTACCAAGACGATGACGAATAGTTAAGTTATTGTAAAAAATATAATTTTATCGACTGACCTCCCAAGAAAATGAGATATTCGTATAGCAATGAAGAGCGTAAGCTAGAGGAGACTCCTTCACAAATGTACAGCTTCGAGGACCCTCTAGCTGATACGAACGAAGCGATGTGGAGACTTTTTAACATAATATGTCTCTAGCGGACCTCGTAGATGTCCGCACATCTACGAGGTCCGCTAGAGATAAGCCAACATTAAGAAAATAGTGATTTACACAATATGAGGTTCTGAAAACCTGTGTAACAACTGTTTTAAACAAACTTACCTTACTGGAAAAGATCCCTTGATCTACCAATACAATGTAACATTCCCTACAAAGAATACACCATGTTTTATTCTTCTATGACTCATTGAAATACCAACTTGATTTATCATTTGTGGCGTACCACACGTGGGTACCCTAAGTTGCCTACCGCGAAGATCTCAGGCGCAAGGTGTTTTGATAATAAAACAAGAGAAAACAAACAATGGGGAAGAAAACGCCCCCTCCACTCGAGGGGAAAGAAGATAGCTATGGGCAGTGCTTACGGCCTACAGTGAGTAAGGTTGTGTTTTAGCCATTTGGTATCTATTATTTAACCGTAGGCTCGAAAAATCAATATGGACACTTAAGACTGAATAATGGGCCTTAAGTCCAAAGGAGTTTGAGCCGGCGCGCATTCCTTATTAATTATGTGATATATTAATAAACATCAGCAAAATTAAAGGAAATGGTTGATTAGGCCGAATAACAAGAATAAAATATGTTTTAGTTTGTCATTATAAAATGCATTTTATAACAATCAATAAATGTTATTGTTAATTAGTTATTTTGAAAATAAAGCATGAACTTCTATTGATTTTGCAATCTTTAACGTGAACTATGTGAAATCATCGCTATTGTTTGAATGATTGCGGAAAATGTTTGAATAGAAAACAATTTAATGAGCAATTAAACTCATAATGAATGTTTGGAATGTAGACGATTACGAATTCTAGTTTGATTTATTGTGAAATACTTTGCAAACGATGAAGTAAATTTAATGGCAACATATTTCTCTTTCCAATCATGACTTACACAATAATAATAAATGTCAATTCTACTACTAATAAAGAATACAAATTATAAGAACATAATTTATTCCGTGGATAGCATTTTTGTTTTGCAATAAATTTAGAGATAAGTTTAAAAAAATAGACGATGTGTAGGTAGAAATTGTCTTGTAAAATTTCTTCTTTCGATCCCTGACGTGTTCATTTACAGTGAGTACGAACCTCCATTGTTGAGGGACTGTATCTACACCTTTTGTCATATAGCCTTGGGTTAGATCCCTCTCACTTCTCTATCAGTTCTCTCTTGACTTAATCTTGTTCTCTTCCGATCCTGATGCTATTAGAGTATTCGAGGGTTAGGAGATTTTGTTTCATATTATGTTCTTTCTTTCTTAATACAGCAATGTTGACTGAAGATTTTTCGCCCGTAATCAGAAATGGAGAAAAATTTAATCCTGTCTTTTAATTTGTCTTTTCAAACTGTTATAAAAATATAGCACTAGCTATGTCGTTAAAATTTCGGTACATTGTAAAGGCTTATTATTCAAACTGAAATGACTTGAGTCCATTTTTAAATTAACCAATTTTAAATCATTTTATATTGTAATGCGGCTTTTATAGGCCAATTTCAAATTTTACTGTCTCTTTCGAACGTACATTTTTTAGGAGATAGCAACGATTGCCATTCGTTTCTATACCGGGTGATCCACAAAAAGGTCACTATTTTCGAATTAATATGCCTGACATTTAGACTGTACCTAATTTAGACTGTACAATGAATTACCCTTTACAGCTGTATTAGATAGATAAGTAGAAAAGGTACCTTCGAGTTAATTTTTTTATGGTAAATCAAAAATAAATGGCGGAATAACAAAAAAGAATATTAATCTTCTGGATAGAAACACTTAAACCACAATCCAATGCAATTAAAATGTACATTGCCATCTGTTGAATCTCGATCAGCTGTTGTTTAACACACAACAATGAAAAAATTTGACAGTTGTGTTCAAACAGTTTATGTGATATCTGACCTGGAAACAACGAATTTTTCAATTAAACAAAGAGTGAAATGTTGTTTTTGTGCTCTTATTTTTGAAAATGTAAACGAAGCAAAGAACCTACCCAAATACAATTCCTCCTTTAAGAAAATAAATTCATAAATGGAAAACTATGCTACTCGAAACTGCATAAGTTTCAAAGAAATACCATAGAATTTTTAAATCAGAAAATAAAGAATTTGCATATTTTATTTATTTAAAACTCAAAACAGGCCTAATTCAATTAGAAAAGTTTCATCCGTTCAAAGGTGTGACAAGAAACACAAAATAAATAAAAGAACCTTTTGTTTACATCATCTTATTCATCTTACTCAGCCGGAGATGAAGGACGGTTTTTTCCAAGAGGATAGAGCTCTTCCTCATTATGCTAATGTTGTTGAAGCAGTTTTTGTTCGAGATCATCCCAACCGTTGGTTAGGTCGTGGCAGCAACTTCATGAACTGGACTCCAAGATCCCCACCAGACTTGACTCTTTTTCCCTATGAGGCTTTTTGAAAGAAAAGTTTATTCTCACTCTATAGCAACAGATGATGAATTAATGAGCCTGATTAACGAAGTTGAACCTCGGCTATTTTTCAAAAGCCCTTATGTGACTCTTTTGTTTCGTTGCTATCAGTGCATAACTATCGATTCTAATAAAGGTCAAACTTGGATAATTGATAATTTATTACTGTTATTTTTCTTTATATGTATTTATGTTGTCTGCAAATCAACAAATTGTAATGGTTATGGAAATAAAATCATTTTGGTAAAACGTAGCAATATTTTATTATTCCGCCATTTTGTTTTGATGGACCTAAAAAAATTAAACTCCAGAGTACTTTTTTACATATCTATCTAACATAAAATGTTATTTCACTTAGGCCTATTCTCAACTTAAATGACCAAATTGTATTAAATTCGTCACCTCTTCTGAAACCCATCCGTACCATATTTCATTAACCTTTATCTACCTGCTAGGTCATCCCCCTACCTTTCCCGATTTCTCTATTGTATTTCAGTTTCATGTACTTATGTTTCAATAGTTGTCTATACCAGTCCTGTAAATTATCAGTTGCCCGACGATGCCGCAAGGCGAAACAATTGTAGCTCATTTATACTATTAAATATTTGAAACTTTAAGCTTTTGCTTTATTTTATCCTTAAAATGTTATGTTTGGTAAGATCAGTCTCTTTCTTCTTTCCTATCAGATTTTATTTTGACTAATTCTTCTTCTCTTCCGGCCCTAACGCTATTAAAACTTACCCTCAGGGGCTCACATAGTTTGGACATGGCAATCTTAAGACATATCCAGGACATTGAATCTTGAACCTTCTATCAGTAATAAAAAAACCTGGGGATCATACCTAGAACTAAACCTTTATTCATATAGTTTTTGGTTAGATTCCTCTCTTTCATCTTTCTTATCAGACCTTTCTTAACCAGCTCTTGTTCCATTCCAGGATTGATACTAATAGAATATTCCAGGGGTAGGGGTCTTTATTGTATGTTTCTTTTTTAAATTTATTTATATGAAGCTATGATGACCGTTGCTAAAATAAACTAAAAAAACCCTTTAAGGCAATGATGACAGCGAGGTTTTTTAAATTTATTCCACAAAAAATTCAAAAATTGAAATAATAATTAAATAAATAAATCGGGTTAACAGATTTAGACTCTATGTATAGGACTGGATTCTTTTAGTTCCTAGAAGATTTAAGGCTATTAACAATTTTTTTGTGGAAAAGGAATAAAGGAAATTTTTTTTCCAAATTCTCGCAAAAGTACAGAAAATGTGCAATACATTCGCGTCCTAGCAACATAAATTACAATCCGAGATTTTTCTTAATTTTTCATGTTAAAAATATTATTATTTGTCAATGATAGGAACTTGAATTATGGAAGATTAACTCGTGAGAATTGACGTTTGTATGAGATTTGAGCTTGACTGTCAAGTTTTGTTTGATAAAGTTGACGTTATTTCCAAACTTTGATAATCTCAAGTTTCCAGTAGTGCTAAATCTTAATCCTTTGTGGAGTGCTTGAGTGATGTCGTGCATATATCAAAACTTCCCCTTTCCTGAACTTCAGTACTCGATTCAGAAGTTTCTAATTATTAGGCTTATTTTATATATATATATATATATATATATATATATATATATATATATATATATATGTATATATACTTTAATTGATAGAGATTTAATAAGTCGATTAGTTAGAAAAAAATAGACAATTTCGTTTAGTACAAACTTTATTTTAAAATCCTAAAACAATAATTTTAACGCGGAATTCACGTTTTCACTGAAAAAATTTAATCAAATCATGTGTGAATGGTTATGCAAACATCCAAATCGGAATTCGTAAGTTCGAAATTCACTTCTAAAACGGTGATTTTCAAAGACTATTTTAAAATAAACTAATTGTTCAAACGTGAGATTTCATTATAAAAATGAAAAAGAATATATTTTTTTTAAAATTACAAGACTTTGTTAATAGGCTCTAAGTACATTTAACCACATACGGATCGACGTAAACAAACAACACCTACTAGTGGCCGTTTGGTATGTAGTGGCGCTTGACCTTCATCGGGCAAACAGGTTCCCGTCAGTTTATAGTAGTGAGGGAAGAGAGTCGGTCAGTGCGTTTCTAGACAGTGTATTACGAACAACGTGCAATCAATTATGTGTCGTACAACATCGCATATTGTTTAGTTAGTAGTACACAGTGATTTGTTAATACCTTGTGTAGTGTTGTTGCATTTGTTATTAATATGGAATTGAACCAATACAATTGAACCAAGAATTGGTAAGAAAATTATTCACAGCTAGACACGAGAGCTCATTTGCAATATTTATAACTTTATGAAAGAGGAGGCACAAGAAAGTCCAATATTATTGACAAAGGTACAAGAAAGAGTTGCCCAGGCCACAGGGGTGTCCCGCAAGAGTATTAAACGAATAATTAAATAAAATAAAATAAATATAGAAGAGTGGTGTACACGGGTAGACACTTCCCCTCCGCGGGCTGGCCTCCCCTTTCTCAGCCAGACCGCTCTCCGTTCAAGCGCCACCACATAACAAACGAGAAAGACAATTCTGAATATTAAAAGTATTAGAAACGAAAAATGTAGAAGAAACAGACTTTAAATATCGTGTGGTTAGCATACTAGGTTTAACAAGAAATAGGTTACGTTAAGTAGTTATATATATATATAAAACCGTTCATGCCCGCAGATAAACGATAACGTAATTAAATATGCAGATAATGTGTATATACACCTAAACCTAACAAAAAAAAATCGACCCTAACGTTATTAGAGAAACAATGGCTTATGAACTTTCCTTTTTTCCAGGTAGCGGTTTTTTTTCACCTTAAAAACCAACACAAAATTTAAAACTTATTATATTTATTACATAACGGTTGTTTTTTCTATTTTTAACATGGAAACTGTATGATTTATTTAATCTCAGCTGATATTTGAATGAATGAGGATATTGTTTGAAATGGATACATTTTAATAAGCAATTAGATTATAAATGAAGGGTTGGAATGTCAAATAAAGTAAGGTTTGATTTATTGCAAACTATGAATGTGATGTGAATATATTTTTTTATTAAACTACAGCAAATATATCAATAATAAATTAAGTAAAGTCAAATTTTGCAATTATACTGTTAGTAAATATGAGGAAAGAGGAAGTCCCCGGTAAACTACTGAATACGCAAATAAATTGGCTTCATATGACGTCAGCGTATCAGCTACGTGCCGAGTATTTATCTTTGCAATAAATATTAACATTTTTAAACTATAGAAATTGGATTAAAAAATAATAATTCCAGGGAATTGACGTGTGCGAGACTCGAACACTACTGCCAAGTTTTGATGGTTAAAGTTGGAGTTGTTTCTAAACTTTGATAATCTCAAGTCTTCAATAAATCTTAATCCATTGTGCAGTGCTTGAGTGATGTTGAGAATACATCAAACTTCCCCTTTCTTAAACTTTATCGGTTAGTACTTGGACATCTCTTAAGCACTAAATTAAAAAGTTGCTAATTACATGAACTTTCAGGTTTTTTAAGTATTTATCTATCTACAAAAACAAAATGAGTATGCACTATTGATTACATGTCCTGAAGGCTAGTTGATAAGTTAGGTTAGGGTGTGTGCATTACTAATTACATGTCCTGAAGGCTAGTTGATAGGTTAGTGTGTGTGCATTAATAATTACATGTCCTGAAGGCTAGTTGATAGGTTAGGTTAGGGTGTGTGCATTACTAATTACATGTCCTGAAGGCTAGTTGATAGGTTAGGTTAGGGTGTGTGCATTACTAATTACATATCCTGAAGGCTAGTTGATAGGTTAGGTTAGGGTGTGTGCATTACTAATTACATGTCCTGAAGGCTAGTTGATAGGTTAGGGTGTGTGCATTACTAATTACATGTCCTGAAGGCCAGTTGATAGGTTAGGGTGTGTGCATTACTAATTACATGTCCTGAAGGCTAGTTGATAGGTTATGTTAGGGTGTGTGCATTACTAATTACATGTTCTGAAGGCTAGTTGATAGGTTTGGTTAGGGTGTGTGCATTACTAATTACATGTCCTGAAGGCTAGTTGATAGGTTAGGGTGTGTGCATTACTAATTACATATCCTGAAGGCTAGTTGATAGGTTAGGTTAGGGTGTGTGCATTACTAATTACATATCCTGAAGGCTAGTTGATAGGTTAGGTTAGGGTGTGTGCATTACTAATTACATATCCTGAAGGCTATTTGATAGGTTAGGTTAGGGTGTGTGCATTACTAATTACATATCCTGAAGGCTAGTTGATAGGTTAGGGTGTGTGCATTACTAATTACATGTCCTGAAGGCTAGTTGATAGGTTAGGTTAGGGTGTGTGCATTACTAATTACATGTCCTGAAGGCTAGTTGATAGGTTAGGTTAGGGTGTGTGCATTACTAATTACATGTCCTGAAGGCTAGTTGATAGTTTGAGTTTTTGCATTACTAATTACATGTCCTGAAGGCTAGTTGATAGGTTAGGTTAGGGTGTGTGCATTACTAATTACATGTCCTGAAGGCTAGTTGATAGGTTAGGTTAGGGTGTGTGCATTACTAATTACATGTTCTGAAGGCTAGTTGATAGGTTTGGTTAGGGTGTGTGCATTACTAATTACATGTCCTGAAGGCTAGTTGATAGGTTAGGGTGTGTGCATTACTAATTACATATCCTGAAGGCTAGTTGATAGGTTAGGTTAGGGTGTGTGCATTACTAATTAAATATCCTGAAGGCTAGTTGATAGGTTAGGTTAGGGTGTGTGCATTACTAATTACATATCCTGAAGGCTATTTGATAGGTTAGGTTAGGGTGTGTACATTACTAATTACATATCCTGAAGGCTAGTTGATAGGTTAGGTTAGGGTGTGTGCATTACTAATTACATGTCCTGAAGGCTAGTTGATAGGTTAAGGTGTGTGCATTACTAATTACATGTCCTGAAGGCTAGTTGATAGGTTAGGTTAGGGTGTGTGCATTACTAATTACATATCCTGAAGGCTAGTTGATAGGTTAGGGTGTGTGCATTACTAATTACATGTCCTGAAGGCTAGTTGATAGGTTACGTTAGGGTGTGTGCATTACTAATTACATGCCCTAAAGGCAAGTTGATAGGTTAATTTAGGTTCGGATTATTTCTTACTTCCATCCAACCCCTAAGGAACAATATGGTTTATAACCAAAATAATTGGAGTTGTATCCATTTTCACTCGCCGATTCAGCCAGAAATATTTACATGACTTAACATGTGCTAAAGCCTAGTTGCTGTGTATACAATTGAACTTACTATACACGTTTTTCAAAACTGAATTAATTTGAGAATATTATTTAAATTTAAAAAAATTAAAACGGACTAAGAAGTATAAAATAATTTCTCGTAGCCCCATATAGATTTATAACTCCATACAGATTGTCCTGTAAGTTTGTGATTGTGAATATTTAATAGATATAGAAATACTTGTATTCTTTAAAACGAAAAACGTCGAGCGCATGGAATAAATAATAGAAGATTATCTCTATTTATTGAATTAGGAGTTACTTGACCTCATTAGGAATTTTGAGAGTTTTCTCAACGGCAGCGACAGCTGCTCCCTACACTCTTTACAATTGACCTTGACTTTTGAGATGTCTTAAATTAACTTGAATACGATTTCTCACAAATAATAACCCCTCAGGGGCTGAGCGAGGGCTAGGCGACCTTGAGAGACCACTAGTTGGATCTACACCTTCTTTCATGTAGTCTTGGTTTAGATTCCTTTTTTCATCTTTCCTATCAGGTCTCTCTTGATCAACCTAGTGTGTTCTTTTCCGACCCTGACACTATTGGAGTATTCGAGGGCTAGGGGTCTTTATTTATTTATTTTTTTTGTAAGGCGATATTGATTGAAAGATTGTAACAACGAGCCCTTACAAAAAATATTAAAATGAACGCGTTTCAACGACAATGTCGCCATTGTCAGTGACGTAAGAGGTACAATAATTAAAGTATAACTAACCCAGAACTGTGCCAAGCCTCGTATTTATAGCCTACATAATGCAGGAGAAGGGGAGTGGCCTAAACCTATTTGACAACTTTCTAAATAGTAATGCATTAACACCCTACGTCATTCAAAGCAACCTATGTAACTAATAGAATATTACTAAACTAATATTCATGCATAAGTTTTTCAATTTTATTTTACATCAATGGTAAATTTTATTTTATAATCAATTTTTTGTAGGTTCTAATATAATATTTACAATTACGATATTTGCTAATGTTTAAAGTTTCCCAAACATCTATTATTATTATATTTTTTTTCAGTAATTTCTACTATAAAACAATATTTTCTATTTAGACAATGTTTAGTAATTACTAACTCATATACTAACTGTTACTGTTACTCATATAGCTATAATATAACTGACTCATATACAGTGGTCTAATGAAGTTAATGTATGTTATTTGTTTTGGGGTTGAGGGTCGTAAAGTGTGGGTGACACACGGTTTATAGTAGGATTAACACCTTCCCGAGTGACCCATAGCAAAGGATTAACCTAACCTCAATAACAAGAATGTATTACATGGTTGACTGTATTTATACTTGGAATGTTATTTCACCAGGACTGTCCTACATTAAATGTAATATTATCCCTTACATACAGTGTCTAACTAAAAGGTAGAGATAAATAAATGTAACAATATCCCTACTGATGGAGATTTATTTTGAGTGGAAAGTATTTTTTTTAATGAAATTGAATTTGAAATTAAATCAATATCTTTGAAATCAAGTTAGGAATTATTAAAAGATTGATTAAGTCAATCAATGGTTTATATTTTATAATTAACTGCTGATTGCCCCAGTTTCACCTGGAGATAGTTTTATATAAAATAAATTTTTTTGAGCACAGCCCTAATGATGGTGCTAAAGAAATAAATTATGCCCCAATACAGCAACACAACAATTTTGATCAAAATCGACCCATAAATAACAAAAATACGATACTTGTTTTAGGAGTAAAAAACACCCTTGGAGTGGAACATTTTCAAAACCCTTTCTTAGTACGCGTCTACAGACCTACCACAAACCATGTTAAAAAATTGATAGCTCAAGGATTTTTGGATCCAGAGATTTCGTAATCACTCAGTGGGTTTTGACTTATATATATATATATAGATTACAATGTACTCTATATAAAACAGTTAACAAGTGATATGTTTGTCTTCGCAGGTGGAACAAGGACTTAGACTGTACAATCAACACAAACAACAAGCAGCAGTTACGAAATGGAGAAGTGCTCTTAAAAGAATACGCAAGCCAAGTGATAAATTTATTTTACTTGGCTATTTGTATCAGGCTTATATGGACTGGGGGAAATACAGGTAAATTTTGTGTTAAAATATAATATTGATTTTAAATTAATAGATTTCAAGGCTTATATGTTTTTACCAGCTAGTATTGTTAAATTAAATAATATTTCAAGTGAAAAATATACGACCTAGACTGGGAATTAAACGCAGGACGTTTGGCTTTACGCGTCAATGCTTTACCAACTGAGCTATCCTTAGTCGCTTCCCAGCATAGGGACATTAATTTAAATGTCCTTTCTAACTAGGTAATTAATTTGATAACGTGAAAATTACAGCAAAAAACAAAATCCAGTGAGAAGTGTACGCCCCATGCTGGGAAGATGCTAAGGATAGCTCAGTTGGTACAGCGTTGGTGTGTAAAGTAAAAGGTCCTGTGTACAATTCTTGGTCTAAGATCGCATATTTTTTACTTGAAGTATTATTTAAAATAATCCTCGTTATTTATTAGTCATGATATTATAAGTGGATACTTACAAATGCACAAATATATGTCGTAAGAATATTCTTAGTAACATTTTATTAAATAACTATTTTGACGGAATCGCAGTAGACAACAAAGGTTCGTGCGACGGTTAACTGAGTCCTCACTCATCTTAAGGGCGTAGAGTAAAAATTATGTTTTAGTTTTTCACTTTTTAGACAGATAAATATTAAGCTTGACTTGAACGCAAAATCAAATGCTACGTTTATTTATTCAAACACGTTTCAACAACAAATTTGTCATCTTTAGTGATGAACGAAAACGATTACAGCAAGCCACAACAACTATGGGTTAAAACAACTGTCGCTTCACCATTGTAAAGTAATCACCAGCTAAATATGCAAATTTAAATGTAGCTTTATCAGCCGAGAATAGTTTTGGTAAAATATTAGGAATCCTAAGGATAAAATTCAAGAACAAGATGATAGGAATTTATTGGATAAATTGTGAAATATGTCCGTAAAAATATATAAGCCTAACAAAAAGAAATTTTAATAGAAGAACTAAAGAACACTGTCCACTTTCAGCTCTGACCAAACACTGTTTCGATGAAAAACAATACCGTTAAACTCAAGGATTATGAATTTAATCAATTGTTAGTTTATTCTTACCTTATGCAATCCATAAATGTCCTAGTGGACTACCGGTTTCGACCGTTAATTAGTCATCTTCCGGACATCATCATCAATAGTCAAGTTTCCGGTCAAATTTTAACATGGAACTACGTCCAGTTTTTTAAGGTAGACTTAATACTAAATTAAATTATGCATAATTTGTATTGTGTGTACACGGTGTTATTTATTTTTTAAAAAAATGTTTTAGTGTTTGTGTGCATGTTTGTAAGTATAAATAAACATGAATTTCAAAGTCCACTTGCATGACGAAATCCAAAATTCGATGATTAAAGAAGAAGAGTGATGTTAGGGACCAACTAACGATCGAAACCGGTAGTCTACTACGATTTTAAGGATTGTTCGCATAAGGTAAAAATTATCTAACAATTGATTATTATTAAAGTAGGAAACTTTGTTTTGTTGAAAAAATTTACTAAGCTAAATACAATAGATGCTTGGGAAACGTTTTTCTATTAACAAATCGATAATGTAATTATAAATAACGAATTAGGACCAAAACAAGGTTATATATTAATGTAGATTCCATGTTATCTTATTGGATGTATACTAATCAGTTTAGTAATAATGTATTAGTTATATTTTATCTTTAGGTTATTTGGAATAACGTAAAGCATCTGGTAATGCCTTACTGTAAAGTATGTTTCGGGCACGCTCCTTTTAGTAATGTATAAATACGGGTTTGGCACAGTACTAGGTTTAGTTATTGTAACTCGAGCATCACTGAAGATATCGGCTTTGTCGTTGAAACGCGTTTGAATAAATAAACGAACTATTTGTGAGAATTTGTGTTTAAGTTTTATTCTAATAATTTAGACAGATATTTAAAAAAAAATTCTTCTTCGCCAACATGTACTGGGGCCTTACTCCCTGTACTGAAATTAAATGATTTTTTCAACTATTCATGCCACTCATTTACAATTAGATAAGATAAAGACAGTATAAGACAAGAGACCCGCTAATTGTCGAATATTAGCGTCAGAGTTGGAAGAAAACAACAGTTGGTCAAGATAAACTTGATAGGAAAGTGAGAGGGATCTAACCCAGTATTACATGAAAAATGAATGCAGTTAGCTGAGCCACTTGACTATTTAGTGTTTTCTTTTTCTAATTCGTATTTAAAAGGCCTCTCTGAAACCGTCGCCTTACAAAGAAGAGAAGAAAATATCATAAAATAATAACCCTTCTCTCGAATACCATAATAACGTCAGGATCGGAAAGGAACAACAGTTGAACAAGAAAGTATTCGTAGGCAAAGAGTCTTTATTGTGTATGTTCTTTATTTACTTTTATTTAGTTAAAAAAAAAGAATATTAACCAATTTTTGTTCTTTTCCGAACCGTATTAGGTTTTTGTGGTGTAAGGGGTTTTATTTTATCCACTTTTCTTATTTTTTTATTAGACTATTATGGCCGAGAGGTTACGCATTTATAAATGTGGAGGGGGATATTGTATTCTACAAGTTTAACAATACATTTTATCACGTATTTTCATTACCTACTATAAAATAACTCCATCTATTTACATTTTATTATTGATCTGTAATCTTATACTCCCAAATAAATAAATACATCTTCCAACTATTAGAACATACAAAGATAGTGATAAAACCAAAATAAAATGTGTCAGTCTTAGTCTCCAGAGAAGATTTCATTAAGCTCAGGCAGGAAATTAATCGTCTTTGCCAAGTGTTTCTTAGAGTTTAAAAGAAAAGTGATCAATGAAAACTTCGCTCACTTATTAGGTGCTTGGAAATCTCAAAGGAACCTAACTGGAATACCCTTTTTCATGTAGTCTTGGCTTAGATGCATCTTTTTTACTTTCCCTATAAGGTTTCTCTTGACCAACTCTTGTTATTTTCCGAACTATAACGCTGTTACAGCATTCTAGGGTTAGTGGTATTTATTTTATCCTTTTTATATAAGGTGATGATGACCAACAAATAGAATGATTTTGTGTAGAGTGGTTTGATAAACACCAAGTATGTATCCATTAAAAATTCACTGGGTAAAACGCAGATGTAAAAAAATAAATTTTCTTTTGCTAACGTAAATATTCTTTCACTTTTGTTTATTTTGTAGTAGAGGTTGCGTAGTAATAAAAATGGAACTGATTACAACAGTCTGGGATCTAAAAAATAAATAATAATATAAATTCCTTAACGCAACAGTGTGGTTTATTAAACAGCTTTATCATCGGGTGATATGTGGTCAACACTTTGAGTTCCTGTCGCCGTAACTCTACACGTGCGACTAGATCCCACGATGCTGGATGAACACTATAATTTTTTGGGTCTTTTTCCATGTCCATCTCTCCAGCCCCTCATTTTAGAATTTTAATATTTGAATTATAACGAAGTTTTATTCTAGTTTCGTGTTTTAATTAAGTTTTGTGCTCGAAGCGTTGTGGAGTTTTTAATCAAAACATGATGATGGAAGCGTGTGTGGGGGGGGGGGGTTGAAGACATGTTAGTGATCTCAATCGGATTTGAAATTTTTATTTACACCACAGTTTTGTGCTATTTTGTGTTCGACGCGTTGTTATAAAACTTATTCCTAGTAAAACTTGTTTAGAATCTAGTAAAACTAGAAAAAGAGTAGACAGTTTCGGAGCTTTATTAGAGAAAGTGGTTTTATCTAAAAAGAAAGAAGAAACACAAAACAAAATGCTTATTTGTTTCGGCAGTCGGTTGGGTTTACCTTCTAAGGAGATGTCATTAAACTCAATCCGGAAATTAAACGCCAAACTTCCTCTTTAAGAAAAGTGATCAATGAAAGCTTCAATCTGAGTACAGAACAGCTGTGTTTGGACATGTAACACAATGAAGAGTGACATTTCCAAACAATCCTATCTTATTGAAGGTAATTCCATTTGCCATTCCTTCAATAACTCACTGTCGCTATCCATTAGCAAGAGATGGAGATGAATATTTGTCTCTCACATCTATTCTCTTCAAAGAGGTTCTATTATATTATTGTCAAGCTTTAATATTCTCTCATTTAATTAAGAACTCTGATTCTATAGGATCTTGCGGAATAGCATTTATAGTACCTTTTTGTCTTCAAAATTTATGAAAATAAAAAAGACAAAGACACTTGTTGGGAAGGTTTTTAAAATATCTAGATGTTAAATTTTTCAATGCTTGAAACACTTACAAAAAATATAATGTATTCAAATTTAATTCATTTGCCGGAACATTCTAAATTGTGTTATGGAGTCACATAATATTTTTTTAGATTATGGGCCCTTTGGAGTTCACTAGTGATGAGAGCCGTTTTCGCTTTAAACAAAAAAGAAATAAAATATACAATGAAAGACTCACTCATGAGTTTAGTAATCACGAGGATTCATATCTACATCCTTCTTTATGTTGACTTAGGTTAGATCCCTCTCTTTCATCTTTTCAACCTCATCTTTTTCGACCAACTCTTGTTCTCTTCCAACCTAGACGTTATTAGACTTCTCAGGTTCTACATATTATAGTCATGGGTTAGATCTCTTTCTATTATATTTCCTATCCGATCTCTCTTGACCAACTCTTGTTCTCATACAAACCTGACGTTATTAGACCTCTCAGGTTCTACATATTATAGTCATGGGTTAGATCTCTTTCTATTATATTTCCTATCCGATCTCTCTTGACCAACTCTTGTTCTCTTCCAAACTTGACGTTATTAGACTTCTCAGGTTCTACATATTATAGTCATGGGTTAGATCTCTTTCTATTATATTTTATATCCGATCTCTCTTGACCAACTCTTGTTCTCTTACAACCCTGACGTTATTAGACTTCCAATTTTCTACATATTATAGTCTTGGGTTAGATCCCTTTCTATTATATTTTCTATCCGATCTCTCTTGACCAACTCTTGTTCTCTTCCAAACCTGACGTTAATAGACCTCTCATGTTGTACATATTTTAGTCTTGGGTTAGATCCCTTTCTATTATATTTCCTATCCGATCTCTCTTGACCAACTCTTGTTCTCTTCCAAACTTGACGTTATTAGACTTCTCAGGTTCTACATATTATAGTCATGGGTTAGATCTCTTTCTATTATATTTTATATCCGATCTCTCTTGACCAACTCTTGTTCTCTTACAACCCTGACGTTATTAGACTTCCAATTTTCTACATATTATAGTCTTGGGTTAGATCCCTTTCTATTATATTTTCTATCCGATCTCTCTTGACCAACTCTTGTTCTCTTCCAAACCTGACGTTAATAGACCTCTCATGTTGTACATATTTTAGTCTTGGGTTAGATCCCTTTCTATTATATTTCCTATTCGATCTCTCTTGACCTAAACTCTTGTTCTCTTCCCATCATGACGCTATGAGAGTTTTGAAGAGCTAGTGTTCTTTATTTTGTACCCATTTCTTCTTTCTTCTAAGGCGATATGACAGAAAGGTTTTTGTCTTTAAATATCAAGTTAAAAATCCGGTGGTTGAGGGAATGTGGTCTCTATTTATGCCCAACTCGTTTTCGTTTTATAAAGACGATTTTGGTTAACAGGTTTTTCACCTTTAGACAACGAAGAAAAACATTCTTTTAAAATTAGTTTTTATGGTAAAATCATTGATACAGAATAAAGGTTATCATTAACAAAACTAAATTTTTCATCCATTTTGGAAAAATTGGGGGACAATTTAAATTTTAAAAGCCACATTTTAATGATTCTAAATGGGACACCTTGATGTTTGAGAGATTTGTCGCCTTTGAACAACAAAGAAAACAAAATGTTGAATTTAACTTTTTGTTAAAAACCTCATAAGAACGAGGAAATTCTAATGATGGTATTACGGTTCAGAAACGTGTAGCTTAAATAAATAAAAATGAAAAAAGTCTTACAACGACAGAAATGTTACATTTAGATTATAAAATTACCAAATATGTCCGATTTTAAAGTGTGCATCCCTCTCTCCCAATATCAGATTAATTCGCTCTTGCATGAGTATTTACTCACACCTAACTAAAATGTAATATCCAAAGTGCTTAATAGATTAATCTGCTTATGTGAAACGGTATTCTGTTATTAGATTTCTGTATCAAATACAGTCTGGTACAGGATTACATTGATTATTCCTGTAGTTTCGGATTGCCAATCCAAAGCTTGGTTTCACTATGAAATCTAAATAGCTTGTAATAAAAGTTCATCACATATGACACTGTTCATCAAATACTTTATCTTCAGAAAATATTTAACTCGGGGTTACATCATGCTATCGGTCGTGAAACTTTTACAGTCAGTAGATGAGAGAACCATATTTATTTTGACTATAAAAATTTTATTATAAACAAGGTGATGCTTCAAATGTTGACAATTTGATTTAATATTTTGTATTAATTTTTAACGGTTAATGCAAATTTTAAGAGTGTTTTGAAGGTCTTTTGAACACCATAGGAACGGTGGTGTTAAATATGTTTTATGAGAAAGTAATTTCGTTTCAGACTAGCTCAATTTGTGCTGTTTTCTAATCTGAATGAAATGACGTATAAAAGGGTTTTTTACGTAATATAAAACAAAAACTTTGACTATTTCAACGTAAAAATATCAAAGAAATTAAAAGAAAAAAATCAGTAGTAAACAATTAAGGTAAACGGAAATCTAGTTGAATTATAAATTTGCACAGTTATCAATGTTTTTTCTAGATCTAGTTGAATTATAAATTTGCACAGTTATCAATGTTTTTTTTCTATATCTAGTTGGATTATAAATTTGGACAGTTATCAATGTTTTTTCTAGGTCTAGTGGAATTACAATATTGCACAGTGATTAATGTTTTTATAGATCTAGTTGAATTACAGCTTTGCACAGTTAAAAATGTTTTTCTAGATCTAGTTGAATTACAGTTTTGCACAGTTAACAATGTTTTTCTAGATCTAGTTGAATTACAATATTGCACAGTGATCAATGTTTTTCTAGATCTAGTTGAATTACAGTTTTGCACAGTTAACAATGTTTTTCTAGATGTAGCTGAATTACAGTTTTGCACAGTGATCAATGTTTTTCTAGATCTAGTTGAATTACAGTTTTGCACAGTTAACAATGTTTTTCTAGATGTAGCTGAATTACAGTTTTGCACAGTGATCAATGTTTTTCTAGATCTAGTTGAATTACAGTTTTGCACAGTTAACAATGTTTTTCTAGATGTAGCTGAATAACAGTTTTGCACAGTGATCAATAGTTTTCTAAACCTGGTTAATTACATTTTTGCACAGTGATCAATGTTTTTCTAGATCTAGTAGAATTACAGTTTTGCACAGTTAACAATGTTTTTCTAGATCTAGTTGAATTACAATTTTACACACTTATCAACTTTTTTTTTCTAGATCTAGTTTAATTATAAATTTGCACAGTTATCAATGTTTTTTCTAGATCTATTTGAATTACAATTTTGCACAGTTATCAATGTTTTTCTAGATCTAGTTGAATACAATTTTGCACAGTTATCAATGTTTTTCTACATCTAGTTGGATGTGTTTGGTAACGAGAAGTAAAATGTTGGCAGATTTCAAAAAGCTGAAAGGTTTAAAAAAAAGTTTCTTTACACTGTACCTCATACATATGGAACTAATACAACTTGAAATTCTGAATCCCTAAAGTATCCCTTATTGTGAGTACAAGTGTTGCTATACCGAAGTACCCCAGCTGGATCTACAACAATCTTCATGTAGTCTTGGTTTAGATCCCTTTTTTACATATTTTCTATCTGGTCTCACTTGTTCTTTTCGATCCCTACACTATTACAGGAGCCAATGAGTTCGGACACAATGTGCTTACAAGAATCCCTTCCTCTCTCCCATCGCCTACAACCCATTAAAAGCCCTCCTTTTATATGTGTTAGTCTTACAACTTTATATTTCTCAGTACCCTCAGGGGCTCACTTATATTGAGTACGGGCGTGGCAATCCCAAAGGACTCTAGCTGGATCTACACCTTATTATAAATACCTCTCTTTCATGTTTTCTATCAAGTCTCTCTTGAGCAACTCTTGTTCTCTTCCGACTTATAATATTATTTGGGTATTCGAGGGCTAGGGATCTTTAGTTGATGTCGTTTTCTTCCTTTTTTTTTGTACAAGGCGATGATAACCACGAGTTTTTATCTCTTTAAACAGGAAAAAAAATTACCGCTAAATACACGAGATAAACAGATTCGTGAAAGAATCTAAATTGGTAAACGAAAAAGCTTTTTCAACTGTATATTCTTTTTACAACTGATCGAGACTACTTGTGATTTAAATTTGTAAAAAAATAGTCATTAATACTTGTAAGACCACGTGAGACAGTCCCTTTTGGAGCTGATTTAATTTTGATTTTTAGCGGGGGGGGGGGTTCTATCAGATTCGAATCAATATCGCTTTTAGAGGCGTTTTAGACTTATAAGTTAAAATACGTAAAGAGACGAGAATAGTCTAAAACTATTAAAATATTGTTAAAACAGATAAAAAAATTATATTTACAGTTTTGTTTTATAAATAAATCGAATAATATAAATAACAATGGTGTTTATTTTACAAAATTCCCTTAGGTATTTTATTATAAAGATTAAAAAAAAAAAAGTAATTTCTAGAGAGAATAATGCTGTAGGCATTATTTTGTATACAGCTCTCTCAAAATTTTATTTGATTAAATTACCCCTTTGGATGAGTTACTTAATTATCGAATACAGAATTAATTGCTTCGTATACATAATGAAAATATCCTTATATTTTCTTACTTTACAATTTTAAATTAAATTTTTTTGATTTAATTACACACTTTTTTTAGCTCTTTTAAAATTGCTTGATAGGTATCATTATCAGATCTTATTTTAGTTATTTTATAATAAAGAAGTTTTTAAATCAAACTATTTGTTACAAATACTTGACATAAAGTTTATTTTAGTTATTCTGAATCTGATTTGATTTTACCTTAATTTTAGATTTACTGGTAATGATATGGTTTTATTGACATTGATTTGGTTTCATTGACATTGATTGTTTATTTTAAAATTACTGGCTATAACTTCGTTTACTAACATTGATTTGATTTTAAGTTTATAATTTGATTTACTGTTTATAATTTGGTTTTAATGACCTTGATTTGAGTTTAAGTTTATTTCAAATTCAATGATTTTGATTTGGTTTTACTGACATTGATTTTATTTTAAGGTTATTTTAGATTTACTGATCATGATTTGGCTTTACCCACATTGATTTGATTTTACGTTTATTTTAAATTTACTGATCATGATTTGGTTTTACTAACATTGATTTGATTTTGAGTTAATTTTAAATTTACTGATCATGATTTGGCTTTACCCACATTGATTTGATTTTACGTTTATTTTAAATTTACTGATCATGATTTGGTTTTACAGACATTGATTTTATTTTGAGTTAATTTTAAATTCATTGGTTATGATTTGGTTTTACTAACATTGATTATATTTGAAGTTTATTTTAAACTTACTGATCATGATTTGGTTTTAGGTTAATTTTAGATTTTCTGGTTATGATTTCGTTTTATTGACATTGATTTAATTTTAAGTTAGGTTTAGTTCAATAATAATTAATGGAGTTACAAATTTCTCTTATATAAATTTTAAATTACAAACTAACTACAAATTTCTTTCTGTTTCTGTTCATAACACTTTATTTTAAATTCACACACATCTTTCACTTTTCTTCATTGATAATTTTTATTGATTTAATAATATTTGAAATTACGTAACATATTTAAAATATCTTTATATTTGACAAATTTTTTAAATTATGTTGCCTTTGAAATACACTGATTACTCGATTTATGAACTTGTTAAAATTTTTAATCTTAAACAATAAATTTTTGTAATAGCCTTGTCTGCTTGATTTGATGGTTGGAAATTGACTGAGACTGAATTTTCAAGCATTACCCCAATCGGTTTATAATTTTTAATTAGCATAGTTTTTACTTTGCCATTGGTTAATAAATCTTGGGCTTGCTTCTGATTGGATGTTTTCCTTTATAAAGTATTTGCAGGCCTTCGTGTACACTTCGAGTTAACAGTGGTGAATTCTCAGTGTTTTATGTATGGCTTGCTTGTTTTCCTAGGAACGTTTAGTCCAATAAACTATAATCCTCTACTCTGTAAGTTTTACCTTAATATTTTATTTTCTATAGTAACTATTTTAAAGATATTAGTTTTTGAATATAACATACTCATAATATCCAAGAGACTTCTTCATATTGTACTGATTTTCAGGGAAAGTATGGAATTTGCTCACAGACAACTCAACATAGCAGAGGAAGCTGATAGCCCTAACTTACGAGCTGAAGCCTACCTGAATCTTGCTCGTACTCATGAGCGTATGGGTGCTTTAGAACGCGCTTTAGCATGTGCTCGTCATTCATTGTACAATGAGTGCGATCAATGTAGAACAGCTGGACTCGTTCAAATCACTGTCGGTAGTGTACATTTAGAACTTGCTACATTTTGTAAAGCTTTGCAAGCGTTCCAACAAGCTCATTCTATTGCTCAGAGGATACAGGATCCAGCACTTGAATTACAGGTAATTTTTTCAATTCTAATATAATGTTATTTTCTGGATCCGAAATACTTATCATATGGTTTATTAATTTATAGTAAAGTCATATCATGAGATTTATTATTATTTTATATAAGACAAGTATATTTTAAATACGATTTATGAACAGAAGAATTAGTATTTTAGAAAATAAAAGGCCTAACCTAAACATATAATTTCCAAATTAAAATAATTATGTTGTAATTCTTAAGACATAATTAGAAAGGTGAAAAAATAAAAAAAACAAACAAAACTCTAATTGTTTTAAAAAATAGGTGCTACATATAGGCCTACCTTCTTCTCTTACCAGAGGCCCACTATAGTGAATACAGGCTAGGCTGTCCCATGTGACCTAGCTGGATCTACTTGTTTTATTCATGTAGTGTTTATTTAATTTATATTTTTATTTTATTTCTAAGGCAAAGACGACCGAGAAGTTTTTCGGTGTCGTGGGATGAGCGAACAGAAGTTCCACAGTGGGTTGTGCGAACAACAATGGATACGCAGGAGAATGACCTGCTGACAGGGCTACAAACTAAAATCCTAACAATTAGAGAATCCCTAACTTATTATTCACTGTAACAGTTTAACAATGAACTAATTCTGAATATCATGACTCACACTACCTGTACATCTCCCGCGCACCCACTCGAGTAGAGCACACACGAACTTAATGCGCATCAGTCTCATGTTTAGTGCACACCTTGTGATTAGTTCGTTAGTTGGTTGGCCAAAGAGGTACCTAATTTGTGATTTTTTGTTCTTGTAAACTAAAGAAGTTAAATTATGTAAAGTTTAAATCTAAGAACGTTGGTTATTTGAAGTGATTTTTCTCTCATGGGCACACATAGGGTGTGAAAACTTCGAGGTAACTCTTTCTTCGTGCAGTCTTGGGTTGGTTTCCTCTCTTTCATCTTTCCTATCAAACAACAATTTAAAACATTAATTATATTTTTAGGTGATGATAACCGAGAGGTTTTCTGCCTTTAAACAACAAGAATAAAACGTTTGAACCGGTTCTCCTTCATTGTTCTCCTTCATAAACGCATTAATTATGCATATGTCAAAAGGATAAAGATGAATTTATTAGATGAAAATTTATAAACTTGTTTCTGCATATAGTACCATGATATATAGTTTATAATTTTTCTTGTTTTATTCGATACTAAACTGAAATCAACATTTAATTAAATTAAAATTTATACTTTTTTAACAAAATGAACTTTATAAACTATTTGTTTCCAGGTTTACGTCGGTCTTTCCGAATTGTTTGGCCGACTTCAAGACGCCGATAAAAGTGCTCGATACGCATCTAAAGCTTATGACCTCTCTAGAAACCTCCAACTTGGAGATCTCAATTCCAGACATCACCGTGCGGCTCTTCTTCAGATGGCATCGGCTTTAAGGAAACAAGGAGAACTAGGGGATGCTCACGATTACTGCAGTGTAAGTACTTTACTTCAAAATTAACATCAAACAATCTTTTTACCTATTTTATCAAATTAAAGAAAAACATGTTTCGATGAAAGTATCGTCATCTTCAGTTATTTACAGGTAGAGATGATTTCCATGCACGTAACTCAACTATAAGTGTAAAGAGTAATTTAGTGTTTCATACATATAGCAGCAGTGAGATAATTATGGCATCCACAAGTTCAATGCTTTCACAATGTAATAAATTTGACCTAATCTCATTTTTTTCGTAGAGGAGTAAGGCATAGGCACTAATAGAAGTGCCTTCCGTTGTGCGAGAATCTTGGTTCATTTGGATTACTCTCTAAACCTTATCCTCTTTTTGGATCTTCCTGATGTTTCAAGGATCTTCCTTCCTTTCGAGACCGCCTATCGGTAAGAAATATTCAAAATAGTCACACGTGGCTTCTTCACGTATATACAAGTAGGTTTTTAAATTACCATGCCCTGTGATGACATGGGTTAGATGGTAATTTAACCTTTAGGGAATCACTTATAATGTGGCTCACTATCTGGATCTATACTGTTTTCATGTAGTCTTCGGTTTGATCCCTATTTTTCATCTTTGCTATCAGGTCTCTTTTGACCAGTTTTTGTTCTTTTCCGACTCTGATCCTATTAGATTATTCATGAGCTAACGGTCTTTAATTAATGGTTTCCTCAGAAGCTACTTAAAAATTCCGTGCTTACCTAGATGAATCTACACCTTTTCTTCATGTAGTCTTTGGTTCGTTCCCTCTCTTTCGTCTTTCCTATCAGGTCTCTTTTGACCAGCTTTTGTTCTTTTCCGACTCTGAAGCTATAAGTGTTCAAAGGCTAAGGGTCTTTAGTCTGTTTCCTTCAAGGGCTTTCTATAGTGAATATGTATTTAACAATTCCGTGTTTACCTAGGTGAATCTACATCATTTCCATGTAGTTTTTGATCTCTTTCTTTCTTCTTTCCTAACAGTTCAAGAGTCCTTGAACAACTCTTGTTCTTTCCGACCTGACGCTTTTAGAGTATTCATGGGCTAAGAGTCTTTAATTAATGTTTTCCTCAGAAGCTCCTATACTGAGTACGTACTTAACAATCCTAAGGGTACCTGAATCTAAATCTTTTTCATGTAGATCCCTCATTTTTTTTATTTTATTTTTTTATTTTTTTGTACAATCTCTTTAGTCTTTCCTTTCATTTCTCTTTTGACCAATTTTTGTTATTTTCTGATCGTGGGCTAGTGGTGTTTATTTATAGTTTTTCTTCTTTTTTTGTAAGGTGATAATCATGAGGTTTTTGCCTTTAAACAAGGAAAACATCTCTTTAATTTTTCCAATCACATCTCTTGATCAACTCTTGTTCTTTTCCAACACTGACGCTATTCGAGGGCTTGGGATATTTATTTTATATTCCTTTCTTGTTATTTGTTATAAGGCGATGATGTCCGAGAGGTTATTTGACTTTTAAACTAGAAGAAAAAAACATGTATGACATTTTATTCATTTTTAAATAATGCTTTGATGCGCGAGAGCTTCTTCACTTTAGAAAAAAGATGATATTTTGCTTCCCACCATTTTCTCCATACTTTTTTAGGGTTTAATTATCTTTAAATTTAATGGTCGATTTTTACGGCTTATTTTTTTTAAGTAATTTATAACCCGTTCTATTTCCAAGTTCAATAATTATATAAAAAAGTTGGTTTTCTTCCCCCACTAGCTGGTAAACTCAGTGGATATATTTTGACGATATTGGAGTTGGGAGGGTGACTGAATTGCTTCCCTACTGTATATGCATGAGACATTGGGTTAGCTTTACAGTTCAATTGTACAAAGCTGGTGTAGGCTACGTGGAGACAACTGAAGCAGAAGATTTAGTCATTGAAATGTAGGCGGCGCGGCGTCTTGATGAAAATAAAGCGTTTGTTGTGGAAATTCGTGTGTTTCTTGTACTTGGTGAATGGATTTTCCCGCACGTATTGCTTAGCCTAAATAAATTTTTTGCTTTATTCGGTCGTATCGGCAGTCGCATATACAATATTTCTTTTAATTCTGGATTTGAAAATTTTGTGTCATATCTTAGATTGTTTGTTTTTTGTAGAATAATATTAAAGATTTTTCAAAATATAAGTTTTTAAACAATACCCCTCTCGGTATAGCTTATTAGGATTTTCTTGACCAACTCTTGCTCTCTTTAAAATCTGACCATATTAGAGTATTTGAAAGCTATAATTCCTTTCTTTTTCTTCTTTGCTTTCTAATGCGATGATAACTGATAGGGAAACAACAAAGTTCGAAAATAGATGTACACTTTTCTTCATCTAGTCTTGGGTTATACCCCTCTCTATCATATTTCCTATCAGGTTTCTCTTGACTAACCTTGCTAACTTTCGACTTTGACCATATTAGAGTATTTGAAGGTCATAGTTCTTGTATGTTCTTTTCTTCTTCTTTTTTATAAGTCAATGATAAGACAGAGTTAAACAACAAAGGAGAAAAATGGATGTAGAAATTATTCATCTAGTCTTGGGTTAGATCCCTCTCTTTCATCTCTCTTAACCAAATCTTATTCTCTTTCGTCCCTGACGCTAGCAAAGGATTCGAGGGCAAAGTGTTTCTATTTTGTGCTCTTTTTTCCTTTTCCTTAATGACAGCAATGGTTTTCTCCTTATTAAATATATGGTGTAGCTATTATTTTTTTAAATAGACATAAGTTAACTTCCTCTCTTTCATCTCTCCTGTCAGATTTCTCTTGATCAACACTTGTTCTTTTCTCCTAACTGGATCTATACTTTTTTCAAGTAGACATAGGTTAGCATCTTAGCTTTCATAATTCCTATCAGGTCCCCATGACCAACACTTGTTCTTTTCTCCTAACTGGATATATTATTTTTTCAAGAAGACTTAGGTTAGCTTTCTCTCTTTCATCTCTATTAGACCTATTACGTTTCTCTTGCCCAACTTTTGTTCTTTTCTCCTAGCTTGATCTATACTTTTTCAAGTGGACATAGGTTAGCATCTTATCATTCATAATTCCTATCAGGTTCCTTTTGACCAACTCTTGTTCTTTTCTCCTAGCTGGATCTATTTTTTTTCAAGTAGACTTAGGTTAGCTTCCCCTCGTTCTTATCTCGTTACTCTTGACCAATTCGGGTTCTTTTCTGGATCTATTATTTTTTGAAGTAGAGTTATATTAGTTTCTTCTCTTTCATATTTCTTATCAGGTTCCTCTTGATAAACGTTTTTTCTTCTCTGATTGTGATGCTATTAGAGTATTCGAGGGCTAGGATTTTTATGTAATCTTATTTTTTATAAAACGACGTTAACCAAGAGGTTTTTTGCTTTTATCACACGCACGCACGCGCACACACACACACATACACCCCACACCCCCACAACAAACAAATAAATGCCAAACGGTCTACTTAAAACATGACCTCGCTTTGGGCGGACAAGACTTTGATAGAATTTTTTAGACTTGACATAAAGTGAATCTTATTATTCATAAAAACCTTTACTCTTATATATTTTATCCGAAGGGAATAGAAAGGAAGATAGATTTCACTTTTACCTCTTGGCCATAACGTTCAATTTACGGACCTCTTCTGATTTACGACGAGATTTGTCGTCTTTTGTACTACACTGTTATCCTCTTCTGCCTGTTTATCTAGTGCTTCATGAAAAATTGCTGTAATATTCCTTCCTTTGTGCATGCATTGATTTATTGCTCCCTTCTTCCCTTTGGAATCAATCATACGACAGAAACAATATGCACAACAGTATGAAATACATGTTTTGTACATTTTAAAATTATAATGGTTTTTTTTTTAATAAACATTATTTTAATACAAATTTGTGAAATTAAAAAAAAAAAGAAGTTGTTTTTGCAATCATGGTACTTACTCACCCCAACCAAAAATGTAATATAAACAGATGTTCTAAATAAAAGTTAGTTTTTAGGGTTTTGACAAAATCTTGTTCTATTCCGACCCTGACACTATTAGAGTATTCGACAGCTAAGTGTCTTTATTTTATGTTCTTCCTTTATTTTACAAGGAAGTGATGACAGCAAGAAAAAGAAATTAAACTAATTTTAATAACAAAATGTGAACTTCGTTTTCAACAATTTCCTTTAGATGTTTTTTTTTCTTTTTAGAAAAAACAGCCGTTTTGTTTTTAATTGATTTTGTAAGGTACAATTTTGTACTCATTGTATTATACACTCAGATTTATTTATCTTTTCCAGGAAGCTACCAGACTTGCACTAGTCTCGGGGGACCAATCAACTTATGCTAAAAGTATTAGGATTATGGGCGACATTTATAGAAAGAAATCCGAAATCAGTGTAAGTATTCACAAGAAAAAACAGGAAAATATCAAAATTAACCATGACCAATATGGGGTTCATTTGGGATTTTCCAAAATATTCTCTAATTTTAATTGTTTTATTCCAACCATTTTCTGTTACGGTGTATTGTTATATAGTTTGAGACGTAAACCATCATATCCCCCCCTGTCCACTGTCCATAGCTAGCTGAGTTTGAGATATTCATCCTTTTCTCTCTCTTTAATCAACTCTTTTCGCCAATAATTTCTGAACTACAGTTTTTCGAGAAAAACTGTTACAAATTTTGGTAACTTAGACCTTGTTTATGATTATTGGTGTGTGATATAGTTTTGCAATATTAATTAAAGTTATTAGCGATCCCAACGCCCTGTGGACAATCCACCGCAATCTGATAGATACAGAGCTGGATGAGATGGAACAGGAAGAGGATCCTCCACCTATCTCCGAAGAAGAGGAGGAATTTTTATATAAACTACTTCATAAATTGCTTAGTTTTTTGTCTAGCTGAAATTTGTGTTTTTAACCAAAACAATTATACCATTATAACGGTAAATGATATAGAGTTGAATTTTGCATGATACTTTAGTATAATAAACACCCGATTTGTGAAAAATAATAATCTGATTTTCTTTACTAGTTTAAAAATGGCGGGAATTTAAACTTTTTAAAGTCGATTATATGGAAATACGTTATTTTATAAAATATTTAGAAGAGACAAAATATTTTTCTTTTTTATCAAAAAAAGTGTTTTATTATTTCTCTAGCTTAAGGGATAACTGAGTTATTGACAAAAAACTGAAAACATAGGTATTTAATTGGGTACAATACTAATTATCGTAAAATCAAAATGTTCTTGAATTCCAATTGTGGCCAATTGTGGATGTTGTAAACAACAAACAAGAAATTAAATTTAGTTTTTTGTAGACAACTCTGTTATCCTATGACATACAGAAAAAAATACAAAAAGCAATTGATTTTTCATTAAAAGTTATGTTTCTTATTCTTGTAAATTTTGTGTAATATTAATGGTTTTAGAGATATTTACCATTAAAAATTTTAAACAAGTACCATTTTTAAAATATACAAGAGAGCATTTTGGTTTATTGTACACTAGTACAAAGCTACATAAAAAATCTGTATCCCAAACTTGAAATCAATATCTTATCTATATCCAATGATATAAAACATTTTCTATAAAAAAACAACATGGCGGATAAATGGGAAACGAAACGTTTTAGAACCTCTGTTTATTGTAACTTTTATCTTATTTTTATCTAAAGAAACAATTATACTGAGCTGTCCAGAGAGTTCCGGGACACACGTAGCCTATGCCACTCATTGAATTATGATTTCCACTTCTTTTATAAACTTACAATATATAAAATGATGAAGGCTTAGACCGCTGGTATGAGTGATTGACACAAAAAAGGATTGTTTGAAAAATATGAGGTAACTTTTATATATTAATATATTTTTTATAAAATCTATTTGATATATTTTTCTTATAAAGGTCGTATTAAAAAAAAATTATTACATATTAGATTAATTTGTTATTATTTTCCGTTCGCATTTTTTCCATGTAGTTTGGGTTAGGTCTCTTTCTTTCATCTCTCCTATTAAGTCTCACTTGACCAACTTTTATTCTCTTCCGACCCTGAAGCTATTAGAGTATTCGAGAGCTAGGTATCTTTATTTTATGTTCTACTTATAAAATTTAAAAAAAAAAGAAGTTTTTATTTTATTTGTGTCACTGGATAATCGTAGGGAGTTATAAAAAAACCTAATATTTCTCTGCCTTACGAATATTGCAGTTAGTAGATTTACAGCTAACTACAAGTAAATGGAATTAAACCAAAAAACATTCCCTACCACCAAATTTGATTTCAATTATACAAGTGATCTACATTTTTCTATGTTGACAGAACGCTTACAGACAGTATGAGAGTGCAATGACCTCTGCTTGTGCTATGGGTGACCGTTTATGTCAAATGGAAGCAATGGATGGAGCAGCTAGATGTTTGGAAGCTCTTCGTCTTCAACAGAAGATTTGCAACTGTAGACCTCTAGAGTTTAATACACGGCTTCTTGAAGTTGCTATAGCTATTGGTGCTAAAGTAAGTATGAATGGAATATTTCAGTCATTGATAATATCTAATATTTACTTTGTACCAAAAAGGGGTAAGCTTATGTAATTCAGTATATAGAAAGTTTTAGTATAAAGTATATAAGGCGATGATGACAGACACATTTTTCACATTTAAACAGCAATGCGGAAAAAAACTTTATTTATAAAGCTATGAGGACTAAGAATTTATCCCCTTTAAACTACAGTGGCGAAAAATGTTCTTTGCTACTTTTTGTATTAGGGATAACGACCGACAAATTTTCCCCTTTAAACAGCATTAGGGAAAATGTTATTTTTTTGCATTTTTTATAAGGCTCTGTGACAGAGATGTTTTCACTTTAAAACAGCAATGGAGATAAATGTTCGTTTCCCCGCCATCTCTTATAAGACGATGAAGACTGAAAGGTTTTTCGTCTTTAAACAACAATGGGGGAAAAAGTTTTTTCTACTTTTTTTTTTTTTTTTTTTTTTGTTTTTTTTATAATTTGATTATGACCTTGAGATTTTTCGCCTTTAAACACCGACGGGGAAATGTCCTTTTTTTATAAAGCGATGATGACCGAGGGATTTTTGCTTTTAAACAACAGTGGGGAGTAATGTTCTTTTCTGTTTTTTTTTTATAAAGCGATGATGATGATAGGGATTTTTGCTTTTAAACAACAGTGGGGAGTAATGTTCTTTTCTGTTTTTTTTTTTTTTTAAAGCGATTATGACCGAGGGGTTTTTGCCTTTAAATAACAATATTGAGTAATGTTCATTTGTTACTTTTATTATAAGGCAAAGATAACCGAGGGGCTTCCGCCATTAAACAACAAAGGTATAAAATGTTTTTTTTTGATGATGTGATTATGACCTTGAGATTTTTCGCCTTTAAACACCGACGGGGAAAATGTCCTTTTTTTTTTATAAAGCGATGATGACCGAGGGATTTTTGTTTTTAAACAACAGTGAAAAACAAAGGTATAAAATGTTCTTTTCTGCTTTTTTTTTGATAATGTGATTATGACCTTGAAATTTTTCGCCTTTAAACACCGACGAGGAAATGTCCTTTTTTTATAAAGCGATGATGACCGAGGGATTTTTGCTTTTAAACAACAGTGGGGAGTAATGTTCATTTGTTACTTTTATTATAAGGCAAAGATGACCTAGGAGTTTTTGCTATTAAACAACAGTGAAAAACAAAGGTATAAAATGTTCTTTTCTGCTTTTTTTTTGATAATGTGATTATGACCTTGAAATTTTTCGCCTTTAAACACCGACGAGGAAATGTCCTTTTTTTATAAAGCGATGATGACCGAGGGATTTTTGCTTTTAAACAACAGTGGGGAGTAATGTTCTTTTCTGTTTTTTTTTTTATAAAGCGATGATGATGATAGGGATTTTTGCTTTTAAACAACAGTGGGGAGTAATGTTCTTTTCTGTTTTTTTTTTTAAAGCGATGATGACCGAGGGGTTTTTGCCTTTAAAAAACAATAGGGAGTAATGTTCATTTGTTACTTTTATTATAAGGCAAAGATAACCGAGGGGCTTCCGCCATTAAACAACTAAGGTATAAAATGTTATTTTCTGTTTTTTTATAATGTGATTATGACCTTTAGATTTTTCGCCTTTAAACACCGACGGGGAAAATGTCCTTTTTTTTTTTAAAGCGATGATGACCGAGGGATTCATTTTTGCTTTTAAACAACAATGGGGAGTAATGTTCTTTTGTTACTTTTATTATAAGGCAAAGATAACCGAGGAGTTTTTGCTATTAAAGAACAAAGGTATAAAATGTTCTTTTCTGCTTTTTTTTATAATGTGATTATGACCTTGAAATTTTTCGCCTTTAAACACCGACGAGGAAATGTCCTTTTTTTATAAAGCGATGATGACCGAGGGATTTTTGCTTTTAAACAACAGTGGGGAGTAATGTTCTTTTCTGTTTTTTTTTTATAAAGCGATGATGACCGAGGGATTTTTGTTTTTAAACAACAGTGAAAAACAAAGGTATAAAATGTTCTTTTCTGCTTTTTTTTGATAATGTGATTATGACCTTGAAATTTTTCGCCTTTAAACACCGACGAGGAAATGTCCTTTTTTTATAAAGCGATGATGACCGAGGGATTTTTGCTTTTAAACAACAGTGGGGAGTAATGTTCTTTTCTGTTTTTTTTTTTATAAAGCGATGATGATGATAGGGATTTTTGCTTTTAAACAACAGTGGGGAGTAATGTTCTTTTCTGTTTTTTTTTTTTAAAGCGATGATGACCGAGGGGTTTTTGCCTTTAAAAAACAATAGGGAGTAATGTTCATTTGTTACTTTTATTATAAGGCAAAGATAACCGAGGGGCTTCCGCCATTAAACAACTAAGGTATAAAATGTTATTTTCTGTTTTTTTATAATGTCATTATGACCTTTAGATTTTTCGCCTTTAAACACCGACGGGGAAAATGTCCTTTTTTTTATAAAGCGTAGATGACCGAGGGATTTTTGCTTTTAAACAACAATGGGGAGTAATGTTCTTTTGTTACTTTTATTATAAGGCAAAGATAACCGAGGAGTTTTTGCTATTAAAGAACAAAGGTATAAAATGTTCTTTTCTGCTTTTTTTTATAATGTGATTATGACCTTGAAATTTTTCGCCTTTAAACACCGACGAGGAAATGTCCTTTTTTTATAAAGCGATGATGACCGAGGGATTTTTGCTTTTAAACAACAGTGGGGAGTAATGTTCTTTTCTGTTTTTTTTTTATAAAGCGATGATGACCGAGGGATTTTTGTTTTTAAACAACAGTGAAAAACAAAGGTATAAAATGTTCTTTTCTGCTTTTTTTTTGATAATGTGATTATGACCTTGAAATTTTTCGCCTTTAAACACCGACGAGGAAATGTCCTTTTTTTATAAAGCGATGATGACCGAGGGATTTTTGCTTTTAAACAACAGTGGGGAGTAATGTTCTTTTCTGTTTTTTTTTTATAAAGCGATGATGACCGAGGGATTTTTGTTTTTAAACAACAGTGAAAAACAAAGGTATAAAATGTTCTTTTCTGCTTTTTTTTGATAATGTGATTATGACCTTGAAATTTTTCGCCTTTAAACACCGACGAGGAAATGTCCTTTTTTTATAAAGCGATGATGACCGAGGGATTTTTGCTTTTAAACAACAGTGGGGAGTAATGTTCTTTTCTGTTTTTTTTTTTATAAAGCGATGATGACCGAGGGATTTTTGCTTTTAAACAACAGTGGGGAGTAATGTTCTTTTCTGTTTTTTTTTTATAAAGCGATGATGACCGAGGGATTTTTGTTTTTAAACAACAGTGAAAAACAAAGGTATAAAATGTTCTTTTCTGCTTTTTTTTGATAATGTGATTATGACCTTGAAATTTTTCGCCTTTAAACACCGACGAGGAAATGTCCTTTTTTTATAAAGCGATGATGACCGAGGGATTTTTGCTTTTAAACAACAGTGGGGAGTAATGTTCTTTTCTGTTTTTTTTTTTATAAAGCGATGATGATGATAGGGATTTTTGCTTTTAAACAACAGTGGGGAGTAATGTTCTTTTCTGTTTTTTTTTTTTAAAGCGATGATGACCGAGGGGTTTTTGCCTTTAAAAAACAATAGGGAGTAATGTTCATTTGTTACTTTTATTATAAGGCAAAGATAACCGAGGGGCTTCCGCCATTAAACAACTAAGGTATAAAATGTTATTTTCTGTTTTTTTATAATGTGATTATGACCTTTAGATTTTTCGCCTTTAAACACCGACGGGGAAAATGTCCTTTTTTTTATAAAGCGTAGATGACCGAGGGATTTTTGCTTTTAAACAACAATGGGGAGTAATGTTCTTTTGTTACTTTTATTATAAGGCAAAGATAACCGAGGAGTTTTTGCTATTAAAGAACAAAGGTATAAAATGTTCTTTTCTGCTTTTTTTTATAATGTGATTATGACCTTGAAATTTTTCGCCTTTAAACACCGACGAGGAAATGTCCTTTTTTTATAAAGCGATGATGACCGAGGGATTTTTGCTTTTAAACAACAGTGGGGAGTAATGTTCTTTTCTGTTTTTTTTTTATAAAGCGATGATGACCGAGGGATTTTTGTTTTTAAACAACAGTGAAAAACAAAGGTATAAAATGTTCTTTTCTGCTTTTTTTTTTGATAATGTGATTATGACCTTGAAATTTTTCGCCTTTAAACACCGACGAGGAAATGTCCTTTTTTTATAAAGCGATGATGACCGAGGGATTTTTGCTTTTAAACAACAGTGGGGAGTAATGTTCTTTTCTGTTTTTTTTTTATAAAGCGATGATGACCGAGGGATTTTTGTTTTTAAACAACAGTGAAAAACAAAGGTATAAAATGTTCTTTTCTGCTTTTTTTTGATAATGTGATTATGACCTTGAAATTTTTCGCCTTTAAACACCGACGAGGAAATGTCCTTTTTTTATAAAGCGATGATGACCGAGGGATTTTTGCTTTTAAACAACAGTGGGGAGTAATGTTCTTTTCTGTTTTTTTTTTTATAAAGCGATGATGACCGAGGGATTTTTGCTTTTAAACAACAGTGGGGAGTAATGTTCTTTTCTGTTTTTTTTTTATAAAGCGATGATGACCGAGGGATTTTTGTTTTTAAACAACAGTGAAAAACAAAGGTATAAAATGTTCTTTTCTGCTTTTTTTTGATAATGTGATTATGACCTTGAAATTTTTCGCCTTTAAACACCGACGAGGAAATGTCCTTTTTTTATAAAGCGATGATGACCGAGGGATTTTTGCTTTTAAACAACAGTGGGGAGTAATGTTCTTTTCTGTTTTTTTTTTTATAAAGCGATGATGATGATAGGGATTTTTGCTTTTAAACAACAGTGGGGAGTAATGTTCTTTTCTGTTTTTTTTTTTTAAAGCGATGATGACCGAGGGGTTTTTGCCTTTAAAAAACAATAGGGAGTAATGTTCATTTGTTACTTTTATTATAAGGCAAAGATAACCGAGGGGCTTCCGCCATTAAACAACTAAGGTATAAAATGTTATTTTCTGTTTTTTTATAATGTGATTATGACCTTTAGATTTTTCGCCTTTAAACACCGACGGGGAAAATGTCCTTTTTTTTATAAAGCGTAGATGACCGAGGGATTTTTGCTTTTAAACAACAATGGGGAGTAATGTTCTTTTGTTACTTTTATTATAAGGCAAAGATAACCGAGGAGTTTTTGCTATTAAAGAACAAAGGTATAAAATGTTCTTTTCTGCTTTTTTTTATAATGTGATTATGACCTTGAAATTTTTCGCCTTTAAACACCGACGAGGAAATGTCCTTTTTTTATAAAGCGATGATGACCGAGGGATTTTTGCTTTTAAACAACAGTGGGGAGTAATGTTCTTTTCTGTTTTTTTTTTATAAAGCGATGATGACCGAGGGATTTTTGTTTTTAAACAACAGTGAAAAACAAAGGTATAAAATGTTCTTTTCTGCTTTTTTTTTGATAATGTGATTATGACCTTGAAATTTTTCGCCTTTAAACACCGACGAGGAAATGTCCTTTTTTTATAAAGCGATGATGACCGAGGGATTTTTGCTTTTAAACAACAGTGGGGAGTAATGTTCTTTTCTGTTTTTTTTTTATAAAGCGATGATGACCGAGGGATTTTTGTTTTTAAACAACAGTGAAAAACAAAGGTATAAAATGTTCTTTTCTGCTTTTTTTTGATAATGTGATTATGACCTTGAAATTTTTCGCCTTTAAACACCGACGAGGAAATGTCCTTTTTTTATAAAGCGATGATGACCGAGGGATTTTTGCTTTTAAACAACAGTGGGGAGTAATGTTCTTTTCTGTTTTTTTTTTTATAAAGCGATGATGATGATAGGGATTTTTGCTTTTAAACAACAGTGGGGAGTAATGTTCTTTTCTGTTTTTTTTTTTAAAGCGATGATGACCGAGGGGTTTTTGCCTTTAAAAAACAATAGGGAGTAATGTTCATTTGTTACTTTTATTATAAGGCAAAGATAACCGAGGGGCTTCCGCCATTAAACAACTAAGGTATAAAATGTTATTTTCTGTTTTTTTATAATGTGATTATGACCTTTAGATTTTTCGCCTTTAAACACCGACGGGGAAAATGTCCTTTTTTTTTTTAAAGCGATGATGACCGAGGGTTTCATTTTTGCTTTTAAACAACAATGGGGAGTAATGTTCTTTTGTTACTTTTATTATAAGGCAAAGATAACCGAGGAGTTTTTGCTATTAAAGAACAAAGGTATAAAATGTTCTTTTCTGCTTTTTTTTATAATGTGATTATGACCTTGAAATTTTTCGCCTTTAAACACCGACGGGGAAATGTCCTTTTTTTATAAAGCAATGATGACCGAGGGTTTTTTTACCTTTAATTAACAATGGGGAGTAATGTTCATTTCTTACTTTTATTATGAGGCAAAGATAACCTTTCGCCATTAAGCAACAAAGGTATAAAATGTTTTTACTTTTTACTTTTTTTTTTTTTTTTTTTTTTTTTTTATAATGTGATTATGACCTTTAGATTTTTCGCCTTTAAACACCGACGGGGAAAATGTCCTTTTTTTATAAAGCAATGATGACCGAGTAATTTTTGCTTTTAAACAACAGTGGGGAGTAATGTTCATTTGTTACTTTTATTATAAGGCAAAGATGACCTAGGAGTTTTTGCTATTAAACAACAAAGGTATAAAATGTTCTTTTCCGCCTATTTTAATAAGGAGATGATGAGCGAGAAGTTTTTCGTCTTTAAACAACAATGGGGAGTAATGTTTTTTTCTGCCTTTTTTTTATAAGACGATGATTACTGAGAGATTTTTCACCTTTAAGAAACAAGGAAATGAAAGGAAAACCAAAGTGTTCCAACATTCCAACATGTGCAAATCAGAACTGATATCAAGAAAGTCACTACTCGAAGTTGATTCATCCAAATAGCTATTTATATATCTCATCTTAACTGTATTCTTTATGTGCTTTTGATAACAGCTGCTATTAAAGTTGTATATTTTTCAGTTGTTAATAAGAACGGTTAGAGTGCGTCTTTGCCGAATCTACCAAAGTCTTGGAGACGAAGAACATCACGATGAACACGCCCGAGCCGCTCAGTGTATAGAAGAAGAATTAGAACTACAGTGTGGTGCGTGTAGTTTGCCTTTTGGTTTTGATTCTGATAGTCTAGAAGCACTGCCATGTGCCCACATACTTCATGCAAGGTTAGTGAAATACATAGTTCTGAAACATACAACTCTGAAGTTCATCTGTTCTGCACTCATAATTTGTTTCCATCTGTATCGTAATTTTTCTGTGAAAGAAAAGTGTTGCATGTAGACATTTGTTAAACACTTTATTAGTTCATTGAAACAAAGAAAAAATGAAAAATTTAACTGTATTTCTTACTATTTGTATTATTATTACATATGAATATTCTAAATTGTTTTTATAAGGCTTGATTGTTTTTAGTAGATTAATGTAAGGGAAATATAAATTGGGGTACATGTTTATATACGGATATTGTAAATGGAATTATTTTTGCATACAAATCAATTTCTCCATTCAGAAAGGGAATCTTAAAAAGGTAGTATAAGTCAAAATTTTGAAACGTAAACCTATATTTATTATTATAGGACTTCATAGAATAGCAAATTGTAAAGTGATTTTATTCTTAACAGTTAACACTCTAAAGCGTTGTTAAAAATAAAGGATTTTCCGCTCTAGTATCAAAACCAAACTGCTAAAACAAAACATTGATAGAATAAAATATCCCTGCATTGGACAAATTAAATTAGTGCTGTTGCGAAATTAAAAATCTATCTTTAGAGTTCGGTGCTGCTTTTAGAAACAAAATAAACATTTTACAAATTTTTAATCGGATTGACTAGTTTTACGCAAACAATTTAGTGCTGTTGTATTCTTTAAATTAACCCTTTAGAGGCGCACTTATACTGAATACTACCCCCCCCCCCCCAGGGGTTCACTATAGTAACTATGTATATGGCTATTCAAAGGGACCTAGCTGGATTTACACCTTCTTTTCATGTAGTCTTGGGTTTAGAGTTTCATCTTTCGTATCAGGTTTCTCTTAACTAAATTTTGGCTAGGGGTGTTTATTTTATATTTTTCTACCTTTTTTTTATAAGGCAATGTTGATCGAATGTTGAGCTTTTAAGGAACAAGGACAAAAATATTATAACTTTCAGTCATACATTTTTATTAAATATTAATTATGTAAAACAAATTACTTTTATTCCATAATTTGTTGAACAAAATTCAGATTTAAATTTGATAATGACGACTTAGTTGTTGAAACATGTGTTTTATTACACTTAAATGTGTTCTGTTACATTATTTATGTAAATAATAAGGTGCTAAACCATGAATTATTGTATAATGGCAGTTTATTTTGGAAGAATTGTGACAAATTTGAAGCAGGTGGTTGACCCTCACTATTTTGGGTAAAATTTCAGGTTGGGGCATTTTTTAAAATTTAGAGGCTTATTACTTTTAAACAAGAAGAATAAATTACGTTAGAATATTACATTAGGAGGGGGGGATATTTTATAATCTTTTTCTCATTTTTTTAAGGCTACGATGACGCCGAGTCTTTCGCCTTTAAATCCCCCTTTAGTAAGGGTGTGGCGAACCCAAGGAGCTCAAGCTGAATCTATAACTTTCTTTATGTAGTCTTGGCCTTAATTCCCTCTCAAAATAAAATAAAAATTAATTATTTTGAAAGTAATTGTAATATGAAATCGTTACAAATCATTAAAAATAATATACTCTAATTAAAACCAAAGGCAAACTTTAAAATTGTGCATCACTTGATGATATTTTTCATTTAAACCTGATAATCTCTCCACAAAAACGCAGCCCCTTATTACAAAATTAAAATGATAGATAAAGGATTTTCATCACAATCGTTATTTTTCAAGTTAAATCAATCATATTGTTGTCTACACTTTTAAACAGCTTACTTCACTTTTATACAGCTTTTTTTTCTTCATTTACTTCCAGATGTGCTCACGAAATAATACGTCGCAGAGACAAGAAGAAAAAGCGAGTCTGTCCTGACTGCGAAAGATCAGTAAGCTCAAGACTTTATCTGCAATGCGACACACCACATCACTCCACGTTCAGTTTAGGTAGTCTATCGTTACAGGCTTCCTCGACAGTGTAACATAAGATGTGCCAAACAACAATGGTTTGAAAATATACATGTGTTTATCTTATTGTTGTTGTGGACACAATGATCTCGTTAACCGACGATAAAAGACGTTGTAGTTGAAAGTTTAAAAATAGGTTTGATTATTATTATTGAAAATGAAACGACTGATTTTTTTATTTTTTATTTTTTTTTTAGTTATCGGATAACGATGGATATTGTTATAGTTTATTTGGAAATTTGTCTATAAAAATAATACACGACTTTTTGAGGGTATGGATTATGTGATAAAATCAAGATCATACAAAATTAGGGATGTTAGTAACTGAAGCTAATAATTTAAAATAAGGAATTCTTAGTTAGACCTGATTTGTCAAAATAACTCATACGTGTCAGGAAACCACAGGTCAGTTGTACACTGACACTCTGACATAATCTATGGAGTTATTATATTTAATCTGATATTAAACTTTGTGAGGTTTTAAATGTAAACTATTTTTGACCATAATTGGTTTCTAGGTTATCTTAGGAGTACGAGAGTACGGGCTTGGCAATCCTGAGGGACTCTAGCTGGATATTTTCATGTATTCTTGGGTTAGATCCCTCTCTTATAGTTTCTTATACATTTTTCTCCTTTAAACCAACTAGAAATAAAAAGGTTTATACGTTCGATTTTGAAAACTGTTCAACATATTAATTAACCAGACTAATTGTTCGGTAAATTTCAAAATGGCAGCCTAATTTCATTTTTTTAAATAGGATACCTTTTTACCTTTACGGCGTAACGCCTAGCCAACTTTATCCAGTTTAACTTGAACATGTTTTACACGATAAAAATAAGTGCATTATAACCTAAAAATTAACAATAGTCCAAACAGCTTACCTAGATTTCAGTGGAATGTTTCAAGATGTGTTTATACTATAGGGTGATTCAATAATAACGCCGGTATTTAAGTGTTGAATAAAGTACTCTCTCTCTCTCTCTCTCTCTCCCTCTCTTTATATATATATATATATATATAGATTTATGTATAAGACCTTTCGAGTGCCTAATGGTACGGGCGACGACCTATTGGAGGCCTGGAGTGCTTGAACTCAGGCATTCAAAAGGTCTGTTTTCATACACTAAAACGACCTTTTGTGCCCTCTGTATAAAGCGAAATCGTCGACGAACCTTTTGGATGCCTAGAGTGCCTGGTGTGAAATGTACGGGAGACGATATTTTGAAGGCTTATATACGATCAGTTACAAATGCCACCTTTTGAAGTCTTATACGATCAGTTACAAAAGTCACCTTTTAAAGGCTTTAGTTGACGCCTGTTCCTGTTAATTTCTATTTTCTAACGCCTGTTATCACCATGGTATAAGTCATCGTGTTTTAGAGAATTTTTGAAGACCTGCTATTATTTAAATATAACCTTTTGAAGACCTTATGCTCTCCAATAAACTTAATTTTGACATTACTTTGTCTGAAACATTATTTGAGTAAAATTATGCGTCACATAACAATATTGTATAGTTTTAATAAAAAAAAATTTGATTTAAAATTTTTCTCATATCACTTACTTTCTTTCATTAATACTATTGTTAAACTATTTATGTTAGAGACCGTAGGTACTTGGTGGTATTCCATTTTTAATAAAATTAAAACAACAAATTTTTTAGTATCAACCACAATGTTTTAATAGAAACTTGCCGACCATGGTTTCGCTAGTTAAAAAGTTAACTAGCGAAACCATGGTCGGCAAGTTTCTATTAAAACATTGTGGTTGATACTAAAAAATTTGTTGTTTTAATTTTATTTAATACTAGGCCTATTGTTTGTCAAATACTAAGGAAGTAACTATTTATTTTAAATATAACTAGAGCGTACATAATCCTCTGTTCGCGGTACAACTCACGTTCAGCCAATCGTTGTCCTCGTTTTCATAATATAGTTAACAGAATGTTAAAATATGTTACACATTATTAATCAGAAGACGAAAATAGTTACATTTTTTTCTCCAAACAAGTAGGCTACGGTATTTATTTTTTCAAGTTTATAAATAAAACTATATTTTAACTAGTTACCATTTTACTTTCACACTATACCATAGTATAGAGAAAGTATAGTGATCGCAAAAAAATCGATGATGAGATTTTTGTGGATATATCCGTTTTGGGACCCCCTGAGTCCAAAAAAGTGGTTTTTACAAAATGTCTGTCTGTATGTTTGTATGTAAGTATGTCTGTATGTATAAAAAGCTAGAGAGAAAAATATTCGATCGATTTCAAACAAATTTGCACCAAGCATGTCAATTAGGCATGCTTTATTTTTGTTTAAATTTGTTAAATTGTTAAATTTGTTTAACAACAAAACACACGTCATAGTACTTTTCCCAGCCTTAAAATGTATGTTATACTGTACAGTCCTAATTGTAGTTATGCGATTAAGCAGAAAAGTGTCTTAAATTAATTCAGCAGCCTAAACAGTTACTTTTGGTAGTGTTTAACAACAAAACACATGTCATAGTGCTTTTCCCAGCCCTAAAATGTATGTTATACTGTAAATATATGTTAGGTGTACTGTTTAATTTGTGTGTGTGTGTGTGTGTGTGTGTGTGTGTGTGTGTGTGTGTGTGTGTATGTGTGTGTGTGTGTGTAAATAGTGTGTGTCTCTACGATGGAGACACCGAGTTTGGTCCCGCCTGTTTAAGTAGCCTATGTATAGTCCTCTACAAAAACATGTATTAAGTTAGTATCAAAGTTTATTAATATTTCACTACAATTATTATTATTGCATTTTATAGTGTGAAGCATAAATATTTACGTTATTGAAGAACGTTAGTTTCCGTTAACGTTTCGTTCTGCAGGTTAGTGATAGAGCTCTCACGTGCATATTAGTTTCATTTTTCGTATTTTGCGGAATTTGAGAAATTTTTCGGGCCTATGAATGACTCATCAATTGACAAATATTTTCCCCCAAAAAATCCGAAAGGCTTAAAACGTTTCAGGGCGTACAGTTCGCCAGAACTTTCGGAAGACGCAAGTGTTTCGTTAGGAATGTCGGAAAGCATTGAGACAAGATGGATAATGCAAAGGTAGGTGACACGACGCATGGACAGCTAATGACTGGGTTGAGTAACTTGCTAGATACAAAATTATCGACATTGGCTACTAAAAAAGACCTCTTAATTGTGTCTTCTGAGGTGAGAAGTCTGACGGAAGAGAACAAAGTTTTGAAAGCAAAGATAGACTGTATTAAAAAACAAGAACAGGTTATTATGGATAAGCTAAATGATTTAGAAGGTAGATCTAGACGTAACAATTTAATTTTTGTAGGTCTTAAATGGAATGGTCAGACAGACTTTAAAGCCCTTGTGAAACAATTCTGTGTGGAAGTGTTAAAGTGTAATGACAGTTTGTGGGTCAATAGAGCGCAACCATTAGGAGCAAAGGGCAGAGCAATAATTGCCCAGTTCCCTTCAGATGACGATATTGGGTGGATCATGTCCAATGTAAATAAGTTAACTCTGGATCTGGCACATGTTAATTTGTTTTTAAATTCTTCGTTTGTTTAAAAATTAATAAAATATATTAATATATAACACAACCTAACTTATAAGACATCATTTTTCTCAGAAAGATGCATAGAATTCATCTATGTAATAAAAAAAAATTTTTTTGAAACGGTTTTGGAGTAAGTATGGTACATGTCAAAAAATGATGTTACCATTTTTTCAGAAATACCTGTATCACCCAAAATCAAAAGCTTACCACCTTTTTCTAAGATATACAAAAGTTTTGTGTAATATTTTTGAATATATTTAGGTAAAAAAATAAATAAATTTGTTACATTTTCAAAAAAACAAAAAATAGTTTACGGAAAAAGGGAATTTGATCTTTTTTCTTTCAATAATTTACCAAATATAGTAATATATATTTTATACAAAAGTTCTATATCTCATTATGTTCAGAAAGGTGCATAGAATTTAGGTGTGTAGTGAAAAAAAATGTTAGTTGTAGCTAATTTGGAGTTTTTTGGTCAAATACCAAAAAATCGGAGGGTAGCGGAGAGAATAATTTCACAGTAATTGTAATGTAAACCATACAAAAAATTTTTTGGAATATTTTCAAAAATTACAACAGATTTATAATATATTTGTGAATATATTTAGGGGGGAAAAAAAATAAAAATGTTACATTTTATAAAAAAAATATAGATTTTACAAAATAAAGGTAAATTTATCCTTTTTTTTCAATAAATCACCAAAAATAGTAATATATATTTTAAACACAACTTCTATATGTCATTATATTCAGAAAGGTACATAGAATTTAGGTGTGTAGTGAAAAAAAATGTTAGTTGTAGCTAATTTGGAGTTTTTTGGTCAAATACCAAAAAATCGGAGGGTATCGGAGAGAATAATTTCACAGTAATTGTAATGTAAACCATACAAAAAAATTTTTGGAATATTTTCAAAAATTACAACAGATTTATAATATGTTTGTGAATATATTTAGGGGGAAAAAAAAAAAAATGTTACATTTTATAAAAAAAATATAGATTTTACAAAATAAAGGTAATATTATCCTTTTTTTTCAATAAATCACCAAAAATAGTAATATATATTTTAGACACAACTTCTATATGTCATTATATTCAGAAAGGTACATAGAATTTAGGTGTGTAGTGAAAAAAAATTTTAGTTGTAGCTAATTTGGAGTTTTTTGGTCAAATACCAAAAAATCGGAGGGTATCGGAGAGAATAATTTCACAGTAATTGTAATGTAAACCATACAAAAATATTTTTGGAATATTTTCAAAAATTATAACAGATTTATAATATATTTGTGAATATATTTAGGGGAAAAAAAAAAAAAAATGTTACATTTTATAAAAAAAAAATAGATTTTACAAAATAAAGGTAAATTTATCCTTTTTTTCAATAAATCACCAAAAATAGTAATATATATTTTAGACAACTTCTATATGTTATTATATTCAAAAAGGTACATAGAATTTAGGTGTGTAGTGAAAAAAATTTTAGGTGGACACATTTTGGAGTTAGGTAGCCAAGAACGAGAAAAATTATAATAAATAAAACACTTCACAAGAGGAAATATTCTTTTATGCATGCTAGCTAGGTTAGGCCTAACTCAAAAACCCTAAATCACTCAAAAATATAAACTTTAGAAATAATACCACATTTATTATAACTTGTATATACAAATTATAATAAATAAAACACTTCACAAGAGGAAATATTCTTTTTATGCATGATTATAGCCTAGCCTAGTTTGGGCCAAATATATATTCACTAAAAAACCATAAATCACTCAAAAATATAAACTTTAGAAATAATAAGACATATATTATAACTTGTAGAAACAAATTATAATAATAAAACACTACAAATAAGAAAATATTTTCACTAGATATAAAAAAGTTTCACATAACAGAACGAAGACTTACAGCTATCTCACAAAGTGCCGGTAGAATGACTAAAAATGTGTTTTTTGGGAGGGAAGGAATATTAGTTGAACAAAGGCTATGACGTGGTACTTCATATGAAATGAAAGAGCAAATCTTCCTCTATACAAAGAGATAAAAACCTGTGACCAAAGATAAATACAAGTCATCGATATTTCACGGCCACTAAACTCATTCCAGATCCGAAACAATCTTAGATTTTTGGTTACTGGTTTATAAAATATAATATAACTCAAAAACTATAAAAGCTAGGATAATTTGGAATACGTAGTTTGAAAGAGGAAGAAAAATACTATAAAATAGTGCCAACTTGTGCTTTTTGGACACGAATGAATATTTACAAAAAATTACAACACATATGTGTGAAAATCTCTAAGTTTTTAGACTGGTCGTCATGTGCTGCAGCCTCACGGCGAAATTGCTAAATTACGAGAATTATTTTAATTTGTTGTAATCTATCTACGAAAATCAGTCTAGACAGCTCTAAAAGATTGAAACACGAGCTTTTCAATGGTGTAGAATTCATTTCTCTACGAATCCATTTACTATGCGAAAGGTTGAGTTGAAGAAAAGAACTTTTTTTTCGTTGAATATATCGGTAAAACGCTTTTTGGTGGTAAATACGTTGTAGGTTCTAAACAATATGGGTTACTGACATGTGGCGAATTCTGTTGGATAGGTAAAGAATTGTACTAAACACTATTCAATTTACAAGTAAAATGGTTGGTTACGCCCAGTTTGACATTTGACAAAGGAACGCCTCCATTTTGTAATCTTTGTAAGGTTTGTCTAATCGCCATTTTTCTGTCTAAAACACGCAAAACTTTACCAATTAATTAAATATTTTTATAGCGTTTTATGAACTTTTGATTACATGTATATGCATCTACGAAACGTCAGCTTTACAATGGTATAACATTTATTTCGATAGGATGGTTTTAAGTAACCCTAGTTATGAGTTGCATTATCAGAGATTTTTACAGTGGTCTGTTTGCTTCAGTAGCCGTCATCGACTCATTTTGAGCTGTATGCCACTAAGAGAGGGAACATCTTATGTCGTACATCGGGATTACACACAGGATGTAAGATTAAAGCGAGCCTACCTTGCTGCAGTCCGACGGGAGATAGAAAAAGATTTGGGAAGACGTCGTATGCCGTTAGTTTTTGACCACATTAGAATAGAAGGTGTCAAATTCACCTGGGAGGACAACACACTGATGGCCGGCAGAACGGATGGAATAGTGAAGCTGAAGGATCTATTCAACTACGATTTTTCATCGCGCATAGCGGATTTGAGAAAGGACGGTCCAGGGAAGCTGCAACCAGGACGGACGGACGAGAAAGGAGTGAAGACAGCATCTTCTTAGGGACTAAACACCAATTTCTCAGGACAATGTTCTCAAACAGCTGATAAGGAGTTGGACAATATTATAGTGCCTCAGACAGTTAGCAATTTTAAAATATTGTCTTATAATGTATGTGGACTAAGAGCCAAGGTTGGTGAAGATTATTTTTTTCATTTACTAAATAAGTATGATTTATTTTGTTATTAAAAACATTTATATCTGAACATGATGAAGAGTTTATTGTTAAGAGTCTTCCTAATTTTAAAATCGATTTTTTAAATTTTGCTGAAAGAAATGCTAATTTTGGAAGGGCAATAGGAGGTATTATTTGTTATGTAAATTTACAGTCATCCTTTACTAAAGAAGTTAGTTTCGTATCCAAACGTAATATAAAATTAATTGAAATTAAAAATTGGTTGGTTTTGCCAATTTATTTAAATTATAACAAATGGGAGAACAGCTTTGAAAATTTGTGTAATTTTATTAATTCAAATTCAGAGCAAAATTTAATAATAATTGGAGATTTTAATGGCCGAATATCTAACGAACAAAATAATTCTGATATGTAAAATTATATTAATGTAACTAGTACAATTAGAGGGGTCAGAAAATCAAAAGACAGGATATTAAATACAAGGGGGCGTAAACTTCTAGAATTATTCCTTAATTTTGGATTAGTGGTTTTGAATGGCAGAACGCAAAGTGATGCTGAAGGAGAATTTACTTTTATTGGGAAGATGGGTAATTCTGTAATTAATTGACCTTGCGGTTGTATCAGTGAGTTGTTTAGAAATAGTAAATGATTTTGAGGTTATAAGTCATGCAGGATCGGATCATCTACCTATTTGTGTAAATTGTAAAGTTGGTAGACTTACAGAGAGCCAAAGGGGTGGGGATTGTATACTACCATTGTTGCCAAGAATAAAATGGACTAATTCAGATAACGTCTTGTTCGGTAAAAACATAGATAAGGAAATGTCAACCTTTGATGTCTTGAATGATAACCAGATAAATGTCAATAGCATGATTCGTTGTATCAAACAAGCAGCCCACTTAAACCGAGTACAAATAATAACACTACGGTAAACAAAAAACAACAATGGTTTGATTTCGAATGTCTGGTATCAAGGCAGCGAGCCTTTAAACTCTTAAAGCTGTTTCGCAAAACAAATTCAACTATGGTTAAAGTCGCATATTTAGAGGCAAATAAAAACTTTAAATCGTTATGCAGAACTAAGCGTAAGCTACATTACAAATATGTTGTAAATAGTTTGGGGCAAGTTAAAGATGCAAAACAATTTTGGAATTCTATGAAAAGTTTTAAAAATACAAAAAGCAGATTAGCTGGAAATATTAGCTGTGTCGAATGGGTGGAGTATTTTAAAAATCATTTGAATCCTCTTATTGTACCAAGGGATATTTCTTATACGGAACAGTTTATTTTCGACAATGATCTCGACAAGCAATTCAACCAGCAAGAACTACAAACGATTTTGGCAAAATTGAAAGATGGGAAGGCTCCAGGTTTTGATGGAGTACCGTATGATTTTTTTAAAAACGGCCCACGGGTTTTAAGTTCAAAGCTATTAGCTATTTTCAATAAAATATATATGGAAGAACGCGTTCCAGAAAGTTTTAAAAAATCTATAATTTTTCCCTTGCATAAAAAAGGGGATGTCAATTGTGTGCAAAATTACAGAGGTCTGTCATTTATAGATTGTATAGCGAAAGTGTTTGCTAGTTTATTGCACAATCGATTAAACAATTGGGTACACAGTCATCAAATAATTAGTGAATTTCAAGCCGGATTTAGAAAGGGTTATTCCACCATAGATAACATATTCAACTTAACTAGTATGATTCAGTTGCAACTGTCAAAGAAGGGGGCGAAACTGTATTGTTTTTTGTAGATTTTTCCTCTGCTTTTGATACTATTGATAGATATGCGCTGTATTTTAAGTTATCGTGTTTGGGTGTTTCTTCTCATATGCTGAATATTATAAAAGAGCTTTACAAAGGTACAACATCAGGAGTGTGGTGTAATGCGTGCGTAACGAAATGTTTTGAAACTAATATGGCTGTAATGTAAAATGGCTTGTAAAGAAACAAGGCTGTATTTTAAGTCCATTGCTATTCTCTTTATTTGTGAACGAGTTGGCTGATATTTTAGATGGAGGATGCGATTTTTAAGGGTTTAAGGTCAGTGTTTTATTGTATGCAGATGATATTGTTATTCTGTCCCCTACTCCTGGTAGTTTGCAGAGTATGATAAATAAGCTCGAAAATTATTGTAACAAGTGGAATCTTCGGGTTAATTTAAGTAAATCTAAAATAATGGTTTTTAGGAAAGGGGGTCAGTTGTGTAGAAATGAGAAGTGGTGGTACAAAAGGCAACGGGTAGAGGTTGTCAATAAATATAAATACTTAGGTGTTATACTTACTCCATCATTGTCATGGGAAACTCAATTTAAGGACAAATCTAAGGCTGCAAAATATGCTATAAACGCGGTATGGCACAACCTTTTAGGTAACGAGAGGGTCCCACTTAGTGCCAAGTTTACATCCTTTAATTCTTACAAGGAAAGCGATGAATTGGAAGGGGTATTTAGATTATTTATAAAAAGAATATTTAAGTTGCCAAATAACACCCCAAATTATGTCTTGTTTGTAGAAACAGGGTTTGAAAAGGTTTATTTGTATACATTGAGAATCCACCTGAATTTTCTTTTAAGGGTTGTAGCTTTACCAAAGAATAGATTGCCAAACATTCTTGCTAAACAAATAATAAAAAGGGGCATTTACTGGTAGCAGGAGTGGAAAGTGTTAGGATATAAATACGGGATTGATGTGGATATGAGCAATATTGATAGGCTACGTGAACAGATGCTTAGTGTTATTGAAGCGGTCAGAGTTACTTGGGAGGGAGAATTTTTAAAGAGCGCAAGAAATGCGACATATCACAAACAGTACCGGGACCTTGACTTTAAACTCGGCAGTAGACTTGTTTTATTTGATAAATATGATATACAAACAATAAGTTGGATCATCAAAGCAAGGGCGGAACTTGTTGACTTAAACTATAAACCGTGGTGTAACGATAAAATATGGTTATGCTCCTTATGCAACATACAGTAAATGAAAACGAGACGGTTTACCATTTTATTGCTCGCTGCCCTATCCTAGCCGATATAAGAAATTTGTGCTTTTTCAAACGCAGTTTAAATAGGGGGGAATTTGAACTTTTATTAAATGGGAGAAATTGGTGGAGATTGGATAAATTCATGAAGATTGCATGGAAATTTAGATGGGAATTAATAAATGAATTTAATTTTTAACTGTAACAGTACACAAAATTTTGGTTGGGAAGGGGGGTTACACCTAAATTCTTGGAAGGATTACTGTAAATCTATTTATATATGTAAGTAATTTTAATCGTATAGCTGGTGCCAAATTAATTAGCTCTGTAGTCATTTATATTGAATATTTTGTATGATTATATGATTATATATGTATGGGTGCACTGATGGAAGGAAGGTTATATACACACAGGTCTATATGTGTAAATATATGTGACTCATAGTATAATTTTTAACTATATTGTTTTGTTTATGCCAACCCAGCTGACGGTCAAAAAGACCATTGCTGTAAAGTACTCTGTAAAAAAAGAATATTATTAAGTTTATTTCATTTTATTTTATCTTCTATAATTAATTTATTGTGAATTTATTTTATATTTTGTATGGAATAATGTCAAAATAAAGTACTTTTTCTATTCTATTATATTATTCTATATTCTATTCATAGTACTTTTCCCAGCCCTAAAATGTATGTTATACTGTACAGTCCTAATTGTAGTTATGCGATTAAGCAGAAAAGTGTCTTAAATTAATTCAGCAGCCTAGACGGTTACTTTTGGTAGTGTTTAACAACAAAACACATGTCATAGTACTTTTCCCAGCCTTAGGGCATTTATTGTCTGGGCATTGAAAGACAAGAAATTGAGATATTCGGCAAAATACACTGGGAAATCCTCACACTAAACAAATATCATAAACCACCTAACTTATAGCAAGGTTTTGAACCCGAACGGCCATAAAGGACCACCGGGTTTTCACTAATTGGTTCTGTTAAAAGCACGCGTTAATGACATACCTATAAATATAAGTAAATATGTTTTTTTCACAAACACTCCCGAAATTACACGCCCTTACTACATGTAAAAAAAAAAGTTTGCCAATGGCCACCTTAGGATCGTCACGTTTAGGGAAACAGGTAATACAAAATTTCCCTAGGCCCTTTAGTGGAACCGACGTTATTAACCTATCTTGTTATTTGTGCTTTAGATAATAGTAATAATACATACAACTGCTATATTATAAATTGCAATTATACAGGATGCCCTCGAAATCTCTGGTCTCCTTTTGTGGATTTGTTCCTGGAATCGAGACAAACATATTTCACAATATAAACATAGGTCAACGGTGCTTACGGTCTGTCTGTATGTTTTTTCACAAAATAATTCATATCTATAGAACGGTTTCACCAATTGAGTTCATACTAGACTTGAAGTTATACCTAATAATGATCTATTATAAACAAAATCAACGATTATATCCAATCATGCGTTTAAAAATGGCGACTGTTAAAAATGTCATACCTAACAAACTAAAAAACCTTTTATTTTGTCAAAAAATTTCAATACATCTTTGTTGTTGCCCTTTTCAATTTCCTATCGGAAAGTGTAATAATCAAAACAATTGGATGAAGGATAATAGTTAAGTTAAGGATTATAACAGCAATATATGTACACACAATATATTGTTGTGTTTACTGTGTTGGTATAAGATGCCGGGTTGAACAAACCGATTATTACACATAACTTAACTATTATCCTTCACCTGATTGTTTTGGCGGTTACACCATCCGATACGAAATGAAAAGGGCTACAAAAATAATTTCTTGAAATGTTTTTGTTAAAATGTAGGCCTACGGTTTTTGGGCAATTCAGGTTTGAAATTTTCAAACACCTTATTGTATATAATCGGTTAGTTTGTTTAAATAGATCATTGTTAGATTACACTTTGTGCAAAGTTTGAGCTCAATCAGTCATATAATTCTCTAGTTAAAAATTATTTAGTGAAAAAACAAATTGGTGGCTATGGGGAAACAAAGCTTGTCCGGACCCATGTCTAATTGATTTTTTTTCTCATTCTTATGTGCTGAATCATATCCTAGAATATTGCAGAGTAATTACAAAACATCCTGCATATCTTATTAAAACTATGCAAAACATCAAAATATTGTGATTACGTACGCTGTTATTATCTTTAACTTAACTGTTATCCTTCATCCGATTGTTTTGAGGTTATAACATCCGATAGGGAATTAAAAGTGCTACAAAAAGTTGTCTTGAATTTTTTTGTTTAAAATGTACTGTTTTTGGGTATATTAGATTAGAAATTTCCAAACAGTCGCCATTACGAAATGCAAGATTGGATATAATCCTTTATTTTACCTAAAGTAGATCATTTTACTTTCTCACTATCCTACTATAGTATAGAGAAAGTATATAGTGATCGCAAAAAAAAATCGATGTTGAGATTTTTGTGGATATATCCGTTTTGGGACCCCCTGAGTCCAAAAAAGTGGTTTTTACAAAATGTCTGTCTGTCTGTATGTCTGTCTGTCTGTCTGTATGTCTGTCTGTATGTCTGTATGTCTGTATGTAGACAAAGCTAGAGAGAAAACTATTCGATCGATTTAAAAAAAAATTACACCAAACATGTCAATTACCTGCATTTTTTACCTTTTTTGCATTTTTGTCAATGTTTCGTCACGAAATTTTGTAAGCAAACCTCAGATTCGGATTCAGCACCCCAAAAACATATAGAGGGGAAGAAATAAAAACTACCCCACAACTTTCCTAGTAAAAAAAAATACTAAGAGACGAGCAGCTCAAAAGTTGTAGATTGATAATTTCCAAAATATCAATTTAACAATGAATTTTACGAAACAAGTGCACACTTTGTAGAGAAGTTGGAGTCATAAACTTGTGCCCAACAAAATTAATCTATACTAGAAATTAACCATTCTAGTGCGCTTAAGTCTTATTTTGCGCACTTGTTCACAACCACTCGTTAACTCTGTCGAGTTGTAGTTTAAGCTACAAAGCCGTTACATTTGCTGTTCATTAGCCCCTATCACATCCCGCCGGAAATAAGTCGAGTTACAGTAACCCTCTATTATGTTCGTATTAGGTTAATACCATTCAGTTTTACTCGTTTTCAGTTACATATGAATTTACTTACTTATTCAAATACAGTAGATTAAGTTGTATTAAACGCTTTATTTGTTTAGCATACAGGGTGTTTTGCGAGAGTTTGGCACAACTTCAGAAGATGATAGGGGTCCACCTAAAAAAAATCAAAATTGTTCATATGTACCTAGGGCCAGAAAAGCTTCGTTTTCCAGACATCCGCCATTTTGTTTCTTTTCCAAAATGATTTATACCTAGAGAACAAACAGTTTGACCGATTGAGTTTAAACTTGGCACAAAGTTTAACCTAACAATGATAGACCGTATATATATATATATATATATATATATACTTAATGATGACACCATTAACTTCGCCAGTATGTTCTACTCACTAAATGGAATAAAAAAGTTCATATGGACCCATGTCCGATCTCAACCGTTTGGCTGTAGTCGCGTATTTTGAGTTTTTTTTTCTTTCAAAATCATGCTATTTTGCCTCACTATTTGTTTGAGCCATTTAGTGTTTAAGACATTCTCGCTCTTGATCAGAGGACATTTGTCGCATATATACTCTTGTTCAGAGCACAGTTACTGTCCTCTGAATATTAGGAAGACAGTGTATTCTCATCAAGAGTATATAATTATAACTTACTGTCCCACAATTTAAGAGTGTTATATAGGTAAGGAATTCTTTTTAAAGTACTAAATTTAAAATGGATCAGTCAGAGGTGGGAGGCACAACAAATTACCTGACGTTAAAGTTGAAGAAGTCCTGGAAAATATTTCAAAATTTTTAAACAATAAATCGTACTATAGCTATTCAACAACTCGAACAGAATATTGGAGAACTCAAAAATTCCAATAACTTATTTCAATAACCTATGTATGGTCATAGTTATAGGCTTCTTTGGCGCAGAAGGATAGCACTTTCGTAAAGGATCTTTAATTGTGGTGTCTTATATTTATATTTAATTTTAGCAATAAACGAATTACAGTACTCTAGTTATTAGTTAAAGCACAAATTTGGTAATTTTCCTAGTTCACAATATTATCCTGAAAACGAAAGATAGACAGCCAGAGTGAAGTCTAAAGAGGACTTTATTTTTATTATATAGGGGAACTATATTAATCTTTGTTTTTCTAAATCTTAGGTAGTTGGTTCGAATCTAAATCTCGTTATTTTTTTTAATAAGCCTAAAGATTTCAATTTATTTAGGAAATGCTATTTATAATACTAAATTAATTACGATTCTACAAAGAAAGTATGTTTGTTGTTTTTAAGATTCGTGATAAATAGAACAATGTTGAAAGTTGAAAATACAATTTCCGTTCCCACCTTTGATTTGTTCACATGTAGGCCTATAGGTTACTCATCGACATTATTTGAAGAATTGTGTCAGGAAGTAGTTCTTCCTTCATTGGAACACACTGAGCTTGTTAGGAGTGTTACTGAAAAAAACACACCTTGCTTTCAACTGAACTAAACTAAGATGTTTACAAGGAATTGTTTAATCAAATATTTACACATTTTATCTTTACAAAAAATACTGTACTGCAATTTGTGAAACACGTAAAAACATTTTGCCTTAAAATAGTTAATTTTTATTTTTTTTGACAAATTTCTTTATTTATCGAAGTTAAAGAGACCAACAGTCAAAAACAAAATATATTTTATCTAACTTCGTTTTAAGATATGTTAAACAATTTGAAGAAAACTGAACAAAAATTACGCGAGCTACTCAATTCGCCAGAGTTTTGAAATCCCAAAAATCGGTTCAAATCTTTTCCGATTTCTCGATTTATTTTGGATTTAGTAATTTGTATTAAACATTGAATTAAAAAAACGGGTAAATATCATCAGAATTCTTTGACAACTGTATCGAACTCATCCAAAAGAAATGTTTGTCACAAATAAGTTGAAATTACTCAATCAAACTTTAGAACAATCAAAACCTCAATAGTACAGTCCAATAGAACAGATTAAGTACGACAATATATACATTAAATGCTATATAACATGTAGAATAGTCCTATCGTGTTTAGTTTTAGAATATCCACCATTTTTTAAAAATAAAATAACATTATAACTTTAGAAATATATATGATATTGAGTTCAGATTTGATAAACGCATTTTTCATGTAACGTTTTACACGAGATTTGGAAATGATTTCCATTTTAAAATGTTAAAGTCGTATATATTGAAAACTTGTTAACTTTATAAAACAATTACAAGAGAGTAAAAACTTTTATTTGTTAATGACGAACAATATGGTATTTATATTTTTACTGTAGCAGTAAAAGAAAATATATTTGAACAGAAAAGGGAAAATTGCATCACAAATATTATATAATTTTACAGCAAATAAACTTGTGCTCTATGAAGTAAGAATCGGTTGACATTTGATGGTTGGAGAAGTGAGGGGTTGGTTTTGAGATTGTCTAGATAAACATTTATAGTTATTTTTAGAAATTCGAACAAACAATATTAGGTAGTAGCAAAGTTTAAAAAAAAGTAGAAATATGCTGTGGATATCTAGTTATGACTCACTGACGCTCAGTAAGGAGGGAGTAATGCAACGTTGCCACATGGTGTGTTTTTTCTACCTGCACCAATTCACTGTTTATTTTACAGTTGGACACAATATTAATATTTGCCCGATCGCAAATTTGACTACATTTGTATTCAGGAACTATACAACTATATTTTAAATTTTTAATAATGTTTTTAATTGATTAAAAAAATACTATTATTAGGTCTGGAATATGAAGGACAAACGTTTATTTATTGTTTACCTTATTTTGAGGGTCACTCAAATTATAAAGTCATATTATGCCACGTAAAAGTGAGACATTTTTATTTCTAGAAATGAATAGAGGTGTAAGTACGCCTTTAATAAGATTTGTTGTTTTTCAGAGACAAGAACCCTTAGATGCCGAGGATCCTCCAAGAAAAAAAAAGTATTAAGAAAAATTGGTGTATGTATTGTGAAATGCAATCAAAAATAGGCAGGCATATGGCTGTAAAACATAAGACTGTGGTAGAAGTCCAGCAGTATATTGAGGCAGAAAATTCTAAAATTAAAAAACAAATAATACAAACCATCATAAACAAATCTAATAGTCAATATAATAAAATGGCAATGGATAAAGTAATAGATGGCACAGTAATACCCGTTAAAAAATCAAGTGAAATAACTGCCATATCGTACGTAACATGCACTTCTTGTGATGGCTTATTTTCTTAAATAAATATTTCTTCTCTGTAAAACACGTCACGAACTTATATTTAAAAATGAATCTATATTCTACAAATGTGTTAAATGTATACGTACAGTATTGAATTCGCTGTATTTAAATTGAATTAAGGTTTTGCATGTAGGTATGTTTAAAATGTAGTCTTATTCTAATAGTTTAATCGTTTAGAACTATAGCATATAGTTTGGTAAAATCATACCATTGACTGATTCACATTATAGTCGTCGTTTATTTGAATTATAGGCTTCTGAAACTGTATACAGTGTCGAGAATGTGTAATGATTCCAACCATATAATATTTTTAATATTTTACCCAAACTAACAAACCATATCTGAACTGTTAACATTTTTCATATATAGTAAAAAGACGAAGTTTTTTAAAAACATTCAATCAAAGAAAATCTTCCAATGATAATTGTTATGTGTTATTAACAGTACCTACTCTAATCCTTTTTTAAATTATATAAATAATACATATTTTTTCCTAACAAGAGAAATGTCTTTACAAAAAAATAATTTGTTAAGTCCATAATTTATTAGCAAATAATAAACGTTTGTTGAAAATAAACTGTCTTTTAATTGGAAATATCCATGTCTTAATGAAAAATATGAATAAGATTGTACGAGTTGATAAAGTTAATAGTTGACAGAACTATGGGATCAGATTAATATAGCACAGTAATAGCTGACATTCAAAAGGTCAGATAACAGAAGAAAAAGGGTTACTGGTTGTAGTGTCGTGTGTGCGAGAGGGAAGGTAAAAGAAGGTAAGTTGTTTCTGTAGGCAGGAATTAGGGGAATTTTTATTATTTTTATTCTGTAAAGACATACATTCTTATAAAAGATTCAGATAACATAAAAAACAACTTCTTAACACACATAACTTAATATAATCAACAAAAGAAGGAGAATATAAATTAATAGAACATAACTTCAAAAAAGTTAAAGGTGCTCAAAACCTGACAGAATTTCCATTAGCAGAATTTCCATATAATCTTAATAAACCAAAGTTTCATTTAAATGTAATAATAGTTAAATTGCGATTGATGTTCGTGTTATGTGTTTGATATATTTATTTAATAATGCATATTTAATTTATACAAATGCTGAGCAACTATTTGAATCTAATAACTTGTAAATATTCCATTATGTTCTTCTGTTATATAATTTGTTTTATTTGTAAGCAACTAATTATGTAATATATTTTATCTATTGCAATAGAATTTTGTATGTTATTCTATGTAAATTTTTCTTGTTTAAGAACAATTCAACCTTAAACATAAATCTGCTGCTTGTCATATACAGAGTGTCCCGCTACCACTTGAAAATAAATTGACCAGGTTGTTCAGCAGGTAAAAACTAGCAAAACATGTAATATAACATGTGTCCTATCTCTTTTCATTTTCCATCTGTCGGTCTGTATGTGATTTTAAGTTAATAATTAATATTTTTTAAACGGCTTGACCAAACTCAACCATATCTTGCTTGAGAATAGAATTTGATAAGTCCTTTCTTAAAATGGCCGCCATTTTTAAATGGAACAAAGTTATGCCTTGAAATTTATTCTTAAGAAAGGACGTATCAAGGTGTATACTCAAGCAAAATATGGCTGATTTAGTCAAACTGTTTTAAAAATATTAATTTTTTAGTTAAAATCACATACAGACCGACAGACGGAAAACTAAAAGATCTATATCTTCATGTTATATTACATTTTTTCCAGTTTTTACCTGCTGAATAACCTGGTAAAAGTTTATCAAATGGTCGCGGGATACCCTGTATAACAACTACGCTGTTAATATACCTAAATTTCATTTAAATGTGATAATAGTTAAAATTCATGGCTGTTCTTGCAATGTGTTTGATGTTTATATTTATTTTATAAGACATATTTAAATAGTAATTTATACATCGCTGTTATTTAAATGTAATAACTAAATTGTAAATATACCAAAACGTTATTTAAATTTGATTGTCATGTTAGTTTTGAATGAGTTTGTGTAGTTTGTTTCATGTTTTCTCATACCAAACATTACAAAGTTGTAACGATACTGTTTTCTATTAGATAACTAATTTTATTTGTGAAAAACTAATTTTGTAATATCATAATTGTTTTAGCTCTTGAAATAAAATATATTTATACATTTTAATATATATTATGTATTTTTTCGTTTTATAGAACGACACAACTTAAATTATTTGTCTGCCGCTTTTCATATCAATGACTACGCTCCTAATAAACCAAAAAATCAAATAAATGTGATAATGGTTAAAATGTGATGGCTGATCTATACTAACAATGTCTTTGGTGTTTATATATTTTACTAGACATTTAATTTACACATCTGCTGTTATTTAAATCAGATAAGTTGTAAATATAATATTATGTTCTTTTATCCAATTTTATTTGTGAACAACTAATTACGTAATATTAACCATGTTTTATCTCTAACAATATAAAATATTTACTTGTTTTAAATGTATTTTTACTTTGCGTTACAAAGTTCTTTTTTTGCCAATAGGTTATTTAAATTAGCATAAAAATTTATACTTTAATATCAAAGATTTAATAAATAAAACGTCTCAGGGACTAGTTTACAGAATTGGTGCCTTCTAGGCGTGTTTTGCTTCTAGAGTAACAGAAAAAATTTCAACACCAGGTAAATTCTAATTCGAGTAATTGATTGTGAAACCGTAGAGAGACGAGAGATTAAAAGGGCGCATGTGCCACCACAGCTGGCAACCTGAGCCAGGCAGAGGTAATGCCACTAACAAGTTTTCAATGTACTTCCCAAATTGAAATATTCTGATGAATCAAATATTTTCCTAAAGCCGGTAACTTAATCTGGGGCTACATCAATCATTATGCAAGCTATTTCAACACTAAATGAAAATGTACATCACTTTCACATTTGTATAGTTATTGTGCTCAAAATGATAATAAACTGTTCATCTTTTAAAGTAGAATTATCAAACAGATAAAGCCAGGGTTAACTCGCTTAACTGTTGTTATAGATATACTTCTTATCACCTACATAACTCTCTCTATATTTTTATTCCGTAAATACGAATCAGTTCCAACAATATTATCTCGAGCTAAATAAAAGTGACACCTTGTAACGATTTGTTTTAATGCTTGAGTTTGAACAAGTTGGGTTGTTTTTTAGTATGAAAAAAGTGTCAAAATCTGACATTTTAGAATTGGAATTGATGTAGTGGGTCGGCCTTTCAGCCTTTATTATTTGCGTGTGGAGTAAATCGATGAAGATAATATCATGTTTGGCCTATGTTAAAGGTAAAGGTAAATTTTATGTGATTCCTAAAGTTATCAATTTAATTTACCTTTCTTAACGGAATTAATTCAATAAATCGGTCGTGTAGAACACCCTGGATAAATTGTATTGTTTTATATAAACTGTTGTTTCCTAAGTATTACATGAAGAGAAAATTGCACTTCACCGTCCAGTAGTTCAATAAATAAATGATTTAGGCAACTCAAGACATATGTAAGCTTAACATTCATTTCATCAACCATGATAATTGATCTGGTGATAATCACCCTGCTTGTCCAGAATTTAGAATAAATTTAGATTATGATGTTTTACGATTACGATGAGAATTTTTAGACAACGATGAGATCTAGTTCATAATAATAGGTCATTAGAAGAGTGAAGATCAATATGTAAACTGAACACCTCTACAATAAGAATATCACTTCCTTATTTTTTTTATAGTCATTCTGTTCAATATGATGCGGTATTGTTTATTGTTAGTGTGAAATACATGAAAAATGTATAGTGCAGCCCGGAGTTCACACGCGAAAGACAGATGTGGTTGGAGCGGAGGTGACGGGGGGGGGGGAGGTCAGTTAAGATAACAAACACCTAAAAAAAAACGCGCGAACATCGAGCTCTCAAAAAGTCGTGAATATGTCTAAGATATAAACCAGGCATTTGTAAGGTCGCAATAGTGGTATCTTTATATCAAGCACCCAAAACGCCGCGAATGCGTTTAAAGTATAAGCCAGGCACTGGAAAGGTGGTAATTGTATACACGGTATAACATTTATACTCAGGCACCCAAAAGGTGGCCTTTATGTCTGATCGTATAACCGCTCCAAGGTCAGGAATCGCCAGGCACTCAAAAGGTCTTATACATGTATATATATATATATATATATATATATATATATATATATATGTAATGTAACATATTACAACATCAATATAAAGGATACATGTTACCATTACATATGAAAATATTACGTATGAAAAATTATATCTTGCATATGTCTACCATGACTTGCTATGTTGTAACTTGATCAATGAAATTTGTTATAACCTTCAGACAGGTGTTCTCCTCGAGTTGGGCGATGAGATTACGAGTTGTGGTATTGTTTGAGGATTATTTTGATATACTGTGATTTTAAATACCCACCAAAAGAGGGAGTTACAGGGCGCAGGCCAGTTCTGATTGATGTTGTGCGACAGGTCGGAAATGTTTCTCCAACATGGCTATGGTATCGTGTGAGGTGTGGCAGGTAGCGCCATCCTGTTCGAACCTTAATTGTTCAATATTCACATTATTAAGGTACCGGTAAGGCTATAACCATATTTCAACCATATTCCAGTAGCGTTGTCCATTCACTGTCATGGCATTTCCATCATCAAAAAAGTAAGGCCCGATGACCCCCATCAGCCCAAACTCTACACTCTACACCATACAGTTACTTTTGCTGATAAATTACGTTGACATGGCTTACGCAAGGATTTTCTGTATCCTAAACACGACAGTTCAATTCATTAACGTTTAAATAAATATGTGCCTCATGAGAAGATTATTGCCTTTAGAAAATTTGTATGTTGTCTCTCCAAAATCTATTCAACAAACTGTCGCCGTTGGAAATGGTCCGTTGGTTTCAGTTGTTGAGTTAACTGCATTTTGTAGGGTTGCACCTGGAGATCCTTTGTGAGAATTCGGTGAAGGGTGCTTTTCGAGATGCCCAAACGTTGTGAACGACGACGAATTGACTTTTGTAGACTCGCGGAAACACTGTTGCGAACAATTGCGATGTTCTGATCAGATCAGCTGGAACAAGAACGCAATGGTGTTTTGATGTCTGCAATCGAACCTTTCATTAGCCTACGAAATGTTGACTCATTAGGTACATTATGACAACCTAGTACGAAGCATCCGTGCAGTTTCTGCGTAACACTGATATTTGTAAGGCGTTTATACAATTAATATTCGTTATTTCATTGTAAAGGGTTTTATAACTAACCTCAAAAAAACTGTATAATATATCCCATGGCGTATATATTAAGATATATAATAAGATATATATTGCCATGGCGTTGTTATGTAATCACCCTATATAAGTTTAAAAACAAATACTTTCATTTAATTAATTTAACCTTCAATAATTATTATTAAATCGTCATCCTCATTCTTTACAATCTAACAATAAAAATAGTTTCAATAAGCTTGTATACCAGTAAGCTTATGTTGGGTACGAATGTTGTAATCCCGAGATATTCTAGCTGAATCTACATTTAATTCATTTAATGACCTCTCTTTAAACTTTCCTATCATGTATCTCTTGATCAACTGTTGTTCTCTTCCGATCCTCACGCTGTTAGAGTATTCGAGGGCTACGAATCTCATGAGGTTCTTTCATCCGGCGATTGTCCTTTCACAAGTATTGCTCTTGTAAAGTGATTATATATTGAATATCAATTGTTAGACAAATAAATGGTTAGAAAATTGTAAAATAATTACCGTTTAAAACAGTGATTCCTTGGATATTAAACCCTTAAAGAGTTACCTTTGTTCTCTACGAGTCTGTAGGTGTTTTAAGTAGTTTGATGATCTTACAACCCTTAAAGTCTAACGTATACGGGCTTGGCAATCCCGAGGTATCTATCTGGATTCATACCTATTTTAAGGTAGTCTTGGTTAGATTCTCCCTTTCATCAAGAGTGAACAGGATGAGGGAAAATAGAGAGTACCGGTTTGGGAATCCAGAGGTGTGCTTGGGCTTTATTTTTCTTCAACTCCTCTTGGATATACTCTTTAACTTTTCCTGTCAGATTTATTGTAACCAACTTTCGTTATTTTTCATTCTGACGCTATTAGAGCATTCGCGGGCTATGGGTCTTTATTTAATTTTTTTTTATAAGTTTTTTGCCTTCAAACCTCAAGAGCAAAAATTAATACTAAAGCTAAAGTTGACAAACAGCGGATTTAAATAAAATGCTAAAATTAACTCGTTCCCTTTCCTTGTCGGCGTTTTCGTTGCATGTCTAATAGATTATTTTTATACACCAATGGTCAAATAAACTATAGCAATTACGATTTGTTGTTGTATAAGTAAGACATTCGCTTAAAAATATTTCCTGCCAAAGTGTTTTTGCACAGTTATACGTTTTATAAGTTTTAGATAGTGTAAAAGGGGTGAATTGGAAAGATTCTTCAAAACTTGTATAGTGAAGTGTTGCAGGTAGTTAATCATAATACACTGTGGTGATGTTTTTAGTTTTTTGATTATTTTAATAATTCGCAGACTATGTAATTTAAACTTAAGTGATCTGAACAATTCAAGGTTTTAAATTATTAATTCTATTTTTTTATACACCAGTAGTTCTAAAAGTCACTGATCTCCTCTCTCTTTAATAAGCGCATATGGAACTAAATTTTGGCAAAATTGGTGGTGATTCAAAAATTGTAACCACTAACCTCTTCGAGTTATCATTTTAAATAAAATAACGAGTAGAGAAAAATCACTTATTCAGAGATCGCTTTGTCGTACCTATCTAAAATAACAGTGGATATTTAAAAAAGTTCTATCTACCCTTATTTTTACTTTATTTAAAAATGAATTTTATTACAAAGAGGGTAATAAGTTGGAGCCTTTATCAACATTTTGATCTTTGTCAGGAAATTTTAGGTTGGGATAGTTTTTATATATTCTTCATCCACATTGTTTATCCTTTTATTTAATATACATCTCTCTCTTTTATCTTTCCTATCAGGTCTCTTTTGATCTACTCTAGTTTTCTTCCTGACGTTATTAGAGTATCGAAGGATAAGGATCTTTGTTACATGATTTTTTTAAACTCCCTACTGTGCTTTGTTTGTCAACAAATCTTGCAAAGTTAATTTAAACTTCTCATAAACTAGTATCGTTTATAACGTATTATACGCCACCATCTTTTATATGTCAATTAAATTAAATTAAATAGGATTTGAAGTTTGTTTTCGGTTGTTTTTTTACTTGAAATGAGTTAGGAAATATGTTTAAAAATCCAATTAATTCTACGTCTTCAAGCATTATTAACTTTTGGGTCACATCCCTGATGGGTTTACTTATAGCAAGTGGCAATTCCGAGAGACCTTAGCTAGTTCAACATCTTATTTAACGTATATCTGTCTCTTTCATCTTCCCTATCAGGTCTCTGTTAACCAACTTTTGTTTTCTTCCGATCCTGATGCTATTAGAGTATTCAAAGGATATGGGGGTCTTTATTTTATGTTCTTTTCTTCGTTTTTTATAAACCGATAATAAACTAAAGGTTTTTGGCTTTAAAAAATAAGGAAATGAAAAATAATTTTCAGAAAATCTGAACTATAATGTTTTCTTCGAGGGTTTAATGCATTTTTAGTCAAAGATATTGGTGGTGTTGCACATCATTAAAAAGTTCATTTAATAACACTAAATACTCCTCAAGCCGCCATTTTAATAGGGTCAATTAAATTACCCTATTAAGGTACTGTTTTCGGGGTAGAATACGACGATTTTTTCTCTTAAAATTCCATTTAAGCCCACGCCTCAAAACATTATTTCACTTTGGGGCAAGCAGTCCATACAAGATTGCTCTGGTAAATGCTACATTGTTAATGATAGTTTTGAGTCCATGGTGCATACCCCCATCTACCCATAGCAATATTGTATACCTAATTACCAATTACGTTGTGACGTCAACAAGTTACACACTATGTTAACAAACCAGTTATATAAAATAGTCCCTGTTCAACCTGAAGTAACCCTTTGTTTAGTTACTTAGGGTCCACTCTTTAGCCTATAATTTTCCCTAATTTTCTCCCTCAAGGGCTCACGTATACTGAGTACGGGATGAGCTAGACCCTAGGTACCATAGCTGAATCTACAGTCTTATCATGTAGTCATAGGTTATATCCTTTCCTTTCATTTTTTATTTGGTTTCTCTTGACCAACGATTGTTGTCTTCCGACTCTAAAGTAAATAGAGTATTCCAGACCTAGCGGTTTGTTTTTATGTTCTATCCTTCCATTTTTTTGAGGCGATTATGAAATAAAGGTTTATCTCCTTAAACAACTAGGAGGAAAATCTCAACTTTTCAGCATTCCACCCCACTCTTCTCACCCAATAGTGAGTTTGTTATGATAATCCTGAGGTATCCTACCTGAATGTACGCCTTTTTTTCAAGTCCTGGGTTAGATCTCGCTCTTTGATTTGTCCTATCGGTCCTCTTTTGACTAACGATTGATCTCCTTCGACCCTGAAGCTATTACAGTTGTCGAGAGCTCCGTTGTATTTTTTGTTGTGAAACGATGATAGAAGGGAAACAAAATAGGCCAGAGCTTGTTTTCTTGCTACCCTGACGTTATCAAAATATTCGAGTGTTTGATGATTTTATTTTGTATTCTATTGTTACTTTTTTATAAGACGATGATGACCTTGATATAAATAACAAGGAAAAACGTCACCCTTCAGACTGCCCTATCACTGTGGTCTACCAACATTGGTGCTCTTTACGCTCTCAGGATGACTAGAGGCCCCTCGACGTAGGCCCTGATATAATCCGCATCGTAGGTGACATTTCATAATCTAGTCCATCCAATTTTTGACCGGTCGTCTGCTTTCTTTTTTCATTCCTCTTTTTAGTTTAATGTTTTCCCTCCCATTCACATCTATTGAATGTGCAATTGCTCCTTCACAATGATATATACCCGGATACAAACTGTTACAGAACAGCTCCTCTATGGACACAGCTGAATCGAATTTAAATGAGTCAGTTTAAATACCCTCTGTTATCTCCTTTAACTAACTTTAGGGCTACGTGGCAAAGTTATTAATTATTTGAAAGTTGATATCGTGTTGCAAGTCAAACTCATTTATCATTTCAGTTCTTTGAAGCATATTGAAGCCAAGATAAGACCCACTCGAGATTTAAGAGCGGCTTTTATGTTATTAATTGGAAAATATAAAAGCCTTTTCAATGCTTCACTTACTCCAATTTCCAATTACGAAATTAAAAGAACTTTAACACAAATTACTGGAACGTTTTAAATTCTTAACATTACTTTTTAAAATTATTTTAAGGAATGTTTGTAAAATATTTTTTAAATTGTATAAAGATTTTGGCACAACTATTATATATATTATATTATCTCGAATTTTATATGAGATAAAAATAGTTTAATTTGATGGTAGAGGATGTGAAGATATTTCTGTACCTTATATCGAATTTTCCGAAAAACAATAAAAAGTAATTATTTAATTCTTAACTTCCCATATAAGCCTATGGGTAAAATAGAGAAAGTTATGTGATGGGCCCATAAGAAAAAAAATCTAATCAAAATCGGTTCCTAACAAATTTGATTAAGTTTTGTTCAAGTGTAGCCTTTAAGGACCCTAACAAAACGTAGTCTATTGGTCGCCATGTCTCCAAAAATACAGGTTTCAAAGTTATCGGTTAAAAATATTAAAAAATCGTCTACGAAGCTGTTATAAAGTAAGTAATTTCTCAAAATCGGCCGTGCAAAATTTTAATAAAATGTGAAGATCGATGTCCCAAACCCGTGTGTAAATCGTAAGTAAAAAAATATTACGGTTTAAAAACAATCGATAAAAAACAAAATCGTCCAAGAAGCTGTTATAAAGTTGGCATAACTTACGTTATTTCTCAAAATCTGCTCTGCCGATTTCGTTCAAATTTTAGTATAGTGTGAAGATGAATGACCCACACCCGTTTGGTATATTGTGAGTAAGATAATATTATTATGCTTTGAAATAATCGATAAAAACCAAAAAATCGCCCATGAAACTGTTATAAAGTACGCAATTTCTCAAAATCAGCTTAGCTGATTTTATTCAAATTTTAGTAAAATGTAAAGATTATCCAAAAACTGTGTGTGAAATCGTAATTAAAAGATATTACGTTTCAGAAATAATCGGCAAAAAAATTATTAACCATTATCCTTAAAAGATCGATTTTTATCAAATCCGATTTTTACACTGATGATGTGTATCACAAGCGAAGCGACTTTATAATATTATAATTGCGATATTTTCATCAACCATTTATAACATTTTTTACATTTTTTTCACTTTTTCTAATTACATGTCTTGTTATATTATATAATATAAATAATACATTTATTTTCATTGATATATTTATAATGTTATATAAATATTTTTGCAAGCTACTTGTAGGGGTACATTGTATCTATCGATATAAATCGATTATTGAATTGTATTGTATTAAATTATTTGATACGATATTATTTGTCTGACGTAGTTTATGTTATAAAAATGTATTTCAATAATATTCTAAATAAAATAAATTTAGTTTTTTCACGCACAAAAATAACTCTACATAGAAAATCAAGTCTTGCAAGTAATAAAAGATAGCTTTTTCTCTAATGTAGATGCAAAGAATGTCCAGAGCAAATTATCTTTTATTATTGGATTTTGACAGTAAAGAGCAAGTTAACTCCTGTAAACTTCATCTAAGTTTAATTTTCTAATCTAGTTGTCCTTAGCACCAGTTTACAGTATTATTACTGACTTATCAAGGATTGCTAACGGTAAGTCAAAGATAACAAATAATGATATTTTGTCTTACTAGTCCGTAAATTTAATTTTATGAAAAGATTAATGAACATTCTTTTAAAATTATTATAATTATATATTAAGCAAATTTTGTATGTAGTTTATTTTTGTAGGGTAAAAATATTTGTGTTTCATTTGAATTATCAGAACGTGTAAAATAAGATTAGGTGGCCTTCGATTATGTTTTAATATTTTACGGGTATGAACGTTCTTTTTTTAATTACTCACTTATGTAGTCTGTCTAGAGTATTGTGTTGGAAAAAAGGCGTCTTTGAAAATTGATTTTAAATCACTGTTTCGACAAAAGCTTTTGTCTTTAAGCTGTAGTTTTAATGCTTCGACCGATTTCATTCAACGAAAAAAAAGTTTAGCGACTGACTCCTAACCTAACCTAACCTAACGTTACCTAACCTAACCAAACGATTTTAAATCGATGACTCAAAGTTTTTCCATACAAGTACTGAGAAATATTGATGAGGGAAGCGTTTCAAATCGATGACTGAACTTTCTTCCAGACAAGAACTACGCACCATTTGTGAGAGAATCGTTTCAAATCGGTGACTAAACTTTCTTCCAGACAAGTACTACGCACGATTTATGAGAGAAAAGTTTCAAATCGATGACTGTACTTTCTTCCAGACAAGTACTACGCACCATTTATGAGAGAAACGTTTCAAATCGGTGACTGAACTTTCTTCCAGACAAGTACTACGCACCATTTATGAGAGAAACGTTTCAAATCGGTGACTGAACTTTCTTCCAGACAAGTACTACGCACCATTTATGAGAGAAACGTTTCAAATCGGTGACTGAGCTTTCTTCCAGACAAGTACTACGCACCATTTATGAGAGAATCGTTTCAAATCGGTGACTGAACTTTCTTCCAGACAAGTACTACGCACCATTTATGAGAGAATCGTTTCAAATCGGTGACTGAACTTTCTTCCAGCCAAGTAATGCGCACCATTTATGAAAGAAACGTTTCAAATCGATGACTGAACGTTCTTCCAGACAAGTACTGCGCACCATTTATAAGAGAAACGTTTCAAATCGGTGACTGAACTTTCTTCCAGACAAGTACTACGCACCATTTATGAGAGAAACGTTTCAAATCGGTGACTGAACTTTCTTCCAGACAAGTACTAAGCACCATTTATGAGAGAAACGTTTCAAATCGGTGACTGAACTTAATTCCAGACAAGTACTACGCACCATTTATGTGAGAAACGTTTCAAATCGGTGACTGAACTTTCTTCCAGACAAGTACTACGCACCATTTATGAGAGATTCGTTTCAAATCGGTGACTGGACTTTCTTCCAGACAAGTACTGCGAACCATTTATGAGAGAAAAGTTTCAAATCGGTGACTGAACTTTCTTCCAGACAGGAAATAGCAAGAAGCTACCTCTATTGAGTGAAATACTAAGAAGAACATATGGAAGAGTTGTTGAATTATCCCTTGGATTTTAATGTCAAATATCCCAATTTATGAGCTACAATTCATCATATTTAATGTATATTATAATACTTGTTGAATTAAAAAATTGTAAAAACTAATATGTCTAATAAAGTAGATAACTAATTCATGTGTAAATATGAGCATTGTAGATAAAAGTAGATTTTATTTCAGTTTAGACAATATTGTTAAATTTATTTTATAACTTTGTTTAAAAAGAATAAGTTACTGTACAAATTATATGATAAAATAAAATAATAATAAATATCTTTTTATCCTGATCATTATGATGCATAGAATAAAGTTATACTTAACAGATAACATATTATTGAAAATAATTATTTGCATAAATAAATGTGAATGTGTAATGTAACCATATTAAAATAATTGTATATTAATATACGTTTAATCGAAAACAAACAAATGTATATAACTTGTCTAGTTATACCTAACAAAGGAAAGTGGATAAAATAAAATGTTAATCAAAGAAATTGAATTAATAAACTATACAAATTTTAAAAAGTATGATTTCAGGTGAAAGCTAGGAAAATATTTTGCGATTTTTAACTCAGAATAGTATTTCAAAAGAAAAACAAATATTGTCACATATAGTCTACGTAGATGGATCAAAAAATTGATGTGAAGTTATTTGCGGATATACCAGTTTTGAGATCTCATGAGATAAAGAGGTTTTTCGAAATATGTCTATCTGTCGACTGCAGGGTCCTACAGCCCAAACGTTAGTGCGTGAATGTATTTTATTCAGATTAGTTATGTGGGCATATTTTGGTCGTTTTGTCCTCCTATTTTATTCGATAACTCAACTTTTAGCTGTACACCCCATAAGGAAAAAAACAAATTAACCATTTTCTCATTACCAGCTCTAATGATTTTGATCAAATAATTCTCGTCTGTCAAATAAGCCTCTACCCCCCAAGAAACGTATTAGTCGCCATATTTCTAAACATTCCTATGCATTTTCTACAGGTACCCCCCTTCCCAAAATAGGCCAAGGGAGTGTTATGAAAGATGTAATTTCTCAAAATGGGCTCAACCTGTTTCGATCAAATTTTAACGAAATGTTAGGATTAATGAATATGTGTGCAAAATTGGAAGTAATAAAATACGTCTGTTTAAGAATAATTACAAAAGAAAATGCATCTTTACTGGCTTCATTAAAAGAGCTTTTGGGACGCTTTTATGGCACAATCGAAGCAAGTTTATGTATTATTTAAATATATAATTTATTTCTTTAAAGATTTCGTCCATGCTTAATTTTTAGTTTTTGATTGATAACTACCGAACTGATTTAAGTAATGAGGAAATAGCTTTGGTTGGTTTTTATTTAATTAAAACATAAATATAAAACAATTAATTATTGCTACATTTTAAATTATGATTTTTTTGAATATTTTTGTATCCAGTAACTAAATATCTAATTGCAATTAGTTTACAATGCCTTTTTAATGGATGGATCTTGATATTATGAGACCATAGGAACACATTTTGACTTTTCTAAACGATGCTTTCCGTTTGTATGCCAGTCCAATCATCCTCAGTTTGTCTTTATAATTTTTGTCACATAATTTTCTTAAGATCAGGTTATCTGCGAGTCAAAATTTTTAAATTCGTTATGAGATGAGCGTCCCATGAATTATTAAATTTTATACCAATGCTTAAGATGTTAAAACAGAAGAGATAAAGGTTATAACTAACATATTACTGAAAAATTAGTGAAAATACTTAAAGGCTCACATATCTACGTGCGTGATATATCTTAGCTGGATCTGCACATGTTTTCATGTAATTTTGGGATCCCTCTCATCTTTCTTATCAAGTCATCTTTCCCAAATTTTGTTCTCATCTGAGTCTTTATTCCTAGGGGCTCACTTTAGAGTTTATGGGCTTACCCATCTCGGGGGGGGGGGATTATGAGTTTTTAGATTTTTGTTAAAATCGCTTAAGAGATGATATGTAGACAATAGGGGTTGGTCATGGAGATTTTTACTAATGAACTGATTTTTACAAAACTCATGAAATTACGTTCGCTTTGGACAGCTGATTATGCTTCTTTTTTTCTCATCTTTGAGGCGATGATACACCTGATGTTTTTCTCCGTTAGAAAAATAAGATGTCAGGATTTCGGACCTCTTCGCTCAAAGATACTTCTAAAATAAAAGAACTTAGATTTAGATTTCTTTTTTACTAACCAATTTTGATGAAATTTTGTAAAGCTCTATATTCGAATTTTACTAATTCAGCAACATAGCTACCATTTTAAGAGGTTGAGTACTAAACAAACACTGGAGAAAATCTTATTTTATTGAATAATTTGCGGTGTTGGGTGTTTGATTTCAATTTCTAACAAAAATTTGGTTAACATTTTGTTTCCACGAACTTGTTAATGTAACTGTATTAATATTCTCTAATGATAATATTAGAAGTTCTAATCTGTTGTGATAATGTTATCTCCTTTGTAAAATGGCTGTGATAGATTTTCAACAGCTCACTTACATGCTCACTCTAACTTTAGTTCTTATACAATTTTAACACCAAATACCCCCGATTTTCAGGATAAGCTTATAGGATGTCGTTGGCTGTAAGGAAGCTTTGAAGTATTACAGTTTTGAATAAAATTTAAACATTGTTATTTGTAAATATGACAGAGAAATAAATGAATATTTAAAAGTTTAAAGTTTTGTATATTTGTTTGCCTGTTTCCACATTGAATACTAGTTAATTTTTAATATACGTGGCAATATTTTGTTGTTGTAATATTAGCCCAATTTTAGGAGAGTGGTATTTGAGAGATCTTCACTGAACAACATAGAGTCGGGTTCATAAAATTGGATACGAACTTAAACCTCCTAATTTTCATACCTATATGTTGGAGTGAAAGTGTCACATATAATTTATTAACTCGGAATTTATTCGGTACTCTACCTATATCTAACTCTTTTTTAAATGTAGTTTTGGGTTAGATTCCTATTTCAAATTTGATTTTTCTTGACCAACTCTTGTTCTCTTCCGACCCAGACACTATTAGAGTATTTGTGGGCTAATTGGCCTTTATTTTATATTCTTTTCTTATAATATAAGGCGATGATAACTTTTAAACAAGAAAAATAATGTTTAAATTACCTTCAGCGTTCCTTGTTTTTCTGCTAAACTTTATGTTATTTTTTAAGGGTTTTAAAACCGTTATTTCTGGTACTTATAGCGTTCTTGTGTTTTCCAAACCAAAAGTGCTCTACAGGATATCCAGAATATATATTTTAAGAATCCATCGGTTGTGGTCTTAACTAACGGTTTTAGTGTGTAAATAGTGTTTTTGAGTGAATTTTGAGTTCTGAAGATGGTTGACAATAGGGCGAAACAGTTGTCAACAATTAGTAACACAAGATTGTTTCAGGCAAGTTAAATAATTAATAAAAATGCAAAAATACAAGCTGTAAAAATAAGCACACACCATTGAATTTTTTAAATTAAGAGCTTCAAATGTAGATTTAACAATGTAGCCTAAGTTACGTTAACAAGAATAATAATGTATCAAATTAGTGTACAGATTTTAGTATATAGCAAACAACTCTTCACTAATTAAAAAAAAAATCACACAATAAACAAATTACAGTAAATAAAAACAGCTCTCCTTGCATTGCGATTACTGTAGGATCACTTTAAAGTACATCAACCAACACTTATAACTGCTCAAAATCTTCGCCAAAAACTATTTGGCAGTTTTCAAGTTGCTTATGAAAAGAATTTGTTTGTATTACTTTATTAGAGACAGATTAATCTCTTGCTTCATTCTGTTACTCAACACACCTAGGTTTTCAAACCATACAGTGTAATATTCATTTAAAATTTCCCCATAGAAATCAAGGGATCTCGGTGGCCATTCGATGGATCCTGTCTTCATAATTGATCCTGTCCTCCCAATAGATCCTGTCCTCCCAATAGATCCTGTCCTCCCAATAGATCTTGTCCTCTCAATAGATCCTGTCATCCCAATAGATCCTGTCCTCCCAATTGATCCTGCCCTCTCAATAGATCCTGTCCTCCCAATAGATCCTGTCTTCCCAATAGATACTGCCCTCCCAATAGATCCTGTCCTCCCAATAGATACTGCCCCACCAATAGATCTTGTCCTCCCAATAGATCCTGTCCTCCCAATAGATCCTGTCCTTCCAATAGATCCTGTTCTCCCAATAGATCCTGTCCTCCCAATAGATCCTGTCTTCCCAATAAATACTTCCCTCTCAATAGATTCCCTTAAAAGAAAACTTCAAATATTTTCTCTCTCTCTCTCTCTCTCTCTCTCTCTCTCTCTCTCTCTCTCTCTCTCTCTCTCTCTCTCTCTCTCTCTCTCTCTCTCTCTCTCTCTCTCTCTCTCTCTCTCTCTCTCTCTCTCTTGTGTGTTTTTTTATTTACAACGCGTACAGACTACAAAACAATTCACAATTGAATATAACTAAATCTTCAATTTGATTTAGCGTTAACGATGACAAAGAGGTAGCGTGTCATTACACCCTTAAGTCATTAATATCTCGATGCTCTCTTTTATTGTTAAAGTTAAATTGCCGTAATAAATAAAATTTCAACTACACACAAAATCTACAAAAACACCCGCTCTACTCTTCACTGCTCAATGAATTGATTAGGACTAATATTTAAAAGCAACCAGAGAAAGTGGGCACGACAGCTGAAAAAAAGTGCTGAATAAATAATTGATTTTTTTTGCAGATAACAAATATTCACAATACATTACCTTACACTCTTTGTAAGGCTGTATTAACTATTGTATTGACTGTTTGTCCTATGCTGTGTCTTTGGAGTAATCAAATTACTTTCGAGAGGTTGATAAATATTTCCAGTCGCATTTTCATATCCCAAAATATCTCAAAAACTAAGTTATAAAATATCGTTTCCAACCAGTCTTGTAGAGAAGAAAATGAAAATGAAAATGAAATAGAAATTGAACACTATATATTTAATTTAAGTTTCGGAACACTCTGTAGATAACTTTAGACCAGTGCTTTCCTACGTCGTTCTTCTGCCTTTCTGTCGTCTAGGAGTCGATATAACAATTATATTGTAGGATCTCTACTAACTTTATTATTAAGTTCGTAATATGTTTTACCTTCGGGGAATCGTTTTTTTTTTTTTTTGTAGATTTTTATTGTCGTTGTTGGCTAAAAGTGTTCACTCCTACTTTTATTAAAAAAAACTATATAGTTTTGAAATCTTAATGATAGTTGTTATGGTGTTGGTATCTCAAATATATTAAACGCCATCTTCAGAGAAATAACAAAATTAATAAGTTACAAATCTATCCGTTAAAAATATTGTAATAAATTTATAAAATTAATTAATGGTATGTTTAAAGTATAATAGAAATATTAGGGATGTGGCATACTTAGTTACATAAGAAATGTTGTCGCACACGTGTTAGAACACAGCTTGGGGTAGTTATTGCCACAGGGAGTGTTGACCTGGAGAGTAGCCACATGATTAATCGTGTTTTGCTTTATAACTAATTAACGACAATGTAATATTTCGTAGGTACAGTAGAATATAAAGTTGTCAATTTTGTACCGTTCCCTATAAGGTTTTTGTGACGTCTACCTTAGTAATTTAGAACTTGTGTGTCGTTTGTAATAAGAAACGACGCTTTTCTGAAGTGTTGCTGTGTGGTTTAGTTAAATTATTGAAACAAAACCCTCAGGTTCTTATAAGAGTGAGTACAGGTATGGAAATCCAGACAAATCTTAGCTGGATATAAATCCTTTATTCATGTAGTCTTGGGTTAGATCCCTCTTTTTTATTATTATCTCTTGACCAACTCTTTTCTTCCGAACGCTCACGCTATCAGTGTATTCCGAGGGTTAGGGGGTGTTTAAATCTTGAGGTTTCTTCCTTATTTTATTAGGTGATGACGGAGAGGTTTATCTTCCTTAAAATAATAATATAATAATACCCCTAGGGGCTCACTTCTTGTGAGTACAGGATTGGCGATCCTGGGGTGCCTTAGCTGGCCTTGACCTTTCTTCAACTTGTCTTGGGTCAGGTTTCTTCTCTTTCTAATCTTTTCTGTGTGGTCGTTCTTAACCAAACTTCTTCCGACTGTAACATTCAAATTCAAAATTAAATCCGCAAGATAAACTCAAAAATCACCTCTGCAAAAATCTCATTAACTCGCTTTCCACATCCAACTTCCGTCGCTTGACAGATGCTGCCACCCGGCGAGATTATCCAAAACTAATGATCATATGACATCGGAGGGTAAAGTACAACGGCAGGTCCGCCTAGCCTTCTAATACCCGTTATCTAGTCTACCGGTAGTCACTCACAATGCCTGACAATTTTACATCGTTACGTTAGATATAATAATTTCTTTCTGATTCTCAAAAATTCTGCTTCAGTTTCAACGATGCTTAATCTACAGTTTCTGTGCGTTTTAGTCTATAATGTTAATTAAATTATTATTTTTCACGGCACAAGCTCACGTGATCTGCGACAGGATTTTCCAGGTATTTCAGTTTTACAGATTTTATCATACCTTAAATTTTGTTAATGCTTTAAAACAATTTATTAATTATCATGTATTTTTAAAATATGTATTTCATGTTTTATTTAATATTCAATGTTCTTTTGAAACTCAATGATTATAAAAATTTTCTTTTGTTAAGACATACTTTACAAAACCTTGCAAAGGCACATTTTGAGTTTTGAACAATTATGTGAAATAGGTGCAAACTAATGTTGAACTTTAAATGATCAAAATATCTTATTGAACATGTCAAATATAAAACAATTGGAGAAATCTTTTCTAAATCAGAAATTTTCGTTTTACAGACTTTTGCAGATCTTTGCAAGTCTTATACAAGCTTTGTTTCAAACAAAATTAAATATATATAAATAGATTTATAATCATCTAAGAAGCTTTTAAGTACAATCTTAACGAATTTCTGTTATACAATCAATTTTCTTTAATTTTGACAAATAACCAGATATTTGCTTTAATAATGAACATTAATGCTAAAACATGTCTGATTTTGTACGGACGCTAAAAAACATGTTTTTTGCCATAGCTAATATGCTGGTAGAAGAAACACAGCTAAAGATCTAAACATGTTTCGCCCTGTTAACAAAACACGTTTTGTTTCAACATAGCTTCAGAGTTTCACGTGCACAAAAGTGATGTTACAAAAAAAAACTGACTTTATAGAACTTTAATTAAACTCATATTGTATATGTGCCTAAATTTACTTCAGCGAATATGTTTCTCTTAAAAACTATCTTTTAGATGTAGACTTGTGAAATTAATTATAAAATATATAAAAAAATTATTGGGTGGAGCCTGCATGCAAACTTTCGGTCCTAACAACCTCCCAGAGGTTATTTTCTAAATTAAAATAATTGACGTCAATTAATAAAATTTAATATTCAAAATTTTCATTTCTTTTTTTTTTCTAAATAAACTTCTCTTTTTATAACAAATTCTTTTATCTAAAACATATATATTTATTGGCCAATATAGCATTTAAGTAATTTATCAAATAAGTAATATTATGTAACTGTTTTAAAAACTCATCATTTCATAAAGTTAAAAAAAGGGGGGGGAATAAATATCAGTATCTTTTCATTTTTTTTTTATTTTGTAATTTTTACATTTAAGGGCGTATAATCTTTTTTTTTTTGGATTAATTATAATCCTGTTATTTGTTAAGCTGTGCTCATTGTCTTTGTTAAACTTTGTAACTATAACATATATAAACTAAAAAGGGGGGATAAATTTTCAGAATCTATTGATTAATTTTTTTTTAAATTAAATTATAATATTTTGCATTAAGGGCGTATAACTATTATTAATTGTAATATTTTTAATCATAAGCTGTTTATGATAATTTTGTCTCAGGATGTCTTTCTCAGTTGTAAATGATAAAATCTGAACCGTCGAAATTTCTTTTCTGTTTCAATAAACTTGAGCCTTGTTAATCACTAAATTTGTCTTTTTTTATTTTTCTTTTCAAACATTGTTACCAATTGGTTCCGCCTTTCTTAAATTTAAGTCCCCTGGTAACATGTTTCTGGTAGGAGAGCGTGGTTAGCTTTAAATTCTAGCTTTGTTTTCTCTAAATTATAGAGTTGTTAATTTAAATTCTGGAACCGTAGTTAATTTTCAAAATTTTGCATTGGAACCATCTAAATTTAAATTCAAAAATTTTCTTTGTTAAACAAGGCTCAAATTTTATGTTTTGCAGCTTTTTCAAATGCTGCACAACTGTTGCTGATGAAATTTTTTTTTATATTTAGTTTAAATATTTAGATATCTATAAATCTATAGTCTCTTTTTTTTATTATTTATTTATTTTCGTAAACACTTACACAAAAACTTCTAAACCAATTTCGATAAAATTTTTTTTTATTATTATTTTGTCTGCTTAAATATTTTTATATATATATATATATATATATATATATATATTTACATACACTGCACACTAATCATTCACTGAATTTGATCCAGACAGCGGGCTCATTCGGGAATTCCAAAAAAAAATTTAAATAAATAATAAAACCCAAAAATAGTTAGAAACAAAAAAAAAACAAAAAAAAATATATTCAAAAATTTCCTTCAAAAACTTTCTCGAGTTTTCTTTCGCTTGTCTGTATTAATTCATACTTACACACACACATATACACAACAACTACACTACATATAGTTCTTGAGTCTTTCTCTGGCTCTTTCATTTTTTGCATCATCTTAAAAGAAATTTTTTTTTTTAAATTACTTGGTTTATTTTTTTTTATTATTATCAGCAACAGTTAAAATGGCAGTGGATTTGCTGCGATTAGTGGACTCGTTAAAGAACACTGAGCTCGCCTTCATTTTTTTTGAATTTTTTTTTGTCATTTTGAAAGAAAATTATTTTATTTATTTTTTTTTATCATCATGGCTGTGGACTGGTTGATGCAGATGGTGCTACTTGCTTTATAATTCATTGAAATGTTGAACACCCTTTTTAAAAAAATATATCATTGCGTACAATTTTTTTTTTTTCTTCTTCCAAATTATAGGGGCCCAGTTTTGTATGTAGGACAACATGGTTGGCCTGTTTGTCTATTCTTTAAATTATTCGGTTGTTTGTCTTTTTTATTAGCAGGTCAACATGTTTGTTCCTTAATTAGTTTTTCGTTAGGGTTGAGAAAACCGGAGTTGGGTTTTCCTCACCATGGGTCACCTTTTATATACATATTTACTTTTGCTACACCTTTTTTTTACACTACTTTTTTGCATATCTTTTTTAACACTTAAAAATTTTGATGGAATTTTTTTTTTACACTTTTTTTTATTAATTTAAATTCCTTTTTGTTTTGGGGGCACATGATACATACATAAGACCTTAAGTCAAATATTACATGCCCTGCTTTGTGCACTAGAACAATTTTGACTCACCAATGTTTCATACTGCTTCTTTGTTTATTTAAAAAAAAAAATGGATTATATGTTTAGACCTTTCAAAATTCTTTTTTCTCACGGAAATTGTTAAGAGCCGTGAATAGTTTAAATTTTTCTTCGTATGGGAGAAGAGGAATTTAAAAAAATAACGACGCTGAGCATGATCTGACCTAATTGGCTTCAGGAATTTTTTGTTTTATTTTTATTTATTTTTCATATATATATTGTTAAGGTCGGCTCAGAGGATACTCCCCCCCGTCTGAGTCCGACCTTTCCTGAAGTCCAAGGTGCAATGCACTTTCCCTCCCCAGTCCCCGGAGTGGTCACCTCCTCTTGGTGTCCCGAGGTGCCACTCCACCCCTTTTCCCCACGTACCGTAGTGTACAAAGTCAGTTCATGCACAGCAATGTCGACCTTTGCGTCATCCTTCAGCTCTTTCTGTCCTGGGCCTATCCCAATTATAGGTGGGAAGAGCTGAGACGCTGTAGAAATTTCAAAATTTAATAAGTAAATGCCGAAGGAGGCTACACCCTAGAGTGGTGAATAAAAGCATTATGAAGCGTTGTTTCTATCACTTGCCCCTGATTTCAAAATTTTGTAGGAGGCCCTTCTGGCCCCTTTCTTCAGAAGTTTGTAGGAGGCCCTTCTGGCCCCTTTCTTCAATCTTTTCTTGGAGGCCCTTCTGGCCCTTGTCCCTTTTTTTAAAAATTTTGTGGGAGGCCCTTCTGGCCTCCTTTCTGACTCCACCCCAACTCCGTCTTTCGGGGGGGGAGAGCTGTAACATTCAAATTCAAAATTAAATCCGCAAGATAAACTCAAAAATCACCTCTGCAAAAATCTCATTAACTCGCTTTCCACATCCAACTTCCGTCGCTTGACAGATGCTGCCACCCGGCGAGATTATCCAAAACTAATGATCATATGACATCGGAGGGTAAAGTACAACGGCAGGTCCGCCTAGCCTTCTAATACCCGTTATCTAGTCTACCGGTAGTCACTCACAATGCCTGACAATTTTACATCGTTACGTTAGATATAATAATTTCTTTCTGATTCTCAAAAATTCTGCTTCAGTTTCAACGATGCTTAATCTACAGTTTCTGTGCGTTTTAGTCTATAATGTTAATTAAATTATTATTTTTCACGGCACAAGCTCACGTGATCTGCGACAGGATTTTCCAGGTATTTCAGTTTTACAGATTTTATCATACCTTAAATTTTGTTAATGCTTTAAAACAATTTATTAATTATCATGTATTTTTAAAATATGTATTTCATGTTTTATTTAATATTCAATGTTCTTTTGAAACTCAATGATTATAAAAATTTTCTTTTGTTAAGACATACTTTACAAAACCTTGCAAAGGCACATTTTGAGTTTTGAACAATTATGTGAAATAGGTGCAAACTAATGTTGAACTTTAAATGATCAAAATATCTTATTGAACATGTCAAATATAAAACAATTGGAGAAATCTTTTCTAAATCAGAAATTTTCGTTTTACAGACTTTTGCAGATCTTTGCAAGTCTTATACAAGCTTTGTTTCAAACAAAATTAAATATATATAAATAGATTTATAATCATCTAAGAAGCTTTTAAGTACAATCTTAACGAATTTCTGTTATACAATCAATTTTCTTTAATTTTGACAAATAACCAGATATTTGCTTTAATAATGAACATTAATGCTAAAACATGTCTGATTTTGTACGGACGCTAAAAAACATGTTTTTTGCCATAGCTAATATGCTGGTAGAAGAAACACAGCTAAAGATCTAAACATGTTTCGCCCTGTTAACAAAACACGTTTTGTTTCAACATAGCTTCAGAGTTTCACGTGCACAAAAGTGATGTTACAAAAAAAAACTGACTTTATAGAACTTTAATTAAACTCATATTGTATATGTGCCTAAATTTACTTCAGCGAATATGTTTCTCTTAAAAACTATCTTTTAGATGTAGACTTGTGAAATTAATTATAAAATATATAAAAAAATTATTGGGTGGAGCCTGCATGCAAACTTTCGGTCCTAACAACCTCCCAGAGGTTATTTTCTAAATTAAAATAATTGACGTCAATTAATAAAATTTAATATTCAAAATTTTCATTTCTTTTTTTTTTCTAAATAAACTTCTCTTTTTATAACAAATTCTTTTATCTAAAACATATATATTTATTGGCCAATATAGCATTTAAGTAATTTATCAAATAAGTAATATTATGTAACTGTTTTAAAAACTCATCATTTCATAAAGTTAAAAAAAGGGGGGGGAATAAATATCAGTATCTTTTCATTTTTTTTTTTTATTTTGTAATTTTTACATTTAAGGGCGTATAATCTTTTTTTTTTTTGGATTAATTATAATCCTGTTATTTGTTAAGCTGTGCTCATTGTCTTTGTTAAACTTTGTAACTATAACATATATAAACTAAAAAGGGGGGATAAATTTTCAGAATCTATTGATTAATTTTTTTTTAAATTAAATTATAATATTTTGCATTAAGGGCGTATAACTATTATTAATTGTAATATTTTTAATCATAAGCTGTTTATGATAATTTTGTCTCAGGATGTCTTTCTCAGTTGTAAATGATAAAATCTGAACCGTCGAAATTTCTTTTCTGTTTCAATAAACTTGAGCCTTGTTAATCACTAAATTTGTCTTTTTTTATTTTTCTTTTCAAACATTGTTACCAATTGGTTCCGCCTTTCTTAAATTTAAGTCCCCTGGTAACACGACCCTGACGCCATTAGGTTTCCAAACGCAAGGGGCCATTCACTTTATACTACTCTTCTTTTCTTCAAACTCTCATCGCTTAATGAAGTGTGTGACCAAATCACGGAACTACATCACGGAGGTAGTATTCCCTCTACCTGCTCCGATCAAGGTGAAAGCTCTTATCTATATAAAAAAATAACAACAACAATAACAATAATAATAATAACAATGATAATAATAATAATAATAATATAAGAAAAAGAAGAAGAAGAAGAGGAAGAAGAAGAAGAAGAAGAAGAAGAAGAAGAAGAAGAAGAAGAAGAAGAAGAAGAGGAAGAAGAAGAAGAAGAAGAAGAAGAAGAAGAAGAAGAAGAAGAAGAAGAAGAAGAAGAAGAAGAAGAAGAAGAAGAAGAAGAAGAAGAAGAAGAAGAAGAAGAAGAAGAAGAAGAAGAAGAAGAAGAAGAAGAGGAGGAGGAGGAGGAGGAGGAGGAGGAGGAGGAGGAGGAGGAGGAGGAGGAGGAGGAGGAGGAGGAAGAAGAAGAAGAAGAAGAAGAAGAAGAAGAAGAAGAAGAAGAAGAAGAAGAAGAAGAAGAAGAAGAAGAAGAAGAAGAAGAAGAAGAAGAAGAAGAAGAAGAAGAAGAAGAAGAAGAAGAAGAAGAAGAAGAAGAAGAAGAAGAAGAAGAAGAAGAAGAAGAAGAAGAAGAAGAAGAAGAAGAAGAAGAAGAAGAAGAAGAAGAAGAAGAAGAAGAAGAAGAAGAAGAAGAAGAAGAAGAAGAAGAAGAAGAAGAAGAAGAAGAAGAAGAAGAAGAAGAAGAAGAAGAAGAAGAAGAAGAAGAAGAAGAAGAAGAGTTTTGAGAAGAGATGAAAATAATATTAATTATTCTATGTAAATACAAATAATATAAATCATAGTTGATATTAATCTTGTTAATAAACATAAACACAAAAAAAAATATTAAAATGAAATTCATATGTTCGTTCATTCTATAAAATAAATTCTTTTCATTGCGGAGCATAATCAGTCCACGTTCAGTCGATCTATAATGTAAGCCTTTAACGATTTTGTGAAATGGGCGTGGATATCGATGGAATTAGGAGAATCTGGCAGCGAGTTCGACAACCTGTCACTGTAACAGATTTATTATACGCGACAGTATGCTTTAAAATTATATCCATTGTTGACCTCTTTGTTTTGCTAACATTTGAGATATGGGAAAACTTCTTTGTCAGAGTTATTTCCCTTTGTAACTTTGGTAATTTATAATATGATTTGAAGTCATAACTTTTCGGAAGATGGAAATTATGCTTATTAAAGTATGGCCTTCTATCATTTTCCTGAATGTAGAGTTACAATCAGTTCAACCTCGACAACGCAGGGGTACGGATTTAAGAGGGTGTTTTATCTCGCGGTACTTTAGACAAACCCTCAAAATACAAACAATCACATATATAGTCATTAATACAACAGTTTACAACATTATATACACTTGGACTTTCATTCCTTCACCTTCTTAATAGCTACTGAGTAGGGTGTGGAAATAAGGTTATATTTATACCTTTCCAGGTACACTAGCTGGATCTACACCTTTCTTCATCTAGTCTCGTGTTTGACTCTTCTCTTTTTCTCTTTCCTACACTAAGGCTATTACTTATAATGATCACTGGCGTATCATTCCTGATAGAACATAGCTGGATCTACACCTTTCTTCATCTAGTCTCGTGTTTGACTCTTCTCTTTTTCTCTTTCTTACACAAAGGATATTACTTATAGTAATCACTGGCGTATCATTCCTGATAGAACATAGCTGGATCTACACCTTTCTTCATCTAGTCTCGTGTTTGACTCTTCTCTTTTTCTCTTTCTTACACAAAGGATATTACTTATAGTAATCACTGGCGTATCATTCCTGATAGAACATAGCTGGATCTACACAGTTCTTTATCTAGTCTCGTGTTTGACTCTTCTCTTTTTCTCTTTCCTACACAAAGGATGTTACTTATAGTGATCACTGGCGTATCATTCCTGATATAACATGACTGGATCTACACCTTTCTTTATCTAGTCTCGTGTTTGACTTTTCTCTTTTTCTCTTTCGTACCCTAAGGGACTTACTAATAGTGATCACTGGCGTATCATTCCTGATAGAACATGACTGGATCTACACCTTTCTTCATCTAGTCTCGTGTTTGATTCTTCTCTTTTTCTCTTTCCTACACTAAGGATACTACTTATAGTGACCACTGACGTATCATTCCTGATAGAACATAGCTGGATCTACACATTTCTTTATCTAGTCTCGTGTTGGACTCTTCTCTTTTTCTCTTTCCTGCACTAAGGATATTACTTATAGTGATCACTGGCGTATCATTCTTGATAGAACATATCTAGATCTACATCTTTCTTTATCTAGTCTCGTGTTTGAATCTTCTCTTTTTCTCTTTCCTACACAAAGGATGTTACTTATAGTGATCACTGGCGTATCATTCCTGATATAACATGACTGGATCTACACCTTTCTTTATCTAGTCTCGTGTTTGACTTTTCTCTTTTTCTCTTTCGTACCCTAAGGGACTTACTAATAGTGATCACTGGCGTATCATTCCTGATAGAACATGACTGGATCTACACCTTTCTTCATCTAGTCTCGTGTTTGACTCTTCTCTTTTTCTCTTTCCTACACTAAGGATACTATTTATAGTGATCACTGGCGTATCATTCCTGATAGAACATATCTAGATCTACATCTTTCTTTATCTAGTCTCGTGTTTGAATCTTCTCTTTTTCTCTTTCCTACACAAAGGATATTACTTATAATGATCACTGGCGTATCATTCCTGATATAACATGACTGGATCTACACCTTTCTTTATCTAGTCTCGTGTTTGAATCTTCTCTTTTTCTCTTTCCTACACAAAGGATGTTACTTATAGTGATCACTGGCGTATCATTCCTGATATAACATGACTGGATCTACTGATCTACACCTTTCTTTATCTAGTCTCGTGTTTGAATCTTCTCTTTTTCTCTTTCCTACACAAAGGATGTTACTTATAGTGATCACTGGCGTATCATTCCTGATATAACATGACTGGATCTACACCTTTCTTTATCTAGTCTCGTGTTTGAATCTTCTCTTTTTCTCTTTCCTACACAAAGGATATTACTTATAATGATCACTGGCGTATCATTCCTGATAGAACATAGCTGGATCTACACCTTTTTTCATCTAGTCTCGTGTTTGAATCTTCTCTTTTTCTCTTTCCTACACAAAGGATATTACTTATAATGATCACTGGCGTATCATTCCTGATAGAACATAGCTGGATCTACACCTTTCTTCATCTAGTCTCGTGTTTGACTCTTCTCTTTTTCTCTTTCCTACACAAAGGATATTACTGATAGTGATCACTGGCGTATCATTCCTGATAGAACATAGCTAGATCTACACCTTTCTTCATCTAGTCTCGTGTTTGACTCTTCTCTTTTTCTCTTTCGTACCCTAAGGGACTTACTTGTGATGAGTACTGGTGTAGAACTCTTGAGGAAACCCAGATAGCTCTACACATAAGTAGTCCTAGCCTGTCATTCATTGTCATTTCGACAATACTTACATTCACGCACCATTACAAGTTGTCAGTTTGATATTGAGATTAAAACGTAGTAAAGTCTATTATATACATTGCCCGACTATAACCAAGAATAATAAATTACATTTTCAGTTTCATAACTTTCGAAACATGTTGGAGGGCTAGAGGTCTTTAATTCATGTTCTTTCCTTATTTTTTCAAAGTTATGATAAGCTTTAAGAAACTAGATAAAATATATACATTTATGACAACGTAGGGGTGGGGGGGCGGAGGTATGGAGAGAAGGAGCGTGTTTCTTTGCTTTTGTTATTTGGAAAGGATTTCAGTACAAAAAGCTTACAATAATAAAATTTCAGTAAAACCTAAGGTAGAACTATATGTTTGTATTATATCCTGAAATGTCCACCATATATTTACATTGTTATTTGTTTGACATACAATATATCACTCTCTTGTTATTTAGCTATGTGACAGGTGACACGAGGCATGTTGCAAGCTAACAATAATTAATTAATAATACTCGACATCCAGCTGATATTAGAGGTATTTAATTATTTCCTTTTGGTATTTTCTGTGTATCCGCTTGTTACCGAACTCAAACTTGGTGTTATGCAGATTGACTCGCTGCACAAAATAAGAAGTAATAGGTAAGGTTTTAAAAAAGTGAGCTTTTTTCGTAACGAATGTTTTCAAAACAAATAGTAAAATCTAGACATTCTAAAATGTTACTAAATTGTTGGGCTTTTATTGCAGATCATTGTTTATACAATAACTCAAGGTTATGATCTCTCTTTTACATCTTTCTTATCGGGTCTGTATTGACCAACTCTTGTTATTTTCTGACCCTGACGCTATTAGGGTATTGGAAAACTAAGGGTCTTAATTGTAATGGTTTCCTTGATTAAAAAAAAAAGTTATGACTTTGGCTTTTGGTATTCCGCGCTTATACATTTTGATTTCCTAAACTGAGGTAAATAAATACATTTGAACTGTACTTGAGTTTATTATTTATATATTATCTTGATAATTACTAAACAAGAATTTTATTAGTCTATATAACAGTTCTTGGAGGAAACAAATATTATTTTAAATAACCTGAAATTTTTCCGCTTCATCCACAAATGGGAATCATGACGCAATCGAGGACTAAACTCTTAAAAAAGGGTTCAGAAAGTTGTTTACCCTGATAAACAGTTTGTACAACTTTCTCTTGACTCCATCCCTTTAATAATCACTTATTGCTTTTATGTAGTGCAGGGATGTGTTGTAGTTTTATCTGATTACGTTTGTATTTCGTCTCGTTGACTACTCAGTTCTTGTTTTAGGCTTGAATTATTTTCTTAAGTTATTTAGTTTCCAACACGACCCTAGGGTATGTTGGTGTTTTTCTCTTTTTTTAATGTTCTAGTTTCACACTTGATAACGAGAGTAGACTTATACTCTCGAAACGTCGTGTATTCGTTTTATTTACAGAAATGATGGCAAATTTCCGATTAAACCATATTAATAATATGAACAATCCATCATTATTAAATAACTTTAAAACCAGTACAGAGGGCATTCGTTGCTATTTTTTATTCACAACAAAGGAAGTTTAATTTATAAGTATTGAAGTGGTAGCATTGTTTACATTTTTAGGAGTGTTGTGAGCATGGAACAGCTGTTTAATACGCAGCTTGGGGCATTAAAGAGATAGGATGACTCTACCTGGAGTACAGAAATATGATTTATTACTAATTTAATGTCAATGTCAACTATCAAAGGCTCACAAAGTGAGGAAAGGACTGGGAATCCAGAGAGAATCTAGCTGGATCTACACCTTTTTCATGTAGATTTGGGTTACAGTCCTCTCTTTCATCTTTGCTATTAGGTCTCTCTTGAACAATTCCTGTCCTCACCCGAGCTTGACGATATTAGAGTATTCGCGGGTATTTATCATACTTTATTTTCTTTAAAGGCGATGATGACCGAGAGCTTTTTACCTTTTAAAGGACAAAAAAGAAAAGAAAATTTCGGCCATCATCACGAATGAGAGATAGGAAAATTTTGAAAATAAATGATTAAAAATGAAGAAAATAAAACAAACTGTCATTGTAAGAATGCTCGCCTCAGGGAATATAAAAGTCAAAAAGTAATGTTTGTGGCTTCGGAATAACAGCATTGGCTTCTTGCGGAAACCTTATTTACTTCCTGTTCTAGAGTATAAATATCCTACGTTGTTTGTGAAAACAATACAGAAATGTAATTCATATATTGCAGTAATGTCTTTTGCGAGCAAACTTGGAATATTTTGTGTGTTTAAAGTCAAAATATTATTATCGCCTACGTAAAATAAAGATACCAGTTTTTGAATACTGTAATAGCGTCAGAGTCAGAAAAGAACAAGAGTTGGTCAAGTGAGACCTGATAGGAAAGATGAAAGAGAGGAGTCTAACCCAAGACAAAAGGTGTAGATCTAGCTAGGGTCTCTCAGGATTGCCAAACTCGTACCGACTATAAGTGACCTCCTAAGGTTTAAAAAAAAAAAAAAAAGTTTAATTTTTCATTACAAAATTCAAATAATTTCCCTACTTTTAATAATAATATTTTTTACCTGTAATCATTAAACAAATATTTATATAATTATTTAGTAAGTTATTGTTCATATCACGTGATTTATCCAACTAAAGAGGTGGAATGTCATTTTTTTCGTTTCCAGAAGTTGAGTTTGTATCTTTAAATCTAACCCTACTGTTCTTATTTTACTTGTCTTATATGGTTTATTGAACCTGTTTAATTTGTATTACCAATTACACCCTCAGGGGTTCACTTATAATGAGTATAGGCTTGGAATCTCGAGAGACATTACCTGGATTTTTTCGTGTAATCTTGGGTTAGATCCCCCTCTTTTATCTTTCCTAAAGCGTGTCTTTTGACTAAATTTTGTCCTCTTTCGACCTTGACGCTATGACAGTATTCTAGGGTTAATGGTTTTAAAAAAATATATTAATTTTATTAAAATTTTTTATAAGACGTTAATGGCCGAGTGGTTTTTCCCTTTAAAACAACAAGTACAAAAACAAAATAAAAAAATACTATTTAAAAAATAATTTGTGTAAATTATACAGTTATTAGATTTATATAACGAAATGGGGGCTTTTAATAACAACGCAACGCCTACGAGTATGTAAAAACATTAAATTTATTTATTTTTCATTATTAAAATAAAATTACAAGTTATTAGGTGTAATATTCTTTTTCCTCTTGACATTAGATTTTTTGAAAACTCACTTACTGTGATTGGCAGTAAATTAAACTGCTTTAAATGTGTACAAATGTTTTTGAATAAACTTGTAGTACACAGTAAAAAAATTAAAATAAAAGTAGGCTCGTTATCAAATAAATACATAAGTATAAAATTAGACAATAAAGGGTTTCAAATGTCCATATATTAAAAATTATCTACTGGTTGAAAAAAAGATGAACTTTATAAACAATAAGAACAGAAATTATTACCAATTTCTTACAAAAACATGAACAGATTTGAGAGAGGTGTATTATACATTCTCGTCTACCCACTAAAACATTGTATAAAATAAAATGAATTATTTGCAAAGTTAAAATATACGTGACTATAGTTAACGCTGCTGTTTCCACAGAACATTAATATATTTCCGTGACTGTCGTACAGTAATTACTTACTGTCTAAAATAATTTATTTTGCAAGGCACTATTTGATACGTTAAAATGAAAGTTATACTTTATTGTCAATTAATTTACTGTTATTACTTACTTTATATAGCTTTGATTACTTAATTGAATAATAATTAAAACAACATGATAAGCTATTATTAATTTCTTACTTTTATTTCTGAAACACAAATTGAGATGCAATTTATGTAGATTGTATTCAATTAACAAATAATTAATTAAATTACTCGGGTTGATTCTTTGTTTAGCAACTATTACAGTGAGTATTAATAAAAAAAGAAAACATACATGGATTACACAGTTAAATAATGATTTCACACCAACTGTCCAAGTCCATAAATGCACTTTACGACGAATTGTAGCAAAATCGGTTGCGATGATAGTGATGAATGATGACGCATTTGGATTGGTTACCGTTCTAGAATTAGAAGGCGTCTCGTCTGGTGGCTGGATTGATTTGTCGACGAATTACATTCGTCGCGGCGTAATTAACTTTGCACGACGAACACAACTATTAATTGACCACCCTTTTTTAAGATGGCTGCATAAGTTTGTGAAAATCTTTACACCGTTTATTTTAATTACTTTCTTGACTTCATTTCTGATCGTGATAATCCAGAGATAAAAAACATTATTATATAACAAGTAATAAAGTTGTTTCCTTTATTCATTCAAAGCTGGGAGACATGGTATTTTAACATTAATATCTTAATATATGGGTATCTGAAACTCATATTTATTATTTCCTGAATGTACGTTCTCTTTGTTAGGATATCTGTGATTTAATTCATCTAAAGAAATACTGCTGTTTGTAGCTCTACACCAAGTGGCAACTTCAGAACGCGTCAAGTGCTCTGCTAATTAGAACAGAAACTGGTGTTCCTTTTGCTTTACTTTATTTGTTTTGTGTAACTATTTCTAAAAAGTTAGGTCTACCTTTACATCCTCTTTTATGTAAATAGATTAAACAATTTTATGAACAATTATTGTAATTTGATTAATTCTATTTTACACGAGGACAAAGAGTTATGTTTGTGAATAATGAAACAGAATGAGGTTTTCTTTCCATATTCTTAATTCTTTTTGGACTTGTACTCCTTCCAATGTATTTTAATATCCTACATGTTTTATTCTTACATGCCGCATAATTAATAACTATCCATCCTGTCATCATTATTTTCAAGGATGGTTCTAAATTGTACAATCATATCGGACAGTCATATATGTCATATATGTATAGATTATCAACAGTTCCAGTGTTTTTACTGCTTAACATGAGTATTTTTACTGCTAACATTCAATATTTTCCTGCTGAAATTGTTGTTATTTTTAAAACTCTTACAACTGGTACCAAACTATCATTCAGTAGTGCTCTTTACGAATCACTTAGTTGGAGAGAGTTGTGTGCTCCTTACAGGGTTCTGCTACGAGGTTTGGGATATTGTTTTACTGGGTACCAGGATGGTGGGTCAACTGGAAACACACACGTAGACGAAGTAGCAAAGGTGCTGCACTCCACTTACCAGTCACGGTTATAGCAGCTAACCTTTTATTAGCAGTTAAAATAGTATTGCATTGCCAGTTGAAGACAACTGTAAAAAAATAATTAATTAAGAGAAATAAAAGATACTGTTCCACAGTGGAGAACAACAATTCGTGCCAGGCGTCAAGAGAAAGTGGTGACTACCATCACTTATAGACTTCTGATGGAATTGCGGGAATCCTCCGCGATGTCGATTCTGACAGTAAAACAGATTCTAATCGATTGTGTATTTTTGAGACGTAAGTGTAGGAGGTTTTTCCTATCTAATTCATTGCAGGTGATGATGGGGATAATATTGAAAAGGTGTTGTCCTTCGTGAGTTGTCTGAAAGTTGATGGTTTTAATTGCCGTAGCCTTCACACTTTCTAATATTTAATTTGATTGTTTATTGTATTTTATTATTGGTAACTAAACTTGTTGTTAATTTTTCATAATTAATATTATCTTACTTGGTTTGTGGCTTAATTCGTTAGTTTGTATTTTTATTTTTTAAATATTTATTTTTGTTAAATTTGATGAGGTAATGATGACTAAAATTGTTTTTCACCTATATAGTGGAACCAATTTAAACAGATAATGTCACGGATGTGGAACGGTAGGGGCTGAAGATAAATGTTTTAAATTATCCAACTACTGTAGTCACTTATAACTTGACAATTTTCATATCTTTCTTTACTGAAACAGAAACGGAAAGTTTTTATTTTAAAAAAAGAAACACTTTCAGCAACCGTAAGAGTTAATTCTAATATTTTAAAATTCATTTAACTATCTTTTGGGACTTACTTTTTTATCGCCATCTCAGGGGCTGACTATGATGAGAAGGGGTTTGGCAATCCAGAGTAATCCCAGCAACTAGCAAGATCTGGCTTTTTTTGTATAGTCTTGGGATAGATCCCCTTTTTCATCTTTCCTATCATATCTCTCTTGAAAAACTCTGGTTCTCTTCCAATCTTTATTATATGGATCATTATTAATTGGTCTTTTTCTTCTTTTATGTATAAGGTAATGATAACCGAAAGGTTTCACACCATTAAACCTCTTGACCAACTCTTGTTCTTTACCGACACTGACGCTATTAGAGTATTCTAGGGGTGGGAGTCTTTATTTTATGTTGTTCTCTACCTTTTTTTTATAAGGTGAAGATCACAGAATGGCTTCTCACCTTTAAAGAACAAGAAAAATTAGACCCCTCTCTTTAATCTTTGGACTTTACTTTAACCCACTCTAGTTCTCTTCCGATCCTGAAGCTATTTATATATTGGAAGGCTTCGGGGTCTTTATTTTAAGATTTTTATTGTTTTTAAGTTGTAACCGAAAAGGTTTATGTCTTAGATCAACAAGGTAGGTAATCATTTCTGTTCAGTAGATCAGAGGTGACAAGATTGAAACTAGAGAAAAAGAGCATACAAAGAAGGATAGGAGAACGTAGTTTTATTCATTTCCTACCTTAAGCTAGTTAAGATACTGTTTAATTATGATAATTAAAAAAAAAACTTATTTATACATAATAATCTGAACATTAAAAATGTTTGCATGATTAAATAATAAATGTTTGAAGTTTAGATAAAACATTTCCTAGAGGGAGATATACGTTGAAGAGTTGGTCCTCTGCGATAACAATCATTAATGATGTAGTCGTTGCCAACAAAAGAGTTCGTGACTCACAGTGAAATAACGATTTTTTTAGTTGTTGGTGTCTAAAATATAAGAAAGTATGTCCTGTATTATTCCTTATCCCTACGATTATATCAAGATGAACCTGAGTTCCGAAAGCTCTTAAAACGTATTATTCTTTAAATATTATATTCTGGTTATTAAATAGAGTATTATGTGGTGGCCTTAGGCCTCGAGCTGGAAAGCATATCACCTTTAATTTTTTGGTGGTGAGGAAACCAAGTAGAGCTGAGAAATACGGACACTTTGCAGTAACACATTACTGACGAGTTACGACATTCCCGTAATAGGTTCCGTTCAAGTCGTGTATTACGCCCGACGGTGTGGGAAACTGGGGGAAAGCTATCTGGCATGCCGTAGCAACTTCCAGCTTCAGATGGTGGGCTACCCTATCCCATATAGATGGGTTACGGGTGCCGCCCGTGGTAGATAATGCTGTGGGATAGGATATCGCGTAACCAACCCGACGGTGACTCATCAAACGTGGCTTGGGGAACCTTGCCGACCAGAGTACCATGGGAGCTGATCCTAGATGTTTCGGCGTCGAGATCATGTGCTGAGGAAAGGTTTCGTGGAGGTAGCGGTGTGCTAATGGTAGATTTCTGTCAGAACCTTTCTTAATGAGTGGGGGTCTGATGTGCCGAAAAACTCCAGGTGCGCCAGCCGTCCTAGTTCCTAGGAGCTAGTTAAGTATTAAACTTGAACTCACAAGTACAATAGGTTTCAGTGATTTGAAGAGTTACGTTAAGTCCCCGACTGGCCTGTGACTATTCTGTGCATCAAGGCAAAGCTGATCTATCAGTCATAACCAATAATGATACCACGGGGTATGGAAGCCCTAATAGAGCATCATCCATGTGTAAGAGGTTGGACTCGTGGGGGTAGTGAATGTGCGGATAGTGGTCTCTTCCTCCTTCTTCTTGCTGAATGAGGGTTGATGTTGTGCCGACAGGTTTTCTACACGCATTGGTTTCCAGAATTAGTTAGTTTTAAACAATGTTAACTTGTTAATTCAATAATGCGTTACTAGGTAGTTTGAATACGTTAACGGATGACTGGTGACTTCTATAAATGTTTTTTAATTTACCCTATCACCCTTCTTAGCTTCATCATATTACTGAATGTATTATTTTTCAAATTACAGAACCATTAAAACAGTTATAGTCACATATTTCTGTTACATGTTACTGAGTTTTGTTACATATTTTATCATACATTAATAAAAACAGCAATTAAATGAATTAAAATAGCTACAAATGTACAAAACACAATAAATGTAATTATCAAGTGAAAAAATTATAAGTTAGTTAGAAGAACGTGTTCATTGTAACAAAAATGAATTATATAAACCAAACAATACTACAAAAAAGTAATAATAAAAAATGTGAAAATGATAAAATTACAATAACGTTACACAACCGTTGAATAATAATAATTTTAAAAAAAACGTTAACACATGTTCCCTGTACAAAAAAAAAACTTGAATATACAGAGTGTTTGTGAAATGTAATTCAGGTGTTGGTTATATGGTTCTAAATAAAGAAAAAAAGTTCCTATAAATATATGTCCTCAAACGCTTCTTTTAGCTTATATCCAGCATTTTTTGTTTTTTACTAAATATTTTATATTCTAGAACGGCTTAACAGATTGAGTTAAAATTTTGCATGTTACTGAACTCATCAATGTAAAGTTGGAAAAAATATAAAAAAATATATTCCAGTTATTTTAATTTAAAATATTGAAATAGCCACCGCTATAAAACGGATTATTGGAATAAGTTGATTATTTTGTTCAAACTAGGTCTTGATATTGATATTATCCCTCAAAATATTTGAATATCCCTAAACTTACATTTTGGGAGGGGCTAGGGCAATATATCCTCGTGATAATTTTTAGGATCTATAGTTCTAAAGACCTCAGGGCCACATTTATGGCGAGTACCGGTGTGACAATACCTAGATATCTTAACTGGATTTATACTCTTCAGTATTGAGTCCCTCAGTGGCTCACTATAGTGAGTACGGGTGTGGCAACTTCGAGAGTACTGAGTTTGATCTATACTCTTTAGTATTGAGTCCCTCAGTAGCTCACTATAGTGAGTACTGGTGTGGAAACTTCGAGAGTACTGAGTTGGATCTATACTCTTTAGTATTGAGTCCCTCAGTGGCTCACTATAGTGAGTACTGGTGTGGAAACTTCGAGAGTACTTAGTTGGATCTATACTCTTTAGTATTGAGTCCCTCAGTGGCTCACTATAGTGAGTACGGGTGTGGCAACTTCGAGAGTACTGAGTTTGATCTATACTCTTTAGTATTGAGTCCCTCAGTAGCTCACTATAGTGAGTACTGGTGTGGAAACTTCGAGAGTACTGAGTTGGATCTACACTCTTTAGTATTGAGTCCCTCAGTGGCTCACTATAGTGAGTACTGGTGTGGAAACTTCGAGAGTACTGAGTTGGATCTATACTCTTTAGTATTGAGTCTCTCAGTAGCTCACTATAGTGAGTACGGGTGTGGCAACTTCGAGAGTACTGAGTTGGATCTATACTCTTTAGTATTGAGTCCCTCAGTAGCTCACTATAGTGAGTACTGGTGTGGAAACTTCGAGAGTACTTAGTTGGATCTATACTCAGAAGTATTGAGTCTCTCAGTAGCTCACTATAGTGAGTACGGGTGTGGAAACTTCGAGAGTACTGAGTTGGATCTATACTCTTTAGTATTGAGTCCCTCAGTGGCTCACTATAGTGAGTACTGGTGTGGAAACTTCGAGAGTACTGAGTTGGATCTATACTCTTTAGTATTGAGTCTCTCAGTAGCTCACTATAGTGAGTACGGGTGTGGAAACTTCGAGAGTACTGAGTTGGATCTATACTCTTTAGTATTGAGTCCCTCAGTGGCTCACTATAGTGAGTACGGGTGTGGCAACTTCGAGAGTACTGAGTTGGATCTATACTCTTTAGTATTGAGTCTCTCAGTAGCTCACTATAGTGAGTACGGGTGTGGCAACTTCGAGAGTACTTAGTTGGATCTATACTCTTTAGTATTGAGTCTCTCAGTGGCTCACTATAGTGAGTACTGGTGTGGAAACTTCGTGAGTACTGAGTTGGATCTATACTCTTTAGTATTGAGTCCCTCAGTAGCTCACTATAGTGAGTACTGGTGTGGAAACTTCGAGAGTACTTAGTTGGATCTATACTCTTTAGTATTGAGTCCCTCAGTGGCTCACTATAGTGAGTACGGGTGTGGCAACTTCGAGAGTACTGAGTTGGATCTATACTCTTTAGTATTGAGTCCCTCAGTGGCTCACTATAGTGAGTACGGGTGTGGCAACTTCGAGAGTACTGAGTTGGATCTATACTCTTTAGTATTGAGTCCCTCAGTGGCTCACTATAGTGAGTACGGGTGTGGCAACTTCGAGAGTACTGAGTTGGATCTATACTCTTTAGTATTGAGTCCCTCAGTGGCTCACTATAGTGAGTACGGGTGTGGCAACTTCGAGAGTACTGAGTTGGATCTATACTCTTTAGTATTGAGTCCCTCAGTGGCTCACTATAGTGAGTACGGGTGTGGCAACTTCGAGAGTACTGAGTTGGATCTATACTCTTTAGTATTGAGTCCCTCAGTGGCTCACTATAGTGAGTACGGATGTGGCAACTACGAGAGTACTGAGTTGGATCTATACTCTATAGTATTGAGTCCCTCAGTGGCTCACTATAGTGAGTACGGGTGTGGCAACTTCGAGAGAACTGAGTTGGATCTATACTCTTTAGTATTGAGTCCCCCAGTGGCTCACTATAGTGAGTACGGGTGTGGCAACTTCGAGAGTACTGAGTTGGATCTATACTCTTTAGTATTGAGTCCCTCAGTGGCTCACTATAGTGAGCACGGGTGTGGCAACTTCGAGAGTACTGAGTTGGATCTATACTCTTTAGTATTGAGTCTCTCAGTGGCTCACTATAGTGAGTACTGGTGTGGAAACTTCGAGAGTACTGAGTTGGATCTATACTCTTTAGTATTGAGTCCCTCAGTGGCTCACTATAGTGAGCACGGGTGTGGCAACTTCGAGAGTACTGAGTTGGATCTATACTCTTTAGTATTGAGTCCCCCAGTGGCTCACTATAGTGAGTACGGGTGTGGCAACTTCGAGAGTACTGAGTTGGATCTATACTCTTTAGTATTGAGTCCCTCAGTGGCTCACTATAGTGAGCACGGGTGTGGCAACTTCGAGAGTACTGAGTTGGATCTATACTCTTTAGTATTGAGTCTCTCAGTGGCTCACTATAGTGAGTACTGGTGTGGAAACTTCGAGAGTACTGAGTTGGATCTATACTCTTTAGTATTGAGTCCCTCAGTGGCTCACTATAGTGAGCACGGGTGTGGCAACTTCGAGAGTACTGAGTTGGATCTATACTCTTTAGTATTGAGTCCCCCAGTGGCTCACTATAGTGAGTACGGGTGTGGCAACTTCGAGAGTACTGAGTTGGATCTATACTCTTTAGTATTGAGTCCCTCAGTGGCTCACTATAGTGAGTACGGGTGTGACAACTTTGAGAGTACTGAGTTGGATCTATACTCTTAAGTATTGAGTCCCTCAGTGGCTCACTATAGTGAGTACGGGTGAGGCAACTTCGAGAGTACTTAGTTGGATCTATACTCTTTAGTAGGCCTATTGAGTCTCTCAGTGGCTCACTATAGTCGGTACTGGTGTGGAAATTTCGAGAGTACTGAGTTGGATCTATCCTCTTTAGTATTGAGTCCCTCAGTGGCTCACTATAGTGAGTACGGGTGTGGCAATATCGAGAGTACTGAGTTTGTTCTATACTCTTTAGTAGGCCTATTGAGTCTCTCAGTGGCTCACTATAGTCGGTACTGGTGTGGAAATTTCGAGAGTACTGAGTTGGATCTATCCTCTTTAGTATTGAGTCCCTCAGTGGCTCACTATAGTGAGTACGGGTGTGGCAATATCGAGAGTACTGAGTTGGATCTATACTCTTTAGTAGGCCTATTGAGTCCCTCAGTGGCTCACTATAGTGAGTACGGGTGTGGAAATATCGAGAGTACTGAGTTGGATCTATACTCTTTAGTATTGAGTCCCTCAGTGGCTCACTATAGTGAGTACGGGTGTGGCAATATCGAGAGTACTGAGTTGGATCTATACTCTTTAGTAGGCCTATTGAGTCCCTCAGTGGCTCAATATAGTGAGTACGGGTGTGGAAATATCGAGAGTACTTAGTTGGATCTATACTCTTTAGTATTGAGTCCCTCAGTGGCTCACTATAGTGAGTACGGGTGTGGCAATATCGAGAGTACTGAGTTGGATCTATACTCTTTAGTAGGCCTATTGAGTCCCTCAGTGGCTCACTATAGTGAGTACGGGTGTGGAAATATCGAGAGTACTGAGTTGGATCTATACTCTTTAGTATTGAGTCCCTCAGTGGCTCACTATAGTGAGTACGGGTGTGGCAATATCGAGAGTACTGAGTTGGATCTATACTCTTTAGTAGGCCTATTGAGTCCCTCAGTGGCTCACTATAGTGAGTACGGGTGTGGAAATATCGAGAGTACTGAGTTGGATCTATACTCTTTAGTATTGAGTCCCTCAGTGGCTCACTATAGTGAGTACGGGTGTGGAAATATCGAGAGTACTGAGTTGGATCTATACTCTTTAGTATTGAGTCCCTCAGTGGCTCACTATAGTGAGTACGGGTGTGGAAATATCGAGAGTACTGAGTTGGATCTATACTCTTTAGTATTGAGTCCCTCAGTGGCTCACTATAGTGAGTACGGGTGTGGCAATATCGAGAGTACTGAGTTGGATCTATACTCTTTAGTAGGCCTATTGAGTCCCTCAGTGGCTCACTATAGTGAGTACGGGTGTGGCAAATTTGAGAGTACTGAGTTTGATCTATACCTTTTTCATGTAGTCTTGGTTATTTATCTCTCATCTTTTTTATCAGTTCCCTCTAGACGAAGTCTTGTTCTTTTTTGACCTTGACGTTATATGAGTATTTGTAGGCCACGGGCCCTTTTTAATATATATATTTTCTCCTGATTTAAATAAGGCAATGACCATCATTCCAATGTCTGTTTGTGGGTAGTATGAAGAGTATAATTTCTTTCAATAGTCATAAAAACTTTAGTTCTTAATAAAACTGTTTCTTTAAACTTCAGTTCATTGTTTTTCATCATCATTGTGTTTTTTTATATTAATTGCTTCAAAATTTAAAGATTAAACGGGGCGGGAGATGTGAACAATTTGAGTCACCGGTTATAATAATATGATTGTTTTGCAGTGTTCATATTAACTTCAGCCATCAATCAAGTTTGCTCTAACCTCCTCTCAGAACTTCAGTGTATTTGTCCCTGTTTGCTTTAATCTAACATCAACCTTATTCATGTTATATATGTCCCTGTAGAGTTAATGTCTTTACAATTAGTTATGCAAACATGTTTGTAAGCGTAATGCTTTACAATGCTCCCACCCTCCCATCCACTAATCCAACCCTCGACATCATCTCATATGCTTACAATTAGTGACAATGTAAGCATTACCGTTTTGGTTGTCTAGGAATGTATTAGGTATTGGGTATGTTTGGTTTAGGTTCTGAGACAACGACAGCGATACAGTTGGGGATTTTTTCAATTCCCATAATAACAATTAATTGTGATTCACCGATTAAACATGATATAGCTGTCTGTTGCATTATCTTATATTAACATTGTTTCATAATATTAAATTGAAAATAGTTATATATATATATATCCTTAATAATCCTTTATTTTACATTTACCAAGACACTAAATGGTCGTTTTTGAAACGACAGGACATTGCATTTAAATGAGAAAAAGTATAGATTAAAGATGGTTTACACAATGTACAATTATTATCTTTTTTTGTGAAACGGCAAAATTTCAGCTTTATTGAAAGTAGAAGAATTTTTATTTCAGATTTTAATTCATTTTTTTCTGTTGATATGATTGTCCAATATGTTTATATAATTAGGCTTCAATTAGTTTTTGTTAGTATACGTTTTAATCCCCGTTGTTATTCACAGTATATCAGACAAAACAATTTAGAAATAAAGCTATTAAGACTTCCCTTAATAAAAACTGAATTAAAAATTGGAAATATACATTCTTCGACTTTAAATAAGGCTGAAATTTTGTCAAATATTCCACAAATGGGAATCATGACGCGATTGAAGACTAAACTCTTGATTGTGGGAGGGGAGGTTGGTTACACCGTTAAATAGATAGGACAACTCTCTCTTGGCTCCATCACTTACAGTTTTTGGTGTTGTTTTGTGTAGTGTAGGACTCTTCAAGCTCTAGGATACTAGGTTACAGTACTTTGTACTTTTTCTCTTTTATATAATAGTTTCACACTTGATAACGAGAGTTGATTTATATTCTAGAAACTTCATGTATTAGTTTTCATACACAAATGATTAGTATTCCTAGGCTACTTTTATGACACTTAAAGTGTTAATTGTACTAAAATTTAAGTGTACAGTATTCGTATCTATTTTAACTCTCCAGATTGAATATATGTGTGTTTTTATACATAATAAGAAGTCAGAAACCGACCTACTATAAAGGTAATACTATTACATAATATGTGTGTATACATACACTATATACTTGCGCTTTGTTATACTTTATGGGACCTTAAGGCCAAAGTCCGAGCTACTAGGAAGGTATTACATATTGTACCTGTATACATGTTGGATATAACATTACCTATTAGAACGTTTACTAAGCGAATAAATCCGTTTTATGTGTCTATAATAGTATACAGTTTACAATATAATAATATACAAATTTACAGTAATCTTCATTCTAATTACTTTTCACTTTTAGGAGGATTTTTGGAACCCTAAAATTTACATATTCTGTCTATTCAGGTTTGTTTGTAAACTCGTACAGTAAGCCAAAATTCACCATTTTGTATTACTCTTTACACTGTTTAGTTGAAAACAAAATCCAATGAAGACAAAATGGAATGTACGTGTCAGCAACATATTACTCCCGGTAAGTGCATACTCTCGTTTAGAGACTTTTTGAAATCAAATTTTGAAGCTTTAAGAAAGTTTTATCACAAAGAATAAAAATTTATTATTTTACCCAACCGACTGACTCATGTCTCATCAGCAGTTATTACCCAGTATAGAAATGAGTCTCATTGATTATCAGAATGTTTCAAAAGTGTATGAATATTTTAAAACGATCCCTTGTGGTTAAAGATTAAAAACCTCGAGCCATGGGCTTATATTTAACTAACTTGCAACTTCATCAATCTTAGTTCGTCGATTTTCAGAATCATTTTGTTCTAGTTCTTCGATCTTGGAATTATTCTTTTCATTCGTAAACATACCTTTCCGTTGTTTATCAAAATGAGAAATTCTTCATTTGAAGAAGCTTTCAATCCATTCTTAGATTCCACTCTTTACGTATTGCTACTGAATTCTACGAATGATGTTTTCTCGTTTCACTTCTTCAGAATTAATACAACCCATGCACAGTGCAGTAGTACGAAGAAACACAAATTTGAAAATTATTGTATAACAGATAACATTTGAAACAGACGAACAGGTGATGTGAGTTTATGATTTATTGCAGAAAATCACATAAACATGTGATTTAGAACGAAAAATGTTTCAATTTAATTTTGTTATTATTTTTCTTTTTATAGAGAAAGGGAAATCCATCTTGAACCTGTCTCACCTGCTGGATTTCCCCGGGTAGTGTCCGGACTCTTACAGACTAAAACCCCTCGCCTCACCATACATCTCTCCGGTAATTCCACTGCGGAATGCACCTTGAAACATTACTTCACAGTAGAATAATATTAGCTATTATGTTCTTTCTTCTCCATTGCTTTAGTGTTCAGTTTTCTTGCTTCCTTTTCATAATACAGAGTGTGCATAGCATCACCATAGCAGAACTCGCAGGATTCATTTTGTAGAATTTTATATTTCTTTAAATATGATTTAAAACATTCATGGCCTGTAAGTAATATACCTAAGTTTTCATCTTACCCAATCTTCCAAAATTGGAATCAGTTTAGTCTCCTCATTCCATCTCTTCTGTCATTTCTCCAGTAGTTCTCTTCCGTTGTTGGTTCATAAGTTTTAAGTATATATATATATTGTAATATATATAGTTATATATATATTGTAGCAGCAAATCGATAGAAGGCGTTCTCGAAACTATTAACACTGCACTGTATGACACAGTCCGGTAGGCTTATACAATCCTCAAAAAGGAATACATCTCTGAATTGAGCCTTCCTTCTTCCAATAACATTCCTTTTAGATTGCCTCTGCCCACACGGGTGCTTATCTTGAGTGAAGTACTGCACTTAACAGTAGTACTATTCTTCTATTTTGGAACACTTATATTAGGCATTAACCTTGTAAGACTCGTGCAAGTATATAGAACTTATTTGGTAATTTTATCTATATGTGTCACAAAACCTAGTCTATTGTCCACTTTCACCCTTAAGTATTTAATGTGCTTTTTCTGTTCAATGTGTATTTCCCCCATCAATATGTATGTTTGGGAACGTGAAGCTCCGTGTTCGAGTTATCGTGACAGCTACGGTTTTGTCTACTGTTTACCTGTAGTTTTCTTGAGTCTAGATCCTATTACACAAATCTTCATTTATTCTTAACTCTATTACGCCCGCCCAATTTCTTGCTGTTACATACTATAATAGTGTCATCTGCAAATCCTGGGTATTCCCTAGCAGCTCTGTTTTCATTATATCATCGTAGATGATATTCTATAAAAAAGCTCAATACGTGATCCATGAAGAGCAATGAACGCCATTGTTTTTTTAAATTGCTTTTCCTTGTAAATACAAATTGAGGAATGTAATTTCATTAAATTAAAAATGTATGCCCGAGGTAACTTAGATGGATTTAGCCTATACCGTTTTATCATGCAGTTTCTGATTAGAATCTATTCCTATCAGATCACTCTTAATCAACTCTTGATCAATTTCGGCCCTCACGTATTCGAGTTTTAGTTTTCTTCATTTTATATTAATTTTATTTTAATCCTCTTTTTACAAAGAGATTACAAAGCGATGATTACCAAGAAGTTTTAGCCCTTAAACAACAAAGACAAAAAGAATTAAACGTTTGAATTTTTTGAGAAATAAATGTATAAACAACTGCTAGTTATAAGTTTTGTCAGCACAGTACGACACTGCATACCTTCAAATTAGGTTTACACACGATATAATAAAAAACGTGTACACAAAATCGAAATAAATTGAATTTTAAAAAATGTTACAATTACATTTTGAAGCGTTTAATTAAAATTTAACATCCTAGTTTTCAATAAAATAATTTTAAGGAAATGTACTTAACAGTGTTGTTAATATATATATATTTAATTAAAAACAAGTGAATAGACATAAACTGTTAAAGAAGTGTAGGCCTACATTTATAGCATTGTGGTGGTGAGAAAGCAATTTCTTGTAAAGAAAGGTGGTGGTTTAATGTTATTATATTTGGGGGAGGAGGCGGTGCCTGGCAACGGAGTATCGAGGGGTTGTTTGACACACAAGGCATTGTCAGAGTTGTGAAATAGAGTGAATTTATATCGCACGTCTTGAACTCGTACTCTGGATCATATTATATTAACTGACTCATAATGTTAAAACTTTTAACTTTAAAATAGTTAATATTGTCTAACAAACAGCTGACTAAACATTGAAGCAGTACTTATGTTATGTTCGTATTTGATAGTTCCTCGCAACCCTCAGAAGCTCACATTAGTGAGTACAGGTTTGTCAATCCTGAGGGACTCTATCTGGGTTTACATGTTTTCAAGTAGTCTTCTTTATCTTCCCTCTCTCAGGTCTCACTTGATCAACTCGTGTTCTCTTTTTAACCTGGCGCTATTATAGTATTCGAGGGCTATGATTCTTGATATTATATTATTTTTTTATAAAAGGTGACAATGATAAATAGCATTTTTTGCCTTAAAAAAAAAAAAGAAATTATTTTTCAAATTTGTGTTATAGATTGAGGCGTTATTTTTAAATAATCCTAAATTTTATCACAGCCAAAATTTAAAAAATGTTTTTCTCAAAATATGTTTTAATGATAATGATACACATGTTTACACTTATAGGTGGTAAAGACAAAATGATAAGATGAAAATATTTAATTATTTTTCACACTCTCAAAGAAATTTCGTTTGTACGTTATCAGTAGAAAAACTTCTAAAAATATATTTAAAAGTATCCAATTTCTCCAAATGTGATCTATCAATTTACTCAAACTTTGGTGAATATGAAAGATTAGGTTAGGTTAGGTTACATTACTCTTATATAGATTCCCACACTCGTACAATATCGAGAGTGTTGGGGAGAGATTTTGAGATCCTTGATAACTACATTAGTTAGGTTAGGTTGCATTACTCTTATATAGATCACCACACTCATACAATATTGAGAGCTTTGGGGCGAGATTTTGAGATAATTGATAACTACATTAGTTAGGTTAGGTTGCATTACTCTTATATAGATTCCCACACTCCTAAAATATTGAGAGCGTTGGGGAGAGATTTTAAGATCCTTGATAACTACATTAGTTAGGTTAGGTTAGGTTGCATTACTCTTTTATAGATTCCCACACTCCTACAATATTGAGAGCGTTGGGGAGAGATTTTAAGATCATTGATAACTACATTAGTTAGGTTAGGTTGCATTACTCTTTTATAGATTCCCACACTCGTACAATATTGAGAGTGTTGGGGAGAGATTTTAATATCCTTGGTTATATTCATAAAGTGGTATTTGACAACGAATAAATAATGGATATTTACATGAAACCTTCTATTTTCACGAACTTTACGTTTTGAATGTGTCAGTCAGACTGCGTATATTTTAATCTCGATCTAAAGACATGACCTGTATTCCTCCGGTTGCCTAGCAACCGTAACCACAGATGTAATTCACTCATGTGTTTACACATATTTACAAAGTAATATCTTGTGTGGTACTTATTGCATAGTAGATTCAATGATATGCATCATCAAATGGTTACTTGTATTTTGAATTTTGTAATAATTTTGTAGTAATTCTATAATTAAATGTTGTGTACATATGTGATTTTCAGAATTGCTTTTAAAAATAATGTTTCCCCCACTCCAAGTTAAATTTTGTATCCATTAAATAATTAAGAGACTTTAATGAACCTTATGCTTGCTACTTAATCTTGACACTTCGCGATGCAAATTTCCTATTAAGCGTGGAACTGTACTAATGACATTTTAATTACATTAGATATAACAATTCCGCCCCCCCACCCACCGGTATCAACCAATAGTCAGTTTCTGAATTTATTTAAACTTTAAAGCTGAAAATAATTCAACTTTTCCATTCAGAAGATGTTGCAGGATAATGTCGTTATCCTTGATCGGGTATTATTCTTCTTTTACGTCTGAAAATATTCGATAAAATTAAAAACTTTTCGATTTAATTATTACAGGACCATGTCACTTGTTAACTCGAAGCGGGGCCCATTTACAGCCCTTTCATATTTTAAATTGTAAGCTATTATTATTTTAGCTTAATTTATCAGGTTAACGTGTTTGCAGGGTCTCCATACAGCCCTGTTACCTGTTATTGTTATTATTTATTTGTTTTTATTATTTATTTTATATATACAGTATTATTTAAAAAGAAGTATATCCATAAGACATGATATAAATTATTTAATTTCATCATATTTGGTATCAATGGGTAGCAATTAGCTTCAAGTTTTAATTCAAACAGCTGATCGTAATCAACAATGTACTCAGCTGATCCGATTCCTTTACTAAGAAAATAACCAATACACCAACGGAGAAGTCTTTTTGTGTGCTCTAGTTTGAAAAAACTCAATCTGTTACTGTCGTGCAAAGTCATTTCATTACCATTTCAGGACTCGTTATTATAAAAATCCTCCAACTAGAACGTCAATCGACGACTGTACAAGAAGGTCAAGAATATAGGCTGTTTGTATAGAAGGAAAAGGACAAGTAGGGCAGCAAGGCTCTCATATCAAGTTGAACAAATTCGACAATCTCTCTTACGTAGTTCGTAAAAATCTATGACCAAGTTGGTCAGCGATAGGAGTTAGCATTGAGTTGCCGAGTGGAATCAGTCAGCATTGTTGGGTTCTACAGGAGAACACTTCGGGAGGACCACGTCTATTAAGGAACACGATTGAGTTCCAGCAAAGGAGGTGAACAAACCTCGTGTATATTTTGTGTGGCATGTAATCTTCGTTTAGATCAGCCTATAAGAAGAGAGTTTAATTGAAGTTTAACTTCTAATCGCAAGATTGTTTTCACTGTGGATTAATATAATAAAACAATATAATTAATTATAAATTATTAAATAACTGAATGTATTAATAAGGTAATAAATAATTGACAACGAGCCATTGCATTGTTTTAATAAATCCAGATCGGTCTATTCTTATAAGCATCATTATTCATATTATTAATTCCCACTTCGTGATATATTTTATAATAATGCTGTAATTAAATGTTGTGTGTTAATAGTATATATGTGTTTTTCAGAATAACTTTTGAAAAAGAATGTTTTCCATTTCCAAGTTCAAACTTGTATCCATTAAACAATAAAGAGACTTTAATGAACCTCAAGCACTTGTGACTTTCCTACTTAATCTCAACACTCCACAATGCAAATCTCATATTAAGTGTGGAACTGTGTTAATGACATTTTAATTACATTATATATAATATTTCCAACTCGCTGCTACGCTATGCGCCACTTCAATTACGTTTCTGAGTTACAGATATTTCAACAGAAATTAAACTTTAATAGAATTTTTCATTTCAATGATTGCATTGAATTTATGTTATACTTCCTCGTAAGTGCGATAATAAATCGATTTTAAATTTGTTGTTAGAACTTATCCTCTTTGAGATCTTCCTGAAAGCAAAACAGTTTTGTAATATTATTTGCCTATTTTTTGTATCGTTTTGTAGTAATACACAACATGAAATTATTTAATTTTATTATATGGCATTGTTTGATTATATCTCCAGACTTGTTCTTATTTTTGAATCACTAAAATTTTAGAAAAATCTCTTCTTTGGAAGATAGTTGTGGACTACGAAATTAGATTTTGCAGTTATATTTTTAACTCCGTAAATTTCAGCCAAAAAATTCGCGTATAAATTATAAGAGCTTGATAATTAAATTTAGTGCTTTATAAACAACCCAAAATGATACTATTCTATTTTTAAAAAAATACAGCAGTGTTTTACAGAGTGTTTGCTGAGCTGAAACATCTGTTATTACTATCAAATAATCTCCAAAATTGCATCATTATAGTAAAATGTAAACGATATACAATAAAACTGAAAAACATACATACATATTGTAAAGTCATAAACAAAATCAAGTGTAATCAAGTGTAAGTCAATTTTTTTATAAACAAAGTGTATTCAGAAGAACTGTATCTAAATATATAGCACAAAAGGCAATAATTTCGTAAATAAATAAATAGAATAATATAAAATATATGCAAGGTACTATTTACAAGGATGCATAAATGGTCGTTAGAATTTGCAAATACATATTACCTTTTGAAAGAAACGTATTAAAATAAGAGTAGAATTATACACAAATATACTTAGATAAAAACCTAATAAGTAATACCATTAAAATTTTCATAATAGATTTTTGATATAAGTATGAATGTGTGTTCAAAAAAGTTTTTATAAATTAAGATGTAGAGCATGTAATATATTTAACTTTACAAAAAGAATTAATTTAAAACTTAAATTTTTCTTTGTGTTTGTTATCCCTTATTCAATTTGGAAATACATGAAACACATCCAAACTAGATATATTAATTTTAAGGATGTCCTATTTTCAAAGGCGATGAAATCAAAAAAGTTCATATGAACCTAAAATAACATTACAAAGAACCACCAAAGACTTACAACACTAAAATTTTTTTTTTAAATAATCTTTATGTAAAATAATGTAAAGTAAATATTAATTATTATGAAAATTATGTCTGTTAGGTTCTACATAGTTGGTAGGAGTACAATATTCTGCCAATCCTAACATTATTATAGGTACCAATCCAGTACTAAAGTATCTTTCAAAGATGGAGGAAATCCGAAACGTGTCGACAATACTAACAATAAGACAATGCTAGGATTGGCAGAAGATTGCACTCAACAGCATGTTAATCTTAGTGTATTAACACTACTGTAATTCCTTAATAACAAAAATAAAAATTTAATAAATGAATTTTTAATAATAACAACAAGAACAAACAAACTAAAAACCATAAAAATCAACATAAAAAGTCAATAGCTTTGGTTAAAACAAAATAAGTAGGGCTGTAAAATGTGTATGACAAATCATTCCAGAAATCAATTTGCAATCTATATTAATAGCCAATAGAATTTTAAACTAGATTTTCTCCCTTAATTGTTTAACGACAAAAACCTATAGGTACCCCTAGTTTTAACTATAAAACTAAAAGGTATTTGTGTACAAAGGAGGCAACTAAATTGGAGCATAATCGTCAACATTATAGTCATTGCTAACATAATCCTGTTGGGGTTTGAAGACCACAGAAGAGTCACGATTGTTTGGGTTGTAGAAATTCAAAATTTAATATAGTATGTGTTAAACTTTGATAAGAGTACAGGAGGGCCGATTATCGACCCATAAAGTTGGTAACGTTCTTTTAAAATTAGACGGTGCCGAATTTAATACGGCCAAATAAAGGTATCATTATGTCATATTATCACTAACAAAGAATATATTTTCAATTATTTTCTAATTTAGCTCCCGGTTTTATAATCAAACTCTATTTTAATTATAGTAAAACTTAGGATTCAAGGTTCTATTTAAAATTTCGATCGGCTCTCAGTTTAAATGTGCCAACATACCTAACTTTAATTTACATGATTCTTTAAGGGGCTTCTTTATATTCAGAACGTTCGTAACAGTTCCGAGGAACCCTAGCTAGATCTATATATTTTTTCATGTAGTCTTGGGCTAGATCTCTCTCTTTCATCTATCCTATCAGCTCTCTCTTGGCCAACTGTTGTTCTCTTCCAACCCTAAAGCTATAGAGTATTCGTAGGTTTCTGGTGTTTATTTATGTCTTTTTCTTTCTTTTTATAAGGGGATGGTGACCGAGAGTTTCACCTTTAAACAACAAGGAGAGAGAGATTCTGCTGATGAAGACAACTTTTTATTATTTTATAACTTAACTCCCGTTTTTGTATCTAACTCTAATGAAGATAAATAAAAAAAATTAGAACCTTAAAATTTCTATATTAGATGGCTCCTTTCAAGGACATTTACAGAACATACGGGTGTTAAATATCTCGAGCCTATACGAGCTGCTGGATCTATACTTTGCTTCATCTAGTCTTACCCTCAGGGGCTCATTATAGTGAGTACGGGCTTGGTAATACGAGGGGACGCTGTATCTACATCTTTTTTATGTAGTCTTGGATTAGATCACTCCCTCCACCTTTTGTATCAGTTCCCTTTTGACCAACTCTTGTTCTTTTCCAACTCTAAATTTATTTAAAAAATATAATAGGGCTAGGAGTATTTTATGTTCTTTTCTTCCTTTTTTTTTTTATAAAACGATGATGATTAAAAGGATTTTTTCGCTTTTAACATCAAGAAGAAAAATAAATCTTCTCCCAGTAACCTTGGGTTAGATCCAGCTACACTCTTTCTATTACGTGTCTCTCTACCAATCCTTGTTCTTCTCCAATACTGAAACTATTAAAATATTCTAGGCATAGTGGTATTTATTTTATGTTCTTTTCTTAAATGTTTAATAAGGCGATGATGACCAATAAGTTTTTCACTTTTTAACTTTAAGGAGAAAAAAAATCACCTGCTTGTAGTCTTGAGTTATATAACAATCTTTCGTCTTTTTTATGGTATCTTTACCAACTCCCGACCCTGACGAAGTTAGAGCACAAGGGGGTTTTTAATTTTGTGTATTCTGATTAATGCAGTAATGTTCGGTATAGTTTTTCAAAAAAAAATTAGGCGGGTCAACATAGTGTTTATTTTATTCGTTATTCCTTTAATAATCATTCGATTGTGATTATCGTTAAAAATTGTGTTTAGACAAGTGATACAAAATTGCACTATATCTCAAAAGATTATGTTTATAAAGATTCCCCTATTTCCTTTTTTGCTAACTCGTACAATATTGAGAGTGCAATGGAAAGATTTTGGGATACCTGGTGTCGACATTTAGGTTTATAAAATGGTATTAATATTTGACAACGAACCATTTTTTGGAAGAATGTTTATGTGAAGATTTAAATTTAATACACATTTCGTTTTGAACGCATCAGACATACTGCGTATATTTTAACCTCTATCTATAAACCACACTCTATATTGCATGTCGCCTTGACCTAGATTCCCCCGTTGCCTAGCAACCATAACCACAGCTGTAATTCACTCTAGTATTTACACAAATTCACCAAATGTCCCCGGCTCTATATTTATAGATTTCTTTTTATTCCGGTACATAATGTAAAATTAAATAGGAATTTTTTGTCCAATTAAACATAAATTTTCGTTTAAAATATGGATTTAAAAATAAAGTTTTAAAACAAATCCACAATTGTTCAAAAACGATTATCGTAAAGACAAATATGTTGACTCATTTTTTAAAGTATTTGAAACTTTGAATCAAGGAAAAGTATTGAATCTTATATTAAAACTCTATGCTAATACAATAAGCAATATCATAACATGTATGCCTGTATGTGTTTGTATTTAGATTCAGAAGTGTAACTGTATATGAAAGCGTATTGTTACAAGCATTGTATTATATCAGTTTTATTGTATCTTTTTTCTTTTGTAAGTAAATAAATATGTTATATGATTTATCTTATTGATGCCACTATATTATTAAGTGAGGCGAGACAACCCTGAGGGATGCTGTCTGAATCTACATATTTTGTAGTCTTGTGTTACATCCCGATCTCTCATCTTTCTTGTCAGGTCTCTTTTGACCAAATCTTGTACTCCAATCCTGACGCTATTAGAGTATTCAAGGCCTAGAGGTTTTTATTTTATGTTCCTTCCTTCCTCTTTTTATTAGGCGATAATTATCGAGAGGAATTTTATCTTTAAACGATAAGGACAATAAATGTACGTTCTACGTTCTACGTAATAAATTAGACTTTTATCTGTATTTTTAAAAAAATATAATTTATAAAAACGACATCAGAATAGAAATTTGAATTGTTAAAATGTTTTTAATGTATTGAAAAAAGACTAATTATTATAAATATACAGGTGTCCCGGAACTCTCTGGAACATTTCATAAAAAAATGTTCCTTAGGTCGAGACAAACATATTTCATAATATAAACATGTGTCTCCGGTGACTAGTTTTCCGTCTGTCGGTCTGTATGTGATTTTTAGAAAGGATTTTATAACTCAAGATTTATTTAAGATAGAAGTTTAAATTGGTATAAATATGTACCTTAATAGGTAGAATAAGTGTATAAAATGTCGTTGCTGGAACTAAATCCATTTCAAAATGGCGGCCGTTTAAATGTTTTAGTGTCAAATTCCACGAAAACCTTATTTGAGGTACATATTTATACCAAATTTTAAGTTTCTATCTTAAATAAATCTTGAGTTATAAAACCCTTTGTAAAAAACACATACAGACCGACAGACGGAAAACTAGTCACCGGAGACCCATGTTTATATTGTGATATATGTTTGTCTCGACCTAAGGAACATTTTTTATGAAATGTTCCAGAGAGTTCCGGGACACCCTGTGTATAATTATATTAATCAATTATTAATGAGAATGCCCCTCAGATGTGCTTACCTATTTATAGTGGAGTAAGGATGTATCAATGCCGAGGTACTCTGGCTGGATTTACACCTTTTTTGATGTAGTCTTGGGTTATCTATCTTTCATATCAAATCTCTTTTGATTTGCTCTTCTTCTTTTCCAACCATGATGCTATTAAAGTATTTGTTAGCCAGGTGTCTTTATTTTTATTTTTTTTAAAGTGGCGATTATGACTGTATGGTCACCTTTAAAAAGTATATTAAGTATAAAAGGAAAACAAAATTTTATGATTGTGTATGTATTTTAAGTAACATTATAATTTTATTGATTGTAATTTAATGTTACAACAGTCGGTACATGATGAAATTCCATGATAATGGAAATAATGAGATGATTATTTAATTCGACAAAATAGCTTTAATTGCGACATATGTTTCGCCGTTAGGCATTTTCAAGCAACTAAATTGAAAACAAAACAAGTCTAAACTAAAAATGTGAGACAAAAGGAAAGGATAGAAGAGTAAAGGGGGAGCACTAGAAATATAGGAAAATTAATTATTAACAATAAGGATAAGAGAGATAGTTTAGAAAATAGTGGTGTGTATAAAATTTCTTGTAATGATTGCAATTGTGAATACATAGGTCAATCCGGAAGGTCAGTTAAGAATAGAGTTAAAGAACATGTACACAGTTGGAAGTATGGCAAATCTAATTCAAATTTTGCAAATCATTTATTAGACACAGGACATAATTTTGATCCTAAGTTAAACGTTAAACTTCTGCATATGGAACAAAAAAGTAGGAAACTCAATAACCTGGAATGTTTAGAAATCAATAGATCAATTTTAAAAAACCATACTTCCAACTTAAATGAACAAATACATCTTAACTCATCACCACTATTGAGACCTATTATGTAACCTTTGTTTTCTAAAACACCCCCACTTCCATCCCACAGTTTAGATCATTGACCTTTCTTTTGTCATTTCTCAACCCCCCTTTACTCATCTATCCTTTCCTTTTGTCTCACAATTTTAGTTTAGACTTGTTTTGTTTTCAATTTAGTTGCTTGAAAATGCCTAACGGCGAAACATATGTCGCAATTAAAGCTGTTTTGTGGAATTAAATAATCATCTCATTATTTCCATTTATTGATTGTATCAACTTTTACTCGTATTTTATGTATTTCCGATTTTATGAATAGGACAGGATCTTTAATTAAAAAATTTTAAAATTGATTACTTAATTTTTTAAAATTTTTACTGAATTGAATATTCATGTCGATTATTATAATACAAAGTTATCTTTTGAAATTGAAAACTTGAGAGGAAAGATGTAAGTCCGAGTGTCTTGGAGAAACAATAAGCTTTTTATCGAAGGAAAGTGCAGCTCTATTGGGTGCTAAAATAAATTGTATTCGCCTCACATCGTCCAAGATTTTCAAGTAAAGTGCCCCATTGCTTATTGTACTTTATTTGGCCCGTTTCCTTCTACCTCCTATTATAGAATGTTCATTTCAAACTGGAATTGTTAAAATGTTTCCAACATCAAACTATTTCTAATCCGAAAATAAAATAACTAATATAGAATACACAAAACATGACCGTACTTTAATAAACTTACTTAATTTTAATCAAACTCAATTTTAGTTATACTAGTGTGTTACTCCAAGGACTACAGAAAAATATAAACAATAATTCTAAAACCGTTCACGATTTAGTGGAACTCAAAACATATGTTCCCTAATAAATACTCAATTCGTACATGTCTCGTTTATTATTCCTACTGCAAAATTAATTATTTAACTTCACGAGCTACTACTGCAAAATAAACTCACAGTACTAAATGTTTAATTTTATTTATGAATCGTAAACTTGTTCATTGTTTTCCTTTAAAAAACGTAAATATAAATTTTATAATAGCAGTTAGTTGTATAAAATTTATCCACTTGGAAATCTTTACTTTGTGTATATAAATGAAAGTAATCCTTATGGTTACTTTTATATTATAGTATGGGCTTGGCAATCCCGAAGTATAATAGCTGATTCTACACCTATTTCATGTAGTCTTAGGTTAGATCCCTCTTTTGAATCTTTATTATCAGGGTTTTTTAAGCCAACTGTTGTTCTCTTCCGACCCTGACGCTATTATAGTATTAGAGGACTAGGGATCATATTATGTTATATTTTTCCTTTTTTTCATGGTGATTATGACAGAAAGGTTTTTGTTTTTAAACAACAAGATAATAAAAAACAGAAAATGGTCTGAATTTAAATATACGATACTGGGTCAACATCGGGACTTTTCAATCATCTACGAAAATTAAATCGTGTTCACCTTAAGGTAGGGGATCATTTATAGATAGTACGACGGATTCCCGAGGTAGCCTAGCTGGATCTACACCCATTTTTATGTTGTCTTTGGTTAAATTACGCTTTACAGTTATTAAAACTCATTTTTGAGCAATAGTATCCACGTCACAGATTTTAATCAAAGTTATTTAATAGTTACTCCGTCTTGTAACACATGTTACGCGTTTCAGAACGTATGTTCCATCTTCAGACTGGCTCCTGAGAGGTCGTTACGACATTAAAACAATAAAACACTACGAAACTTACACATCACATACAATAAACAAATAACATTGAAATGCTTTCGTACTTGAACCGTCGGTGTACACCTGTCGCGCATTTGAATGTTATTTGTTTATTGTATGTGATGTGTAAGTTTTGTATTGTTTAATGTTTTAACGACCTCTCAGGAGCGAGTCTGAAGATGGAACATACGTTCTGAAACGCGTAAAATAAGTTACAAAGTAAGTCACAAGACGGAGTAAGTATTAATTAACTTAGATTATTAAATCACTCTCTTTCATTTTATGAAAAAACAAACACAATATTTAGTAAATTCTACAATTTTATTGAGTCTTGCCGACCAAGACAAAGACGTTGTTAGCTTGTCAGTCAAACTTTGTTAAGCTGCCTTGTAAATGCCGTTCCTGGCGAAACCATGGTCGGCAAGACTCAATAAAATTGTAGAATTTACTAAATATTGTGTGTTTTTTCATTAAAATGGAGTTCTACCAAGTACCTTCTGTCAATAGTGTAAATCTCCTTAATTTTCCCTATCAGGTCTCACTTGACCAACTCTTGTTCTTTTCCAACCCTGAAGCGAGGGCTAGGGGTATTTATTTTACATTCTTTTATAAACTTGACGGTATTTCCACTCTGACTAACAAAAAATTTTAATGTCAACACTTAACATGAATAAATAACGTCTTAAAATTTATAATAAAATTTATTTTACATTTTAAACTTTAATATCAAGAAGATGAAAGGACTAAGTATAATGTACGAGGGTAAAATAAACGTTTTGTGTTAGGGGGTTATTTACACATTCTTGAGAGTTAGAAATGTTCTACTTACAAGTACTTTATATCTGCTATAAATTAAGACAAAAGTACTTTAACGGCTCCATAGTACATATCTTGTAAAATTGTTTATAAACACTACGGTTGGTGTTTTAATGTAAATATATTCACCTGCTTTCATAACATACACCTATATAAAGTAACATTGATATCTTCTCCATAAACACTTGCAGTAAAGTACAGAATAGAATATGGAATTATAAATAAAAATTGTGTGGATTATTGTCGAAATTAATTATTTTCTTCAATGATTTCTGAGGCTCTGTGCAAATATACTTTTTTTACGCAATGAATTTTTACCTATAAAGGGCAGAGTAATTATTATAAAAAAATAGTTATTGGTCATAATATGGAGTTCCTACTAAGTAAAAAAAAATAGAAGGTAAATCTTCGATGAAGGAATTGTATCATAATTGACCACAATTAAAAAATCAATAAATACAACTTTATCGTAACAGGTCTTTGTCGTCTACTAGACAGCTTTTCATCGAGCGATGTGTGGTCAGCACATTGAGTAGCTATCCACGTTTCCTCACTATACTGGGCCAACACGGAAACATCTTTAAACCTCCTTGTGGATCTATTCCGGAAACTCTAACGCAAGGCGACTACTGCCCTCACTAGACTAGGGGGCATCCACAAATAATAACGCTCTTGTGTCCAACCCAAAGCACTTCCAACTCATTAAGAAATTTTAATGGAAATCTAATCGTGTCATAGGAAAACAAATTGTGAAATTTTGACTCAATTGAATTAAATTTTATTGAGATAAGACTAGAAATCACTATCCAACCTCCTCATGTTTTGAACATCCCGTTTGACTTCCCCGCAGTCCCGCAAATCGTAATACCATTGAGCTATGAAACCCCAATTTAATTTTCTAACAACCGACTAGTTTGTTAATAATTTATGTTTTAAGCAAGTTGCCTAATTTGTAATGAAACATCCTTCAAGTTAAAGTAAAAAAATAGGAGTTCATAGCTCTAGTTTAAACTAGTATCGGCTTCCTAATTTAGATAATAGTAAAATAACATTGTACGTGGATTTCTGTACTCATTATGTCTTTTAAAATGATGTATCATTCTATGGTGTACCGAGTTAATATTTTGAGCTTCTCAGGGCCTGCAACCCCGAGATTTCAGCTGGATAGAAACATTTTTCATGTAGTCTTGAAGGATCTCCCTCTCTTTCATATATTCTATCAGAACTCTCTTCACCAACTCAAGTTATTTTCAGACTCTGGCACTGTTGTTGTATTCGAGGGGAATTGATCTTTATTTTGTGTTCTCTACTTCTTTTTTTTAAAGCGACGATGATAGATGTTTTTTTCCTTATAAAAATAAAATAAAACTTTTTAAGTAAAAATTGTTTTTGCAGTTAATTCAAAATTTATCCGCCCTAGTCATTCAAAGATTCCCAAAAGTAATTTTTGACTATGTCCTTATATTATTTAAAACTTTAGTGACGGGCTTTAGAGACATTTGGTCCCAAGATTAGTTAGATTCATTAATTGTTATTTAAAATTTTCAAAGAAGAACTAACAGAAGGGAGTTTATCTGTGTGAGTTATATTTAATTCACTGAATATTTTCTGTAATACTGCGAATATTTTGACCTCGACCTATAGACACGCTGTATTGCATCTCTCCTTGATCTGAATTCTTCCGTTGCCAAGCATCCATAACCACAGTTGTAATTCACTCGTGCTTACATAAATTCAATCGAGTAAATATTCAAGCTGTGTTTATTTTGTTTTTCTTCTATTTTTCAATCGTTACTTAATGTCAAATTAAATTTAATTTTACCCTCAGGGTCTCACATACAGTCCCGAAGGATCATAGCTGGATTTACACTTCTTTCATGTTGTCTTTAGTTAGCTTACGACCTTGACGCTATTCCAGTATTCAAGGACTAAAGGTCTTCATTTTATGTTCTTTTTCTACTTTTTTATAAGATATTGAGTTGAGAGATTTTTTTTCCTTTAAAAAACAAGATAAAAATCGAAATTACATTTTTGACAATAACTTTGCTATTTTCATTCTAGAGAGGTGAGGGTGGCAAAGTAGAATTGAAATCGGGAAATGTTTATTTACTTTATTTTGTTAAAAGTTTAATAACACACGAAATATAAATATATCTGTTTATTATGATCGCTATTTTAAATTTTAAATTCTATTTTCTTGAATTGCCTGTTCTTAAATCTTTATTGCTGCTATCGTGTTTCGTACAGGCGACGAGGCCGGTGTGTCGAAAATCCCTTTTAGGTTCCTTGAGACCACGTGAAGATTAGTCAAAATATTTTGCGTTTACCAACTTATCCTATACTTGGCAAGTAATAAGTATATTTCTGTTGTGGGAGATAACATAAACATCTTATGTTCTCTTAGGAATTTCGTTAATACGATATTTATCTGCATACATCTTGTAGACTGATTTTATAAGAGCTGATTGAAGTGGAATAGAACTGCAAAGTTTTATAAATAAAATATATTGTGTAACACAATTTTGTTCTTCAAGGGGTCAGATTAATGATCCCCTTGCCCTGCATGAATGGAAGTTCTGTCCACGTAATCCATCATCGATATCATATCCTCATGTTTCTTTCATTTTTCTCTTGAAGTAATACTTTGCACTTTACAACTTTGCCTGACAGCACATCAGCTTCGTGTTGTTCAATTCATCGATAAAGTTGAATTCATACCAACATACAATGTATTATGTTTATATCACGTTATGCTCTCAGGGACTCACTTTACTAATTACGGAAGTGTCGATATTTTTAAATGAGGTTTTTGGTTTGATTCTTCTATTTTACCTACCCTATTATTTTATTTTTCTTCTTGACGAATTTTACTTCTCAGATTTAATCATAGATAGTATGGATATTGCGGATTCGCAGAACCTAGCTGGATTTACACATTTCTTCTTGTAGTCTTGGGATAGATTCCTCTTTAATATTTTCTATCAGGATTATCTTGACCAACTCTTGTTCTTTTCCAACTTGATGTTATTAGAGTATTCAAAAGTTAGGAGGTCTTTATTTTATTTTTTATACGGCGATGATGATGGAGATGTTTTTCGTTTTTAAACAAGGAACAAAACAGAAAATTGACCAACATTTGATCTCTTCTGACTCTGATGTAATAGAGTATTAGAGGGCTGGAGTTTTTATTTTATGTTTTTTTCTTTATATTTAAGCAGGATATGATGCAAATTAATCGTCAACATTTCACCTCTATTGTTGAGTGATCTTCACTGTCCATGACTTCAAAAATCCTTAAAAATTATTTTCGACGTGTTTTTCATCCGCCGTGGACGTTGTCTGTACGTAGGTCATTCACATTGCGGCAAAAAAAAATGGAACTTGAAATTTGCTATGTATAGTATGCTGATATAGAATATATACAATATATATATATATATTACTTGTTAATTCATTTAAAAGTTTTATGCTCATATGAAAAGGTAACAATAAGGAATAAGGAACAAAAAAGTAATTATCTTCTTTAGTTACTGAAAATGTACCTTAAAGTACTACAATTTAACATGGCGAAGAGAGGGACCCCCGACCTCCCTTAGTAAAAGGGAAAAAATATGATAAAGAAAAAGTCAGAAGTGTATTTCATAAAATACTGAAAATATATTTTAGAGTAAAAATAAATTTAGTACTTACAAACGTAAATATAGATTCATACTCTCTTCCATCGTGATCACATAACTTGTTTTTGGCAAGTAAAAACATAATCGGTTTATCTGTCGGCGAAATAAAATGATAGCAGGTTGACAAAATATTCTCACTTATCCATAATTGCAGTTTTATAATTCTGTTTGTATAAAATTTTTTTTTTCAATTGGCTACAATTTATTGTATTTAGAGAGACAGAGATTGAGAAGACACAATATATCCTCTTAGAAGCTCACATAAATATAATGAGTTTGGAGTTGTTAATCTTGAAATATTCAGTTAGATGTACACTTTTTCATGTAGTATTAGGTTAGATCTTTTCTAAGAAGTCGCTTTTGACCAAACTTTGTTCTTTTCCGATTCTGACGCTTAGAGTAATCGAGGTTTAACTTTATTTTAAGTTATTTTCTTTCCTTTTCTTGTAAGACAATGGACGACAGAGGTTTTGGCTTTGAACAACAAGGAAAAAAGTATATAGTGAGAATGGGTGCAGTTTTAACGAGATATCTTAATAGGATTCATTCCTTTCTTTTGTGTTTGATCGCTCTCTTTTATTTTTCCTATCTTTACCAACTTTTGTTCTTTTTCAACACTGACGTTATTAACGTATTGTAGGGCTAGGAGGTCTTTATTTTATGTTCTTTTTGTAAGACGATAATGATCGAGGGATTATTGAACTTTAAACAACGAGGACACAAATATATATTGAGTATGAGTGTTGTAATCCCATTAGTGGATTTATACTTTCATGTAGTCTTGGGTTTGATATCTATTGTTTGTTCTCATCGGCCTTGACGCTGTTAGAGCATTTGAGGGCTAGGAGTCTACTTTATGCACATTTCATCTTTATTTTTAAGAGGAAGTAAGCTAAAGGTTTTCCTCATTAAAAATAAACAATGGTTTCAACACTCTAAATTCTCTGAAATAAATAAAAATATGTTTCTAATATCACACCATTTATTCAATGGTGCAATCTCTATCAGAAAATTATAAGTGACAGATTCGTCTGAACGGTAAGCATTACGAGGAGAGCGTTCATTTTATCGTTAATACTAAAATAAATGTTAGCCCCTCCCCCCCCCCGTCTATAATCCTCAACTAAAGTGATTATTTTCTTACATTAAATTTATTATCCTTCCTTCGAATGTTCCTTTAAAAATGGAATTATTTAATGGGAAAATATCAAACTTCTTTACAATATTAAAATTATTATACGAATTTCATGTTTTTCAACAATGCCTCATAGAATGGCTGACACGGGACCATGGAATATCCACCGTTCCTAACTTACTAATTGGAGTATTTTTCAACTGTAAGTCTATTATATTTTTATTATGTAAATTATTTTTGTAATGGTATCTCCACTACAGGTTATGACTACAGGATTAACATGTTTCGTATGCAGGTTTGTGTACGTGCTTATTTTTTCCGTATCCCTTTTTATGAATTTATTTGTTTATTTATTTAAGATTTTTAAAACACTTATTTTTATGTCGGTAGGATTTTTATTATTTCGACACTTAAGTTGTAATACAAAAATTGTAGTTTTTATTTATTTTCAGTAGATTTTTTTTTTATATTAATGTAGTGAGAGTTTGTTCTTTATTTTTATTTCATACAGTTAATTTGATGTTGGAAAGAAGAGGGAACAAATTGTAAATTGGAAAAATTGTGACGATGTGATTGAGTTAAATAAATAAAAATAATTACAAAAGAGAGAGCCGAAAATATTCAGAAGTAAATTGAAATAATAGGCTATGTATGAGGTTCAAGTGATATAATTTTGTCTGGAAAAATCTTTGATGTCTGTAGGCCTATGGCTATTTATTTTGTATTAACATTTGAGTCAAAGTTTTTATGTAGAGATACTTACATTATATATCTACTTTTGAAAATAAAACTGAATATTACCTACTACATAAATGTACACTGTATATATAACTTATGTGTGCTGTATAAAAGATAAACAATCAGCAGAGGTCAGGACTCTTACGTGAAAAGTATTTTCCTTGACGTTCTTATTCCTTTGTGAAACTTTAATATATTCTGAAGGTAGAAAGTTCAATAAAACCAAATTCCCTTTGCTAATTACACATTCCTTGCGCGCAATGGGGCAATTCTTCTTGTGTGCAAGGTGAAAACAAATTTAAACATATCGTATCAAATTGCTTTACTATTTGATGTATTCAATGTATTCGAAGTACATAACTTGGTGTACTGTTTAAAAAAAATGGATTAGAATTCATATATATTAATTTTTTGTGATAAACTACTTGTAAATTGTGTTTACAGTGCAATTAAATGAGGAATGAGTGGAACGAATTAAAATTTTATAAACGAAAATAAATTGAACCATCATTTTTCCCGTGATGGTGAGTTCCCGAGTTTAAAAGTGTGTAAACGTGCCATAATTTTGTTAAAGTATTCGAGGGTTGGGGGCGTTGAATTTATCTTTGCCGGCGATGATGACCGATAGGTTTCTGACCTTTAAACAACTAGGGAAAACCAATTAAATTTCTGGAAATTTAAAAATAATTCTTACTCAACAGGTGGGAATGGGGGAAGTAATAAATCGGCCAACTGGACAGTGCTCAGGAAGAAATATCAAAGGAAGGGCTGGAAGGGTTATATTAAAGACCATAAACCCTCAGGGGCTAGTTATAGTTAGTACAGACTTTCATGTAGTCTTGGGTTAGATCAGTCTCTTTTGCCTTCTTCATCAGGTTTCTCTTGACCAACTCTTGTTCACTTCCGACTCTGATTTATTTGAGAGTCAGGGATCTCTTTACTTTATGTTCTATTTTACTTTTTTTAAATTATATATGGTTATGACCCTCAGGGTTCAGTAAATACACGGGTGTGGCAACCCTGAGGGATCCTATCTACACCCTTTTCACGTATTCTTGATTAGATCCTTCCTATATGGTATTAGTTGGCAAAGTCTTGTTCTTTTCCCTATTCAAGAATTAGGGAGTCTTTGTTTTACGTATTTATTTCCTTATTTAGAAGATGATGACTTAGAGGTTTTTCATCTTTAACAACAAGAAAACCAAAATAAAAACCTTAAAAGATATGTTTTGAAAAATAACTGCCCTTCGAGGCTCACCCTGTGTACGGGCGTGGCAATTCCTCTGTACCTAGTCGGATTTTATACCTCCATTGTATAGTTTTTGACTAGACCCTTCTCTTACATCTTTCCTATCAAGTCACTTTTAAGCAACTCTTGTTCTTTTTAAATGAAATAGAAGCTTAGTTGTAAATATCCTATTAAAAACTTATTGAATGTAATTTCTGATTAAAAAAACAGATAAACTAAAAAATATTTCAAGTTAAAAAAATTAAAACTATAACAGAGTTTAGTTTGTAAGTACTGATTTGGTTAGGATGTACACAGTGATTTAGGATACAACTATAAAACCTTCTTGAATTAAAAGTCTAAGTTAGTATTTACACAATAGTTATTATTATAATTACTATTTAATACCATGTTATATAACCCATGAAATATTATCATTATACCAATTATCAACCTCAGGGGGTTACAATTGTAAGTACAAGATAGGCAATCCGGAGCGAATATAGCTGTGTCTACATTGTTTTATGTAACTTTGGGTTTAATGCCTCTCTTTTATATCAGCTCTCTCTTGAACAACTCTTGTTCTTTTCTTACACTTTTTAAAGTAGGTAAGGTATCTTTATTTTATGTTTTTTTTTTAAATTTTTTGTAAGGCGATGATGATCTAGTGGTATTTTTACGTTTGAACAACAAGAAAAATAAAATCAAACGTTCATATTAAAAAAGACAATCACCAATTACTGATCCAGCTGAATTACCTGAAACAAGAGTTAAATTTGTATACAGAGTGTTCATACAATACCGAAGATTATCAATGTCGGTTTATTTAAAGTTACAATTTATTTAGTTTGTGAGAAGAAAACTAGCTGTGGAAAAGTGTTTCCCTATCAACGTTATACGAAAGAATTTTAAAAAATATATGAAGATGTTGACAGCGAGGTTTTTGACCTCATTCACTCCAAAAATATACTGGTTCCTGAAAAAATATGTCCTGTTATTTGAAATAAAATCTCCTAAGAAAGGTACATTATTTTTCAATCAGATCACAGACTTGTATGGTGACTTGTAGCAAATAGCTAATTTGAAATTCCTTAATTTTAATCCTGAAGAATGATAAAACAATAAACAATTATAAAATGAATGCGTGAACTTATGAATATTAATTCTTTTCTAGTTAATAAACGCAAGTGTAATAATCTCGCGAGAGAGACAAGATGCAAAATACTAGTTAGTTTTATGTTATTTAAAAAAATTACTTAAAAAACCTGTGAAAACAAAAGCTGTTTTAATTAGCAGTTAAGTTGTGTGAAGCTAGCGTAATGAAATTAGATCCTTTCTTTTAACCTCAGACAAAACCACTTTGGCAGCAAGTTTGGTAATTACTGACTTGGCAGTCTTGTCCAACTTTTACAGACTGTACGGGAGTTAAAACAGTATTATGGGAGTTACGCAGTAACGTAAAAACTTGGTTGGATAAATGTTTTAACTAAGTTTGTAAAATACTAAGTAGTAACCGAAGTGTTTTAGATTCTAAGTATAAATTGTATTTTTTCACACAGTTTTGAAATACTTTGGTTATGAAGTAAATTAGTAAGTGTGTGGGTGTTTTATAAATTTATAAAACACTCTGTATAAAGTATTTTTGGTCTATTTTCTCTCTCATTTGGTATGTACGTTTGAATTTATGTATCATAGAACAAAGAGGTTAACCGTAAAATTTTTAATCGTTGATTTTAAAATTTGAAAGAAATTCCTCTTTGGGTTTTATTTACATCGAGTACGGGTGTGGAAATCCCGAGATAATATAGCTGAATCTACACCTTCCTTTTACTTTCCTATCAAGACTTTCTTAACCAAATCTTGTTCTCTTCCGACTCTGACGCTATTAGTGTATCAAAGCTCTCTATATTATGCTGTTTTTATTCTGATTTAAAAAAAATACATAATGACAGCTAGGTTTTTTTGCCATTAAACAACAACAATTATACAATAAATTCTTGTTTTCAGAGTTTTATAACGTACCATAATAAATTATTGAATGTAAACTTTAAAACCTGCATTTGTTTTATATGGTTAAAAACAAATAACTTATAGTTATTGCCAACAAATAATTAATATAATTTACATTAAATTTATTGTCATTAGGTACAATATGTCAAGTATACCAACACATATATACTGGAACATATCATTCCTTACACATACTTACATTTCTAACACACATTTCCAAAAAACAATATAAAGTAAATAAACCACAACACAAAACCTCCAGAGCACAGCTATATAACAAATAAATATACAGTATCCATTATGTCAGATATGAGTTAATTTCGCAATGTAAAATTCTTCTATTGCATAAAAAGGGATTTCAACAAGACAAGCATGAAATATATTTAGGGAGTTGTAACCAAGAGCAAAATCTATTCTTGTCTAATTTTATTATATAATCTCAGTCCTCTAGAAAGACGGCAGGTTAAAGATTTACTTAGCTTTTAGTATTTATAATTTGTCTTTATTCCGAGTATTATAAGACCGAATATCTTGTCTGTTTGGTAAATTAGGTAGGTTTTAACAACATATTTAACAAATTGATATCAGTGAGAATATCTATAAGCACAAACAATAGCTTCTATCAGCCTTGGTGATAGTGTTAATATCCTACTTTTGTAAGTCTAATATTTCTTTAATTCTGTTACTGTTGTCCTAAAGCACCAGTATGTAACTTATTACAGACTGAAAAAAAGCAAATAATACATTTCCCAAACAGCCTACAGTCTGTGAGACTTCTTAGTAAAATAATTACTTTAGAAAGCCTACTAGTTATATAGTCAATATGTGAGCTACAAGTAAGTTGTCCGACTGCCTACTGTCATTATTTTAAAAACTAAAAGTTAGTGTCTTGGTTATGGTATCAATCAATTCATGACCTATGAACCAATCAGATAGACATTGTAAACTCAATTATACATTGCAATTGTTTGATGTCATTGTCAACTGATAGAAATGTTGTAATTTGTATACATGTAGCACTTCATCATTACTAGCCAAATCGTTCATCGCAAATAAAATTGCGTTACCAGAAACAGAGCCTTATGCGACACCAAATCCAATGCTTAGTGTGTAAGAGTGCCCACTTTCACGGCTCGCCAATGGTTGCTATCTTTCATTTATCATTGAAATAATTAAATGATACTATCATGCAGTCGTATTGTAATTTATTAATTATTAAACTATGTTCAATACATAAATCACCAGAGCACTGTGGAGATTGTATATAAACAAGGAAAAACCCACAAACCACAAAATAACACAACTACACAAAACTGTATAATGCGTACCTCTGCTTACAAAAAATTCAGTGTACCTCTGAAGATGATAGCAGAGCTATCGAAATGTACATAAGGTAATATAAATGCAATATACAGTTTTGTGTAGTTGTGTTATTTTGTGGTTTGTGGGGTTTTTCCTTGTTTATATGTTCAATACGATCAAACCCCTCGCTAAGACCACAAAAAGTGGCCCGAGCAAGCGACTTATTCTAAAAAACTGTAATAATTTCACTAACCAATGCATCAACTTAATGTGTTGTTACTAACCTGATTACAAACATCGTATTCAATTACTTTTGTCAGTACTGGGACTAATTAAATTGATTTACTTGGTTTGTCTTTCGGACAATTTTTTGTAAATAAGACACATCTTAGAAATATTTCATAGTTTTAGAAAAACACCGTCTTGCAAACACCAGTTGAACACCAAAAGGAAATAGCATTGAGGAGTCTACTGGAAGGCTGCAGACAGCTGTCAATCGAATTTGTAACTGGACTAAAAAATGGCGAATAAAGCTGAATGAGACAAAATCTGTTCATGTTAATTTTACTAACAGAAAAACCAATTATCTCCCAGTGGTTGTCAATCAACAAGTGATCCCACAAGACAATAATGCAAAATACTTGGGCATGACACTAGACGCAAGATTGCGATGGAAGGTACATAGTAAAAAGAAACGTAATGAACTGAATCTCAAACTAAGGAAAATGCATTGGCTTCTTGGGTAGCATTCAGAGCTGTCAGTGCACAATAAACTATTACTTTATAAACAAGTCCTAAAACCTATCTGGACATATGGTGTGCAACTTTGGGGCTGTGCAAAAAGAAGCAACATCAAAATTATTCAAACATATCAAAATAAAGTACTGAGGGGCATGTTAATGCCCCATGGTACATACGCAATGATGATCTCCATAAGGATTTACAAATTGCTACAGTTTATGAAGAGGTTCGGCGATTTGCTAGGAAGCATAAAGAAAGATTGCATAAGCACCATAACATCGAGATGCTACAAGTTCTCGACAATTCAGTTCAAGTTCGGCGGTTGGACAGGATAAAACCGTTTGATTTGTCCTAAGACAAGACTAATATGTGAATAACACAAGAACAAGTGATTTTGTGTATTGGAGTGCTTCGTAGGATGTGCAGCCAACAAACGCTTTCATTTTATAGAAATATTGATAGATGGACTAAGTTCAGTTTCAATTGTTAAAAGAAAAAAAAAAAAGGAAAAAAGGAAAAAAACCAGTTGAACACACTATGTACAATATAATGGTATGGTTTGTTTTAATAAATTGTTGGATATATTATAAAAAATATTGACCATAAAAATTTTGTATACGACTATTTTAGGAATGCCGTCACAAGTCACCTCCGTCCATTTAAAGATTGGAGATGGAATTTCATGTTTTAAAACTAGCTCTCGTGCGGGTACAGTAGGTTCGGTTATCTTTTTTCTGATTTTACAAACCATGATTTTTTTCTGATTATTTTGTTACAAACCATGTAACAAAATAATTATTGAAATGATTGAGTAATATATGTATTTTGTGTGTGTGTACATTTGTATCACTTGAAGTGTTGTATAAATAAAGACCAAGACCCCTTGCATTTATTATTACTGTTCTTATAAACCTAGCATTAAAGTCACCAACCATGTAACAAAATAATTATTGAAATCATTGAGAAATATATGTATTTTATGTCTGTACATTTGAAATGCATTTAAATACAGACCAAGAAGCCTTGCAAATATTATTGCTGTTCTTAATAAACCTAGCAAAGTCACACCCTAAACCACCTTATACTTCTCCTGTATATTAAACTGCATAACCTATAAACATCTTGTCAAATGTAGTCAAACCTGTCTGCTAAGTATTATAAACCTAAAATATCTTTTGAAATCCAAAACTTGAGGGAAAACATTTCATAAATCCGACTTGACTCGAAGAAACGATAAGCATTATATCAATGTAAAGGGTAGCTCCTATTGAATAAAACTAAGGTAAATAGCATACACTTCACATTACCAGAGATCATCAAGCAAAGTGCCTCGTTGGTTTCTTTAGTTTATTTGGTTTGTTTATTTTACTTCTCTTACAGAATGTTTCTTTCCATTAAATAAATATTGAGCTTGACTTGTGACATTTTATACTTGATAGTATAAAACATTTTTTTCATTTATTTACAATAGAAATGTGAACAATTAAAACTGGTCTAGTTAAGACCAATAATTAATTATAATGTAAGACTAATGGTTAAGTACTTAGTTCAACCATAGAAGATTCTAAGTTTTTGTTTAACACCTTTGTTGACACTAAATACACACTAACACCTGAGCCTATTACAGCAGCTGAAAGTGTACTTTCTGCTTAACAAGTAATTAGAGTGCATCTGCACAGCTATGTTCCCTAAAGTAGCCTACCCTTGCTGAATCTAGCTTCTTCTTTTTCATTTTTCCTATCAGGCCTCTCTTGATCAACGCTTGTTATCTTTCGAAACTGACGTTATTAGAATTTTCAATGCTTATGGGGTCTTTATTTTAAGTTTCTTTTTACAAGGCGATGATGACCGAGAGATATTTCGCCTTTAAATAACAAAAAAAAATTGTAAAATTTAACATCTAAACTAGGTTTTGATATTCGTTAAATCTATTTCTTACTAAAAACTAAAATTAGACAAAAAAATCAGAATGCAGATCTTTCTCGTAGATCCTTCTTGAACTATGCAACTTAGCGATCCATACCAATAATAATTCGAATTTGCCCCTAACCACAATCACTAGAAACTTAATAAAACACAATTATCTGATTAATTGTTCTTTATTAATTATTTCCACTTAATGCTCTGATGTACATTTCGATAACATGGTTATCATCATCGGAGGGTCTTGCTTATAAGATGATGATAACCATGTTATCGAAATGTACATCAGAGCATTAAGTGGAAATAATTAATAAAGAACAATTAATCAGATAATTGTGTTTTATTAAGTTTCTAGTGATTGTGGTTAGGGGCAAATTCGAATTATTATTGTGAATTTCACCACAGTGCTCAACAAAGATTGGATCCATACCAAGTTCAAGGCAGTCAAACAACCTGACCAACAAATATTATTAAAAGAAATTAGCGTCCTATCACTTCTGGATATCAGCTGCGTGACGGGACTTACATAACTTAAACATACCCCCATTTTTAAATAAAACAATTCATCTCTACAGTAAGAAAACGGCGGTTGCTGTGTGTGGGAATGAAACCACCTGGAGGAAAATGAATAATATTTATTGTTTATATACATTTTGCCTCTTTCGTTGAAATAGAAATACTTTAAATAAAAGTTCTGGTCATGGTGATTTATTTTTATTTTCACTTTCGTAGTATTTCTCATGTAAGACCCCTCTTTTGACTAACTTTTTTCTCTTCAGACCCTGACGCTATTACAGTATTTCAGAGTTAGTGGGTTTTATTTTATATTCTTTTTTAAAATGACCGCGACTTTTTTAATCTTAAAACAACATGAGTAAAATATCCGTTTTCTTAAGTCTGTAACGCATCAAATTTTGGGGGGGGGGGGTAAGAAAATTTTAAAAACAATTTAATTTAAAGTAAAACTAGCGTTACGAAAACGAAAGTTTTGTAGGTCTCAAAGCAACGTGCTCTCCGAAAGAGAAAGTTAACGTTGCCCGAGGCTACAGGCGGAGTGGTGGTAGATACAGAGAAGGGGTAGCGGCCGGAGTGGTGGTAGCGGCCGGAGAAGGGGCTCCGTTCTATGAAAGGAGACGTCCACTGGAATCACTGGATCAAAGGAGAGAGTTTGTCACTGGACCGCCTGGTGAAAACCGGCCTCCTCTTACGCTCTCAGGTAAGTCCTAACGTTAACTTAGAATTAGATTTGCTTGCTTGCGGTAGGAATAAGAGTGTTCAGGACTTATAGGATTATTGACGTGCCCATAGCACATGATAGAGCTGAGGAGATTGAGGCTCACGTCACATACGAACTCGTCTTCGTTGTTTTAGGGTGTATGTGTGGTGCAAACTCACATACGAATTCGCCTTCGTTGTTTTAGGGTGTATGTGTGGTGCAAACTCACATACGAATTCGTCTTCGTTGTTTTAGGGTGTATGTGTGGTGCAAACTCACATACGAACTTGTCTTCGTTGTTTTAGGGTGTATGTGTGGTGCAAACTCACATACGAACTCGTCTTCGTTGTTTTAGGGTGTATGTGAGGTGCAAACTCACATACGAATTCGCCTTCGTTGTTTTAGGGTGTATGTGTGGTGCAAACTCACATACGAACTCGTCGTAGTTGTTTTAGGGTGTATGTGTGGTGCAAACTCACGTACGAATTCGCCTTCATTGTTTTAAGGTGTATGTGTGGTGCAAACTCACATACGAACTCGTCTTCGTTGTTTTAGGGTGTATGTGTGGTGCAAACTCACATACGAACTCGTCTTCGTTGTTTTAGGGTGTATGTGTGGTGCAAACTCACATACGAATTCGCCTTCGTTGTTTTAGGGTGTATGTGTGGTGCAAACTCACGTACGAATTCGCCTTCGTTGTTTTAGGGTGTATGTGTGGTGCAAACTCACATACGAATTCGCCTTCGTTGTTTTAGGGTGTATGTGTGGTGCAAACTCACATACGAACTCGTCTTCGTTGTTTTAGGGTGTATGTGTGGTGCAAACTCACGTACGAATTCGCCTTCGTTGTTTTAGGGTGTATGTGTGGTGAAAACTCACATACGAACTCGTCTTCGTTGTTTTAGCGTGTATGTGAGGTGCAAACTCACATACGAATTCGCCTTCGTTGTTTTAGGGTGTATGTGTGGTGCAAACTCACATACGAATTCGCCTTCGTTGTTTTAGGGTGTATGTGTGGTGCAAACTCACATACGAACTTGTCTTCGTTGTTTTAGGGTGTATGTGTGGTGCAAACTCACGTACGAATTCGCCTTCGTTGTTTTAGGGTGTATGTGTGGTGCAAACTCACATACGAACTCGCCTTCGTTGTTTTAGGGTGTATGTGTGGTGCAAACTCACATACGAACTCGTCTTCGTTGTTTTAGGGTGTATGTGTGGTGCAAACTCACATACGAATTCGCCTTCGTTGTTTTAGGGTGTATGTGTGGTGCAAACTCACATACGAATTCGCCTTCGTTGTTTTAGGGTGTATGTGTGGTGCAAACTCACATACGAACTCGTCTTCGTTGTTTTAGGGTGTATGTGTGGTGCAAACTCACATACGAACTCGTCTTCGTTGTTTTACGGTGTATGTGTGGTGCAAACTCACGTACGAATTCGCCTTCGTTGTTTTAGGGTGTATGTGTGGTGCAAACTCACATACGAACTCGCCTTCGTTGTTTTAGGGTGTATGTGTGGTGCAAACTCACATACGAACTCGTCTTCGTTGTTTTAGGGTGTATGTGTGGTGCAAACTCACATACGAATTCGCCTTCGTTGTTTAAGGGTGTATGTGTGGTGCAAACTCACATACGAATTCGCCTTCGTTGTTTTAGGGTGCATGTGTGGTGCAAACTCACATACGAACTCGTCTTCGTTGTTTTAGGGTGTATGTGTGGTGCAAACTCACGTACGAATTCGCCTTCGTTGTTTTAGGGTGTATGTGTGGTGCAAACTCACATACGAACTCGTCTTCGTTGTTTTAGGGTGTATGTGTGGTGCAAACTCACATACGAATTCGCCTTCGTTGTTTTAGGGTGTATGTGTGGTGCAAACTCACATACGAACTCGTCTTCGTTGTTTTAGGGTGTATGACTGGTGCAAACTCACATACGAACTCGTCTTCGTTGTTTTAGGGTGTATGTGTGGTGCAAACTCACATACGAACTCGTCTTCGTTGTTTTAGGGTGTATGTGTGGTGCAAACTCACATACGAATTCGCCTTCGTTGTTTTAGGGTGTATGTGTGGTGCAAACTCACATACGAACTCGTCGTAGTTGTCGAAGGACGCGGGTGAGGACGCGCCGCTCGAAATTTCGTCGTTTGGTTTGTTTGCGTAAGTACGTTATTTTCCACTCCCCCCCTTCCTTTCTGGCTATGATGACGATATTGGTTCTGGTATCCGTAGAGGAAGTGCTCTAGGATCGTACCGGGCTGAGCCATTTCCCTCTTCCCTGATAAACCTTCGACCCCTGGAGTTAACATCCCCGCCATTGGCCGGACTATCCAAGGCAACAATTATAAATTTATTTTGGTGAGTGCTAAGATTTTCCCCGTAGGGAAAAAGGCCTCACAAGTCGAAGGTGGGAAATCTTGCATAGGAGATGGAACTCCCGTACTCCTAACTTACTGAAAAACACCTCCCTTTTTGTTAATAACCTCATCGCGTAGAACATATGTCAAGCTTTAGAATTCTATTTATAGTTCTGTCGAGAGATTAGTGAAGACCGCTGAATGTTATGTATCCGCGCGAAGGGGAGAATAAAAGCCTGGACAGAAAAGATTCCGTTCAAGAATAACAATGAGACAGATGAAGGTTTTGAAGTTCAAGGTGAAGGATGGGAGTTATCAACAAATACCTTTTTATTGAGTTTACAGTACACAGCACTACAAGTAATATCATCTTCTGCTGCCTACAAGATACTGAAATAAGTAAAAAATGGGATGAAATTATATGAAGAATCAATAAATGTTTGTAAATATGTTTGAGAGGTTGTGCACATTTTACTGGTGGGGAAGTTACCTTTTTGATTTTAGGCTGTATTCTTACTAAATAAATTTTGATACAGTATGATTTTTCCTTTTCATTACTTCTATACTGAATTCACTGTTACAACCAAATTCCAAATATAAGTTCCAAATGAAATGCTAGCTATACAAAATTTTGTTTAATTCATCAGAAATGTGTTTATTATTAAGTGATTTGCAAGAGATTTAGCTGTATCTACAATTTTCTCCATGTAGTCTTGGGTTAGATACCTCTATTTCATTTCCTTATTTTCTTTCGATTCTGACACTATTACAGTAGACTATTGAGGTCTAGGGTCTGGGTTTTTTTTGTCCGAGATTCTAGATGTATTGATTGAAAGCTTTTTTGGATTTAAACAAAAAGGGAGGGATATCATAGCACATAGTATAAAAACATAAAAATAGATACAAAATATTTGCATCCATATCAGCATGTTCTGAATAAATTTGTTTTCAAATTGAGAAAATAGATTTTACACTACCTATTCCCCTTAACCAAAGGGGAAAAAATATGCAATTTCAAAGTTGAATATTAATGAGTGACAGATAATTTAAATTTTCGTTTAAAATTTTAATAAGTTAGGTTCTAAGTTATGCTCAAGAAATTTAACAAAATAACCATATTTATTTCAGATTCAAGAATTTCATTCAAAATTATTTGTTCGATACTTAATTTTATTAATTATTTTTCAGAATACAAATAATCAAATCTAGAAATATTGGTAATGCCAATGTTAACTTGCGCTTCAAAGAAGTGGACAATAAGTAAAAAAATAAATTAAACTTTTTCAACAAAAGCCCCATGAACGGTTTTTGGATCGAAATTAATTTAACCAATAAACGAGTTTTATATTGTGCAATGCAGACCCAGACGTCGTTTCAAAATATAAGCGAAAAGACTTAATCGATTGCCATACACAAGGAAAATAATATCAAGCAATATTAATAAGGATGCGCAGGAAATATCAAAAGGAATAAGACTCCAGGGACGTTCACGTCTCCATGAACAAGATAAAAAAGGATTTTAATAAGATACTCAGATCTTGATAACTTACCTAGCAAGATAGAGATCATTTATTATTTGTTGCGAAACATTGGCTTGTGAAGTCTCTAATCACGTAATATTATGTTTATTTTGGATTAGATTTCGATTTATTTCTATGTGCAACTCAAACGGAAACTTAATTATGAGTAATACTGTAATAACAGTGTGATGGGTGCCAAGACCCATCATGCAATGTAATACAAGCAGATACTCTGAATGTGACTCCCATAATATGTTAGTTTCTTGGGCCTTATTGGAAATATAGAATTGTATTGGTAGATCAAGGGGTCTTATCCAGTAGGGTGTTTATTTAAAACAGTTGTGACGTCAGCTAGACGTCTACACTCGCTTCGCTCATGTCAGTGTCGAAACTGTACAAGTGTGAATGAACCTCCCCTCGCGAGCTCACTCTGTCGGATCTCGTAACTATAATATCACATTTTCTTGGGAAATGTGAGCTCGAAATTTTTTTGTTGAAAATAACTTCGCTATTTGTCACCGTAGGGTTGGTACCGTTATGTGCAGAATTGAATTTTGCGATATCCAATTTAGGTTTTAAGTTGAATAACAAACTAAATACGAACTTAGAGATTTTCAATTCAATTTGAATAAGGTTTTGTGAGCACATTATAGTCCTCTACACCAAATTTCATGTGCCTATTTTTTGTGGCCACTAGCAAGCTGACGTAAGCTACAGACAACATCAACGACGATAGACGGATGTCAAAAATCTCCTTTTCGGTTTTTTTTTTGAAACAATGAAACGAGAAGATCAGTTATAAAGAGCAGGTTGAACGTTTTGTGTTCACCAAGCTTACACTATACTGGATAAGTAAAAGATAGAGAGAAATATATTCAAGCAAAGTTTAATATAAAGCAACGTAGCTCATTATATTGACTTTTACATATTAATTACTACCCTAAGTGGCTCACTTTAGTGAGTAGATGCTTGGTATTTCCGAGTAAACTTAGCTGAATCTATAATTTGTATTCATATAGTCTTGTGTTAGATCCCTCTCTTATATCTTTCCTCTCCTCCTTCTTTTCCAACCCTAACGATATTAGAGTATCCGAGGGCTTGGAATCTTTATTTTATGTTCTCTTCTTCTTCTTTTTTTTGTATAACGTTTTTCCTCTTTAAAACAACAAGAAAAAAATCACGTATTATAAATGGAATAAGGTTGATGTGCTGACAATGAAAATGTAAAGTGCAAAGTATCACCTCAAGAGAAGAAATAAAAAAAACTTTGAAGTTGTGACATCGGTGATGGATTATATAGATTCAAGGAGGGCAAGGGGCTGACAAGATCATCATAAATCTGCCATTCTTGAAAAACCAAAAACAGTGTCACACAATACATTTTATTTATTAAACTATGTAGTTCCATTTCATTACTGTCAGTTCTATATAATCAACCACCAATAATCTTTCTACAAGAAGTTACTATTGAAGGTAGGTATTATTGAGTGATAATATTGTATTAATGGTATTTTATATTGAACTCATTTTCCTAATACAAAATAAGTAACATCTTTGTGATGTCTACTACGACAGAAATATAAACCAATTTACTGTTTTTATTTTTCAACAAATACACAGTATTTGTAGAATTATATAGGGTTGAGAAAAACATCGTTAAGTGTTTTGAAAAAAATTTTCACGGCAGTTGTCCGTCTGAAATCTGTGACTACAACTAAGAAAAACGAACGGCATGTCGCGAATCGCTGTTTAGATTTCTTGAAACCATGAACGCGAAGATCAATATAAAAACAGTGGCTGAATTTTATCGCCATTAGCAAATTTACCCCATACTTCGTATACTGGGAAAGTAAAACGAAAATAATAAATGAAGACCTTCGGCAGAATTAAAAAAAATTTAATATAAATAATATGTTAAGCTATAAATTAACGTTATATAATATTGTAACGTTCATAAAATTCCGTCCTTTCTAAAAAATTTAAAATTCCGCCCCTTTCGTCTCCTAATGTTAGCATAAGTATCAAATCTGTACTCTAGGTGTGACACCAATCGACACATGTGTTTTGAATCATCAGGATCGCCTTGGGCCTTGAACTTCGACAGTTAGCTGAGCGATTAACTTATGGTAAGGTCGATGAAATGTAGAAATTTGATTCTTATGCATTTTGTAAAAAACAAAATAATTAAGTTTAAAAGGATTTCTCTTTCTTTCGTTGTAAACTTCAATGTGAATCCAATTCCTTTTTTCATCAACAAGGTACCTGTAATGCATCGTGAGTTCTCTAATTATAGATAAAATATGTGTATATTTGTCGAAATTGACATAATTCATGATTTAATTTTATAAATAAATTAGAACTAGTTTACAATAAAAAAAAAATAATGGAAGGGATTTTATAAAAAGTTGTAAGAAATTACCAATTAAAAATCTTTTGTGTAAATTAAGATGTGGAATTTTATAACTTCCTGTCCAGACAATTCTCAGAGCACAAGTTCAAAAGTTTAAACTGTAATAATTTAAATTGTTATTTAATTTTAATTCATAAATCTGTTGTTCGTTTTGTTTGTTAATTTTAACGGACGAATTTGAAGTAGTTTAAAAAAACAAAAGAAAATAAATAACAATAACAATAGTTACAGTTCATTGTTTTATTATCTTTCTGTGAACAAATTTCGTTCGAAAATTAATTTTAACCAAATTAAAAAATCTTCTAAATAGTTTCTTTTACAAAATTGTTAAAAACGTTGTTCTTCTTTTTTATAGCAATACTAAAAAACAGATTAAGCTTATATGTCAGTAGTTTTATAATGCGATGAAACCTTTTGATGTTCTGCACGCAATATCAATTGCAGTTACCAAAACATGTATAACTGATATTTTTTCATCAATTATATTGCTTCAAAATTTATCGTTTACAGAAGTTTATCTATTGGAAAGTAATGACTGTTTTTGTTTTCTTGAACGTGCAACATGATCCTCATATCATACATGAAAGAATGTTCAAGGACACCTTTATGAGTCACTGTGGTTATTACCTTCTCTTTCATCTTTCCTATCAGGTCTCTCTTGATTAATTCTTGTTCTCTTCTGACTATGACGCTATTAGAGTATTCGAGAGTTATGGTTCTTTTTATTATATTCTTTTTTTTTGAGGAGATGATCATCAAAAGGATATCTGGCCGAAATAATCTTCACAATCAATGATGTTGAGATGTCAATAATAACACTGTGAATAATTAAATATTTCTTGTGATTAGAAAGAAACATTGGACACATGTTTGTGTTTTCACTATAACCACACCGTACATAATGTAAATTTCCCAAAGTCTAGAATAGTTTGAAGTTCACACAGAGATGCAGAACTCCCTTAGGACCAGCGTCGCCTTCACTTCGGGTTCATTTGGGGTATTCTCTAACTTTCTGCAAGTTTCGTTCCCAAATTAGGTTTGACTCCTGGTAGGAAGTTCGGAATTGTAAGTTTATTTGGATAGTCAGTTACAAAGCAAGTGAAATTAGAATTGTGTAGGTACGTAGATAAATTTGATGTCTTTGGTTAGATTTAAGATGAGATAAATAGTACATACATGTTCCATGAAACTATTTCAATATGTGAATAGTTGAAAAACAGTTTATTTTGAGTTGATTTGGTTAAGATTTTCCATTAATGTATATAAGTATATATAAGTGTACTGTAGAATGTTCCAGTAAATATCTTACATGTAAACGAAATCATCGCTTTGTAAAATAAAACAATTTTTGGTTATTTACAGATAAACAGATTATCTTATTTTCATTAAAAGCTATTACGTTTATGATGGTGGATTGATGAATAATTTTTAATTGTACTGTATGAAACAGATTATTTAATATTTTGTTGTTATTACAATTTTTTTAATAAAACGTAAAATCATGTGCTGTTTTTGGGACGACATTTAATAATGATCTAAAAGCAAGAAGACGATTCCTAATGTATCCGGAAATTGAACCAGCACCACTACACAAACTGGAAAATACTATTACTGTAAGCTGGAAGGGTAGTGAAATAATACAGTCTACGGAGAATGGTAGAAAATGTTAGTGCTGCTTTGATAATGAATGAACTTCCATAAATTATTCATAAAAAGGAATGTAAAAGATTTAAAATATGCAAGTGATTGTTTTAAGACCATTACGTTATAATAAGTATTGGTTTGGCAATTTCGAGGTACCTAGATGGATCTACAACTTTTTTCACGTAGTAAAACCACAGAGGTAAAACATCTGACCGTTGTCAGCTCAATAGCACGATCCAATAAATAGTTAGTAAGAACTTAAAAACATACTTCTGACAACCTTACATAAGTATGTTACTCCTTCGGTCGGATTTATGGATTACCTTGACTTATGGTGAATTTTCTGTCAAACTCTTTGATAATTTGTAAAGCCTTAACGCCGTTTCATGTGGTTTCCGTTCCTATTCCAAAAGTGCTCTACAGGTTATGTTATATAAATATTACTTTGATTGGAAAGTATACAAAACTAAACACAAATCAAGTTCAAAATTTACGAGATAAGTTGTCACAAGAACAAAACTCAAATTCAACTCCACCGAACTTGAACAAATTTTGCTAAAATATATCTTCAAAGAATTCCAATAAAAATTTGATACGTCATCTCTCTAATCAGGGGGAATTCCCAATTAAACAGGAGAAACTCTTACATATGTTTAACAGGGGAATTTTCACATATGCTACACAGTGAATTCCCACTATGTTAAATAGGGGAATCGGCATATATGTTAAACAAGGGGAATTCAAACGTTAAACAAGAGGAATTTCCATATATGTTAAACAGGGGAAATTCCAACATACGTTAAACAGGGGAATACCAAAATATGTTAACAAGACGAGTTCCTACATGTGGTAAACAGGGAAAGTCCTTAGTATATTAAAAAGGGGGAATTACTGCATATGTTATGTTTAACAGGAGAAATTCCTAAATATGCTAATAGGAATTCTCACATATGTTAAACAATGAGAATTCTCACATATGTTAAATAGAAGATTTCAACACGAGGTCTCAGAGTTAGTTTCTGTATTTACCAAATTACATAGAAAGGTTGATCTTCATTTAAATTGTATTTGTCGCTGACGTTTTTTCTCAGCAGTCACACATCGGATTTTAATGACACATTATATATAGTTTAACTAGTACAAAGTCGTAATAAAGACACAAAAATCTTTATTAATAAATATCTTGAAAACGTAGTTATGAAAAAAAAAATAATAATAAAAAAATATTAAAGTTTTGAATAAACTTCATCGGACATTATCTTACAGAAAACAATTTATAAATATATATTTCTCATCTAAATTACAGTATAGTGTTACAGAGCCGCTGTTAGTGTATTTTAATATGTAAACATATCGATATAATACCTTAATAAATTACTGTTACGTTATAACACAATACAAAGTGTTCGAGATATAATCAAAAGTGAATATCCATTATAACAGAGAAACAAAATTAACATGAATACAAAAGTTTCAGCAATGCAGAACAGTTTCAAAATACAATAATCACGCGTCTAAGACACTGTCGTTATTCAACTTGAAATTCCCGAGATATTATTAAACTATGAAAACTCTGAAACTGGCCTCTGTGAATTGAAAGAGTTTCAAGGAGAAATACACAATTGAAAAAATGAACGTCCAACCAGAAAAAAAAGCCCACGAATATCGACCTATGAAATCCAAAACTAATTTGAAATGATTGACCGGGTGAAAAGAAAGTGAGACAACGCTTCATACTAGTGGTCTTTCCACAATAATCAAAGCAACAAGACGTAACCAACAAGGCTATTCCAAAATAAAATATATTAATTCAAAATTTAAACAGTTTCAAGAATAAAAATAATTAGTTTATTTCAAAGGTAAGGTAAAAAAAAAGCTATAAGAAAAGTGTTTTACAAATGTTAAGTGTTAACTGAAAATTCAGAAATTAAATCAATAATAATTATCTATAAAGAGGGTTGAAAAGTGCATCAAGTGAAACTTAAAAGTGCTAAGAACGGAAACACAGCTAATTATGTGAGCATTCAGTAATTTAAAACATTCATGTAAGGGAGTAATATTAAAACTAAAGTTTAAATAAACTTAAAATCAAACTAAAGTCAATACAAAAAATCAGATTCTCGTAACTGAAATAATCATTAAATCGAAACTCATTGAAATAAATTAGCTGAAATAAGGATCTTACTATACCTTCCTAGCAATTTTAAAGGCGAATGAAAGATCAAAATGAGCCAAAATATATGTACATATCATAGAAAAATAAATAATGCATAGCTTTAAGTAATATGAAAATACCTCATTACTTTATAGTAAGTATGAAATTGTATATTGTTTGTATACAAACAGTATGAACAAAATTGTTTGTATAATTAAATGTTGATTGAGCTGTATAGAAAACATGGCACAGTTCTTTCTAGTGCAAATATGAATATTTTTAATAATAAACAATTAAGTAAATTCTAATACGTTAGATTAATAAAATTAATTAAAAAGATTAATAAAATTTAATCTCGTCTTTGCACTTATTTAAAACACCAAGCGAGATAAATCCTATCACAGCCAAGCTGTAGTGATTCGGGAAATCGAATCTGGTGGACCCCAACATCCATAACTCTCTCAAAGTAAAAAGCTAGTAAAAACGTTTTACATGGTAGAAGCACCTCTTACATTTTGGATCAAATGTTACAAATTCATACAACTTATAATGTTTCTATTGCATACCAAGACTTTGTTTTCATACTGTAGTAATTGAAGTATAGATGGAAATTCTGTTAAATGTAACATGAGAGTTCATTGTATAGCAATGAGAGTTATAAACTTGTACAATGAAAACGTCAGCAATTAAATACGTAGAAGCAGGTGTATAGTAGGAAACATTATGTTATACTCTTCCTATTAACATGAAAGACTGTGTAGTTCCAATTAAATTACATGAATAGAAATAATTTGGAAATATTTTTGTTTTGCTGCATATATACTTTATAGTTCAAATTACGAAACTGTCGTAACTGGAAAAAAATTAGGTTAAAGTAGTGATAAGTCCCCACTGTTATGGTGGTGTCTAAATAGTTACACACAGATTACTTAAGCTAAATTTACCACCTCTATTAAAAATAATTGGAGTTCTGAACAGGTACAATTACATGTCTTGAACTACTCTGGAATAATTACAGTCTATGTACTTACATTGTCGTGTATTGACATTTCAATCAGCTGTTATTGTGTAACGACATGGAATGATCTCTATTTTGTCAGAATAGAACAAACTTAATTCGTCATTTTTTGTAAAATAAAAGCGAAAGTTATTGATTGAGTTATGGAATTAATTGTTGAGATTAATTCACTAAATCTTATTCTGGTAACTATTTTGTAATGATTCAGTAGTACATTTTATTTAAATAAGGGAATGAAATGCATTTTAGTTGTGCTATTTATAATTTTACGAACATCAATTATAAAAATTTATTGTTTGCTGTCACGTAATTCAAAATGCTTTTTCAATCATAATTAATCACCAAAATCCTTTTTTAAAAATCTACCTACTTGAATGCAAAGATTTAAACCTTCAGTCTGTCGCTTCAAAGTTTGTTTTGGACGGTCACTTTAATATTTCATCTTTACCCACTTTCTGTGTGTTTCTAACATCCCTCTGATAGCGGCACAACGAGATCACTTCATCTCTACCTCCCCTGCTTATCAATTTCTTCTGTCAAATTAATATTTCATTAGCTTGTAAAATACTCATTAATGTTAATATGTGTACTTAACTTGCGTTTAATATATAATATTTTTATTTAACTACTCAAAAACTGAAGTAATACAAGTCTATTTCGTACATAAAATGTACTAAAACGGCCCGCAATATATCTCTGCTTTCAGCATAGCAATTTGCATTCATTGGGGTCACAGTGATTGGGGGTATCTCGCGGTATCCTAGTGGTATCTTCAACTTTCATCATTTAGTCTTGGGTTAGATCTCTCTATCATCTATCCTAAGACATCTCGATTGACCAGCTCTTGTTCTCTTCTTGCCCTGACGCTAATAGACTAATATGTTTTCATTTTTGTGAGTTGTAAAACAATTTATGATTTGTAATTTTACAAGATTAAAGAAAAAAGTATTGATTGAATTATTAGTTAATTGTTAAACTTTGGTCGCTAAATATTATTTTTGTAAGTGTTTTATAATTATCCAGTAGTGCATTATCAACCCTTTATTACATTTCTAAACAATGGTGGACTAAAATACCAAACTTTGAAATGGATTTTCGTTCTACGGTTTGTAATTTTACAAAAATCAATCTTATAATTTAAATGTTTATTGAAACATTTTAATTTAGATTACAAAACCGTTCCATTGTAATTTAAAATAGCGTTTTATCTTAATTAATTAGAACATACTTTTTAATTTAAAAAGTACCAACGTGAATTTAAACTTATCAAGTTTCACTCTGTGTCTTCGAAATTTGTTTCGGACAGTGGTTTTAATATTTAATCTTCATCCTCTTTCTGCCTGTATCTGACATCTTCTACGACAGCCGCACAATGATATCTCATCTTTCTTTGAAGACTTCATTTCTATCCACCCCGCTTATAATTTCTTCTGTCAACTCAACATTTTATTACCATATAATATATTTATTATTGTTGTTTATATTGGTATTAGTTAATATGTACTTGTGTATGTAACATATTATGTACAAAATCGAAATAATACAAGTCATTTTATTAAAACAGCACACGTACATCTTGCAGTGTGGCAATTTACGTGCAATAGTCCTTTAGGGCTCATTTATCGTGCAGTGAGTAGGCACATCTCAAGTATCTCGAGGTTTTCTCGCTAGATTTAAACATTTCTTTCTTACGTCTTGAGGTAGATCTTTATTATCTTTCCTAGCAGATCTCGCTTGACCACCGTTTGTTCTTTTCTGACCCTGACGCTATTAGAGTATTCGAGGGATTAGTGGTCTTTATTTTAAGTTCTGTTCTTCCATTTAGACATAACGAAATGATGACCGACAGGTTTTTTGCATTTGAACAAGAAGGAGAAATAATTTCGGTTCTTGATTTCATTACATATATATTCTTTCATTGGTAGATAAAAACTGAATATAGAGATTCTTTAATAAAAAATAAAAAAATATTACAAGATAAACTCCGAGACTTTAACAACGTTTATTTAAGGAATTAATATAATATTTTTGCAGAAGATTAGACAAAATACAAGTAGGAGGATTCTCTTTAAATTAAACATCCTGGAGGATATTATGACGAACTATTTTTAATTAATTTTATATGTTTGTACAAACTTATTTTTAAAAAGTATATTAAAAGCTATACTTCTTTTACTATATGAAAGTACTGGAGTCTGTTTTATTATATTTATTCTGTACAGAATATTTCTTAAAATTGTTATAATTCAGCTTTAATAAATTGTGTTTATTACTTCAGTGGTGTTCTGTCTTCTAATTTATTACATTATTGCTTAAATATGTTGACTAAAACTAGTGTGAAATTTGTAGTAAATATTTAACGAAAACCACAAATATCCTCAAGAAAACATCTTTAAAAGTCGTAGTTTTGACTGAGCACATGAATTTATAGAAAACTTATCCTAATATAATTATTGTTAAAACCACAGTATTACTATTTAAAAATATATATAACCTTTGTTATTAACATTGTAGACCATCTAATTTTGTCAATCAAACTATGCTTGCCGTCAACATCCATGTGAGTATGTCCAACAAGCAGGAACTTATGGTTTGATTTTTTTGAGCGTAGGAAACTTTTTCCATAAGTACATAAAAATCATGTTTATATTCCTGTTCTGGCCACTGCAGTTGTCAAACCAGACTGTTGAGTTTGCAGTAGATTTCTCAGGATTTAGAAGCTCTTCATGTGCCAAACATGATTACTTCGGTGTAATTTCATCCCAAACTGTAGTAACGTATTACTTATGAAACCATTTTAGGACTTACGTATATTGCCTGTACTTATTTAACCATGTTTAGAACCTTAGCACTTAAGGCGTGTTAATAAAAACTACACAGCAATCATTGTAACAATACTTTTATTAATATTGAAAAAAATCTTTACAAAAGTGTAAATATTAAAATGATGTTAGGTTTTCGAAGGCTGTAGGTTAAATCTACAGATTATCAACAAAATTACTAATCTAGAGCGGTTGAGTCATCCTCAGAAAAGATCCCTTCCTTTTCTCCATGTGGATTTCAAAAAAAGATCTGTACTCTGTGAAGCTTCAACCACAATGCATTTAATATTAAAATGGTTTATTGTCTGTGTTTTCCTTGAAACAAACGATAAAGATAAATTGTCCGTCAAGTAAAGAAAATCAAGAACATATTCCAGTCGCGTCCTTCTGACAACAAAGGGGTTCTTTTTTAGCACGAAATAATAAAATTGGCCCAGTCATTTGTGGTAAAAATAGTGTGATTTTTTATTTCCTTTTTTTCAAACTATGCTTGCCGTCAACTTCCACGTGAGTATGCTGGAACTTGTTTTGACTTCTATGAGCGTAGGAACTTTTCCAGCAGCCATAAGTGCATAAAAATCATGTTTATATTCCTGTTCTGGCCACTGCAGTTGTCAAATCAGACTGTTAAGTTTTCAACAGATTTTTCAGGACTTTGAAGCTCTTTATGTGCCCAAGTAAATAAACAAAATGCTATTTCATTTTCAACTCGGCAAGCTGTAATTTCATTCCAGATCATACATTACGTTTTGTCTACGGTGGCTTCATAAATTGTACTATTTAATGTACAGAGTTTTCTGGAGTAAAAAACTTTGGGAATATTTCAAATCTGGTGTTGTAAGACACTTTTGGACATCAGGCATAACAACTCTGAAACCTTGAGTAGCTTAACTTGTCTTCCCTTTTTAGTTCATATCTAAGTGAAGCTTCTTTCAGGTAGTTTTTGTAGTTTAAGTTCATGAAATTTTGCATCCTTTTTATATTTTATTATTGCAGTCTAGTTTTTTACCAACATCGCAAGTGTCATTGTCTGGTGGGTGGAAAGCTAAGTTAAAGTCTTCATTAAAAGGGTTGGAATAGACTCATTTCTGATCTGGTTTAATGTTTTTTCCCCCACACTCATCTCTTAAATACATACGTTTTGATCTTACCAGTCTGTAGTGACTTTAAACACAGGGAACTTAGAAATGTAATTTTTAATTCTTTCCAAGCTATCATTTGGGTATATATTTTCTGGAATATGCTTCCCCTTAAGATCAGGTGTCACCAAACCAGACTCACTGGCTTTTTGGCAACTCTCATAAACGTTTCAGAAATAGAAAGAGTGTTAAGGAAAAATGTTTTGCAAACTACTTCTTCTGTGTTATGTAAGTGAAAAAAAAATGAATGGCTCTCGGTTTTGATTTTTCTTGTACCATCTCGTTTACGTTGCCTAACAACAGGTTTTGTTTTTAAACAAGACAGTAGAAATTGTCTTTTTGAGTCCCAGCTTCTCTCAGCATTCCAATACTCAGAATGCATTTTCAAACGCTGCTCCTTTGTAAACTTTTAGTTACATTTTAGACTACAATTAGATTTGCAGAGGGGTTTTATACACCTCTCATTGTTGACAATATTTTTTTTTATTAACATACTCTTTTCCGCTTAGTCTCTTTTTCTTCTTTAATTTTTTCCCCAGGTTTTTCATTTTTACCCATTTCTTTCTTTTTTTGTTAGTTCGCGCCTCAATATTTTCTACATCTTCTGAATAAGATAATCCAGCTTTTCAAAATCTAGTAATTAACGTGTTGATGGAATACCTGTTAAATGGAACATGAGAGTACTTACACCAATATATCGCAATGAAAGTTATAAAATTATACTGTGACAACGTCAGCAATTAAATAGAAGTAGTTGTACAGGCAACATTGTCTTTTAATCTTCCTATTAACACAGTTAAAGGATTGTGTAATTGCAATTAAATAAAAGTAGGTGTAAAGGCAACATTGTCTTTTAATCTTCCTATTAACACAGTTAAAGGAGTGTGTAATTGCAATTAAATAAAAGTAGGTGTAAAGGCAACATTGTCTTTTAATCTTCCTATTAACACAGTTAAAGGATTGTGTAATTGCAATTAAATAAAAGTAGGTGTAAAGGCAACATTGTCTTTTAATCTTCATATTAACACAGTTAAAGGATTGTGTAATTGCAATTAAATAAATGTAGGTGTACAGGCAACATTGTCTTTTAATCTTCCTATTAACACAGTTAAAGGATTGTGTAATTGCAATTAAATAAAAGTAGGGGTACAGGCAACATTGTCTTTTAATCTTCATATTAACACAGTTAAAGGATTGTGTAATAGCAATTAAATAAAAGTAGGTGTACAGGCAACATTGTCTTTTAATCTTCCTATTAACACAGTTAAAGGATTGTGTAATTGCAATTAAATAAAAGTAGGGGTACAGGCAACATTGTCTTTTAATCTTCCTATTAACACAGTTAAAGGATTGTGTAATTGCAATTAAATAAAAGTAGGTGTACAGGCAACATTGTCTTTTAATCTTCATATTAACACAGTTAAAGGATTGTGTAATAGCAATTAAATAAAAGTAGGTGTACAGGCAACATTGTCTTTTAATCTTCCTATTAACACAGTTAAAGGATTGTGTAATTGCAATTAAATAAAAGTAGGTGTACAGGCAACATTGTCTTTTAATCTTCCTATTAACACAGTTAAAGGATTGTGTAATTGCAATTAAATAAAAGTAGGTGTACAGGCAACATTGTCTTTTAATCTTCCTATTAACACAGTTAAAGGATTGTGTAATTGCAATTAAATTATATGAATAGAAATGGTTTAAAATATTTTTGTTTTCCTTCATCTATACTTTATAATTCAGATAGGAAACTGCCGTAACTGAGAGAAATAGATATTTGGCTAAATCGGTGTTAAGACGTCATGATTATGATGGCATTTCCATTAAACAGTATTGAATTTTCGTACAGGTACAATTTACATGTCCTGGAATACACTGGAATAATTGAAGTCTAGTGCACTTACATTGTCGTGAATTGACATTTCAATTAGCTGTTGTTATCAAGTGGGTATAGACTATTTGTGTGTAACGACATGGAATGTTTCATTGTTTGTCTGTAGAAGAACAAACTTAATGTGTAGTTTGTAAAGTAAAAAAAACGAAAACAAAAACTCGTTGATTGATTTATGAAATTAATTGTTATCATTGATTCACTAAATATTATTTTCGTAATTGTTTTATAATGATCCAGTAGTATATTATGAAGCTTATTAAAATATATCAATTAAATGGATTTTTTTAGGTTAGGTAATAATTTTTATAATTTTACAAAAACTCAAACATAGAAATTAAATGTTTACTGAAACATTGTAATTTAAATTTCCCCAACGGTCGGCTGTAATTTGAAATGCCTTTTAAATCATCAATATCGTTTTAGAAACATATACTATCTTCAATGCAAAGATTTAAACTCTCGCTTTGTCGCTTAGAAGTTTGTTTTGGATAGTCGATTTAATTTTTAGTCTTCATGCGCTTTCGATCTGTTTCTGACATTTCCTCTTATAGCTTTACAACGATATCTCATCTTTTACAGATTTGATGACTTCATCTCTACCTCTTACCCTTGTCAATTTCCCTCTGTCAACTATATATTTTATTAACTTATGTTAGAATAATTATTATTGTTAATAACTGGTGTATGAACTTAACTTTCGCATAATTTATAATCTTCTGATATAACTATATTTAACAATTCAAAAGCTATTTTATTTCTGTTTGTAATAAAACGACCCAAAACTCTTCTTATAGCGTGGCAAATTATACCCAACTCGTCTCTGGGACTCATATAGTGTGTAAGGTTTTTTGAAGTATCCCAACTGAATCTACACTTTTATGATTTAGTCTTGGGTTAGATCCCTCTCTAAAATTGTTCCTATCTGATCTTGTTTCCAATCCTAAAGCTATTAGAGAAATCTGGGGCTATTGGTATTTATTCTACGTTCTAATTTTATTTTATATATAAAACTATGAAGACCGAGAGGTTTTTCGCATATACATGTAAAAAAATTCGGTCTATGATTTTAATACACATGTTCTTTCATTGATAGATAGAAATTGAATGTAGAAAGTTTAAAAAGAAAAATGTGAATGAAATATTTAATATAAGATAAACCCGAGGCTGTAATAATGTTTATTTAATATATTATATTTATATTTAATATTATCTTGTTGTAAACTAGGGAGAATAACCCTTGTAAATTAAGTATTGTAAGTAAAATACCAGACAAGAAGTTCCTAGAGGATATTATGACGAAAGCTATCTTGAAATTTTTGTATGAAATTGTTTTTAAACATTATTAATATACCACTATATTGGTATATAAAACTAATATTTTACATTTAATTTTAAATACATTTATTGAACGATAAAGGTTGAATAAAATCCAACCTTTCATGGTGATTATAAAATCATCATTACGATTGATTTTTTCAACTCCTTCAACTAACTTTCCCTTCTGACCAAATGTAAATATCATTATATACCATTGATAGTTAAAAATTATTTTTTTCACAAAACATAGGTTGAATGTTTACCAACAAAATACAGCTTATTACTTATGTTAATTTAAAAATATCAACAGTTTCAGCCACACACATTAAAAAAATGTGCACTTACCGAAATTGATGTAACGAACTCCTTTTTAGTCTTAAATTATATTTGTTTTTAGGTTCGACTGCGCAGTTTAACTGAGAGATACTCAGGGTGCAATCCTAGCTGGATCTACAATTTTCTTTCATGTAGTCTATTCGAGGACTAGGGTTTTTTTATTTAATGCACTTTTTATGCTGAGTTTTTGTTGCCTCTAAACAACAGGTAACAAAAATGAAGTGTCGATAAAACAGGCAACATCGATATTTTTTTATCTTCAATATGTTTGTTTAATAGTTTCGGAGATAAATCAACCACACGTAAGTGATAACAAAACGTATTTGCATATTCAATTACAAACGTTACAGCTTAGGTTTAGTAACTGAATGTGTCTAAATGTCACCATTGAAATTCTCTGTTAACGATGGCATTTGTTTCAGTGAGGGCGTAACTACTACAGGAATGAAAGAACAGAATGATGTGCTGTTCCATTTATAGTACCTAGAAATTATCTTACAAGTATTCAAAGTCATATTTCTGAAAAAGAAATACTTTTAATTTTATACACATGTATGGATTTTAACCACTAAGCTAACAGAATACATAATAGTTACTTTTTAAACAATATTTGAGTAGTAAAATTCACAGTCTAGTATAATCTAGCCTTGTAATTACCATAACGCCACATTTTTGGAAAAGTACAGAGTGTTCGAAAATTAAACTTACGAATTACTGAATAAGTTCATTGAACAGAAAAATCCAAGCAAATTTCAAATGTAAAAAAAAAAAAAAAAAAAAAAAAACGTTTGCTATAAGATGATTTTTAACCTTTATTTGTACATCCTGTAATAGCTCATTTTGTACATCTTTTTTACCACGTTTTTATTAGTTCGGTTTCCCTCATATCTGTCTGTCTGTCTGTCTGTCCGGGTGGAATTTTGCAATCTTGTTTAAACTAACTTCCCGATAAGCTAGAGACCTGAAATTTTGAACATAGGTCAGAATTGGATGACAATACAATATTCAGTTGGTTTCTTGTTTCTACATTTGTTTAAACAACAGGTAATAAGAGGTAATATTTTGAATTTCAGACATTTGCAGCTAAACAGGATGTGAAATGCATTGGGAATTTCCTATATATGTCCCTGTCAGAGTCTCATCAATATATACAAAACCGATTGAAATCTTTCAACCGGACGTAAGACTAAAAAACAGAAAATAATAAATCAAATAAAAATATTTTTTTAACATACCACGTTTTTAAAACGGACTAAAAAGTATAAAATAATTTTCATGACGCTTCTACAATTTTGTGGGAGGATTGTTAGTGGCTATGAATATATTTGGAATACTTGGAGAGAAGAACGTGGGGTGCAACCAGTAAATAATACAAGTAGACAATCCGGATGAATTCACAGCTAATTTCAGTGAATCGGAAATGAGATTCAATGTAATTTAATTTATTTACTCCTCCTTAACTATTATAGATTTCCTGCGTCAAACGCTTTTCTCTCCAAGTATTCCAAATATATCCATAGCCACTAACAATCCTCCCTCAAAATTCTAGAAAGGTAATGAAAAATCATTTTATACTTTTTAGTCCGTTTTAAAAACGTGGTATGTTAAAATAAAATATTTGATTTATTATTCTACATTATATGTTTCCCAAACTAATTTTCGATTAATTATAAAAACCAAACTGTTATAGCTTGGTATTCACAATCAAAAATAGCATCTAAATTACCTTTTAGTATTCGTTGAATGTGGTGGAAAAACCATAAAATGATGGCTGTTCTTAACTATTTTTCTTCTTTATTATTATTATCCAGAACCTAAATGAGTCTGTGATATTCTGTGGTTAGGTGGAGTTCAGCTAGGAAATACAGAAACAAACTATTTACTTCTCTTAGTGGCAGACGTTTTTAAACATAATTGGTAATTCTATCTTACGATAAAAAACAATAAATAGTGCATAGATTTCAAAATAAATATGATATAAAAGTAACCTGACAAAATTTAATTAAACAAAAATGTTACGTCTTCTTTAGATAGTCTCTTGTTTGGGTTACGTTTGTCGTGAATTAGTAGTTGCTTAGCAACTAGAACATTGACTTCAAGTTAAATTGGAGCACGTAATTTTGATCCTAATAAAACTTAACTCACCAGAATTATATTTCGGAGAGTATTTTGTTACGTAGGCTTTATAACATTTAGATTAAATCTGTTTTATGATGAAAAACCTGATGTAATTGAAAATTGTATTTGAGTAAAAGGTAATGAAATCATCAAACTTGTTTACCGTACAGACAGATCCTTATCAGTAAATATAAGTAAATTATTATATCAGTAAATTATCCCAAGTACTAGTAATCTTAGTAGTCCTGGATAATATATTGTTGTGTGGGTTTATGAAGGAATTTACATAATGAAAAGTATTTATATATTTTAAAGTATTTAAAGGCGGTAAATATGCAGGAGACACGTTCTATCGATTTTACGTGCAAAATCTCGGCACGTCGTTTTCAAAATTGTGTTTTTCGATACTTTCGATCATTTTGAACAAAACTAGTCACTTTTTATGTTTCTCAATTCATTTTTTCTGTCCGAAAACAGCGATTTAAAATGACTGTTTTATGGAATTTTGAGGTTATTTCGACAGATATTATTTCATCATTTTGTAAATTCTATTGAGGTTTGTTTATTTCGCGCGGAAAATAGTTCTGTTTTAAGAACTGTCAAACTACGTATTATTTACTACGTATCATTTATTATCAGTCATGTCGTGTAATAAGTGCGAACTACTCCTATATGGTTACCTAACCAGATCTAGTTAAAGAACTTCAGGCCAAGGAAGGTCATTATACAGGATGTCCAGTAATTACGAGATCAAACTTCACCAGGTGATTTTTCAAGCCAAATTATACAAGAAATTTCTAATAAAGTATAGTCCTATCTAGCTTAGTTTTCCGTCTGTCTGTCTGTCTGTCTGTCTGTCTCTTATGTTTTTTTTACTAAAACATTTTTATTTTCGAAGTCGATAAAGGGATAAACTTGAAACTTTACATACCTGTTAGTATAACAAAGACCAATATTTAAAAAAATGTTTTAAATAATCATCACTTCCGGTTTCAAAATGGAGGCCATACTAAGTTTTCTAAGCTTAATAACTCAAAACCCTTAAATTTATAGTAAATACACAGGTGTAACAAAACATGGCGAAGTTTTTTATGAACATTTTATATGTTTAAGACAAAGTTTGTTGTACTACGATAAATAATAACGGATAAATTAAAGTTTTCCTGAGAACACTCCTTTATTTACATTTAACACACTAATAAAGTATCTATTTCTGTCAATTTTCACTAAAAAGAATTCATTTATCTTAACCTACAAATTGTGTTTTTACTAAAAGTGTGTTAGTACAAAGTGCATGCAAAGAAACTAAAATACAGATTTTAAGTGACAAAAAATGACAATACAGCTTTTAATATTTGGCAATCTCGAAGGAATATCTATATAAGATTGTATCTATGTAAGATATAGATTTACACATTTCTTTCGTGTAGTTATATGTTATATCCATTTATCGTCTTTTCTGTGAGGTCTCTCTTGATCACATCTTGTTCTCTTCCAACCCTAACGTTATTAAATTTAATATTCTAAGGTTAGAGCGCTTTACATTTACTTCTTCCTTTTTTTATATAAGACGATGATGACCTAAAGGTTTTTGGTCTTTTAATCAACAACAATTACAATAATCTAACTTACGGTAATCTCTAGATTTATATCTTTACCCCTGTTACGCCCACAAACCTCACAAACTTCTGTTTTCCTTCTCAAGACATCATTATAGTTTGTTTTATTTTAGTCGGACATTTATTCCTACTATTCAACTCCTGTGTTTAAACATTAATATTCATTTTGTACTATTTAAACTTGAAAAAAATCCTTGGTACTTTTGAATCAAATGAGATTAATACATTTAATGAAGGAAAGCAGTTAATAATATAAAAATTGAAACTAGTAAACGTAGTTGTAGCGTAATATAGGGCCACATTAAAAAAAATAGAACCACAATCTTTATAACAGAATCAAAATATTAATATTGAGGCCACAATGTTTGAAATAGAGCCACAATTTTCAAAATGCGGCTGTTAAAAATATTTAATGTTGAATACCATTTACTTTACTAAATATTTACATTAAAGAAACTATTTTTCTCGTTTAACGTAAAAAAAAAAAAAAAAAAAAAAAAAATGTATTACATTTCTTGACAGAGGAATGTAACATAATATATATGTATATACATTCCTAAAACGCATCTATGTTTTTTTTTAAATTTATAACTCACTTTTATTTATTACCAGCAAACTATTATTTATTTAAAGTAACCGAGTGTAAACTACAAGACGCTGAAGAAGCAAACCAAACACTCCTGCGGCTGACAGTTCAGAGGACTGGCCTAGTTTCCAGCCCGCAATGCTGTTTCTTTGAACTTGCGCCGTCAATAAAAAACTTCACCGGACATTCTGGACTTTGGACTCTATCACATAAATATAACACTTTTATAACATTCTATTAAATCTAAAATTACGGCAGTTAATGATGAGTAATTTTCTGCTTATTATTTACAAATTTGTAATAGCAGTTTTCTTACAGCTACTTCCTTTCATTGAAACGATGACAGTCGAGTTATGAAATGACACTACCCATAGTCAGCATTTTTGACGCACTAGTTTATTATTTTTTACCCTCAGGGGCTCATTTGTAGTGAGTACGAGTGAAGCAAATCCTAGCGGGATCTACAGATTTGTCCAAGTAGTTGTGGGTTAGATCCCTCTCTTTCTTGTTATCTATCTAGTCTTTTGATCAACTCTTGTTCTCTTCTGACCTTGAGGCTTAGAGTATCCGAGGACTAGGAGTCTTTATTTTGCAATCTTCTTTTGTTTATAAGGCTAAGATGCTATGATGACATAAAGGTTTTACTTCTTTAAAAACAAGAAAAATATAGCTATTTATAATTAGACTAGCAAATGTATTATAAAATGTAAAATTCGTAGTTATCTATTTTACACAAATTTGGAATGTAGGATTTTCAAATTGAAAACATAAGTGTATTTCAGAATAATGTTTCACATTTAGTTCCTATAACGCCCTCATAACTTTCAAATCTGTATACGTTGATGACAAACATTTAGTCTAATTGTAAAACCAAGAATATTGTCACTAAAAACATAATTGTTGCCAACATAAACTCAAAATTAAAAGGAAAATAGGCCCATAAAGGTACCAACCATTTGAACTAAATTAATTTATATATCACCTCCCTGCCTTCTCTATAGTGAGTACGGGCTTGACAAACATGAGGGGGTTCTACCCTTTGTTTACTTAGTCTTGGGTTAGATCCCTTTGTTTCATCTTCCCTTCTCTTGACTAACTCTCGTTCTTTTATGACTACAAATCTATTAAATTATATGGCAGCGTCTATTGTATACTTTTTTCTTCTTATTTTTAGTTGGATTGGCCGAAGCAAAGACGTTTAGAGTCGGCGACGTGATGTGGCGGGCTGGTGTGTGTGTGTGGGGGGGGGTGTGTTTGGCAGTGTTTACGGTTTTTTGTGGGAAAACAAATCAGGTTAACTAGTAGTTCCCTGTGTAGGTGACGTTATCATGTTTAATAGATAATATTTGTGTTCAAGTTTTATTTCATTAAACATAATGTCACAAGTTCATCTCTAGAGTATTCAAGGGCTAGGGGTCATATTTTATGTTCTGTTCTTTCTTTCACTATAAGGCGATGATAGCAGAGAGTTTCGTTTTTAAAAATACACTTTTTCTACAAAGTTATACTTTATAAAATGAGAAAATAAAGTTTTCAACACATGTTTAAAAATAAAACAATGATTTTTTAATGTTATACAAAGCCTTTATGATTAAATAAATTCTTTTACGAACAAAAGTTAAGGAAAACCACGTTTTATAATCTAAACAAGTTGATAAAATATTTATATTAATTTCAAAAATACTCTTGTGTCTTATAAATCCTTTAAAGGGTAACAATCTAGGGGAAATTAAATTATTCCTTTCCAAGTGAATTTTGATAAGCAATCTATAAATTAAAAATGTTTAAGCCATAAGAAGTTCTTTGATTAAAAATTTAAATAAAGTATTCAAAACATTTAATTAATTCTTAAATTAAGATACGACAGCAGTTGCTTCTCTTTTAATATTAAGTCTTACACTGATGATTCCAAGCTTCACTGGCTGCTTAAATTTACTTTATAGAAGTGTCTTAATCTAACCTTTATGATTATGCACATTATTACTATTTATCTACTTATTTTTTCCTTATTGTAATTGCATTAATGCAACAAAGAATCGACTTGGAATACGGAAATCTCAAACAATAGAAGCTGAGCTCAAACATATGTACCTATTGGTGTTTTTTTAGGTCTTAATTGCAACTAATTGACGTCTTACCAAAGTGGCTCGTCATGTCTTACTTGAAATGAAATAAATATTATACATATATTGGGTTTATAAAGTATGCCATGTAAGAAACTGATATTCTTCTATTTCCTTCCCTTGGGAATCACTTTAGTAACTACAGGCTTGGCAATCCCGAAGGAACCTAGCTGAGTCTACACCTTTTTTCATGTAGTCTTGAGTTGGATTCCTCTCTTTCACCTTTCCTATCTGGTTCTCTTGACTTAATCTTGTTCTCTTCCGACCTGTCGCTATTAGTGTATTCGAGTGATGGAGTTTTCAATCATTTTCATCCTTTTTTTTATAAGGTTTTCAGAGCCGAGAAGTGTTTTACCTTTAAAATGTCTCGCCATGCTTCATTTGAAATTAAATATTATATTAAAATATATATTTTTGATTTATAGAGTTTGGCGTGGATATCAGTTGTTGAAATTTTTCTTCCACTTCATAGAGTAATTCATTAGATTATTCTAGGACTATGGGATTTCATTTTATAATCTTTTTTTTTTTATAAGGACGAAAAGGTTTAAACAACAATAAACAAAAGAAGATAATTCGTATATAACAAACTTTGGATTTAGGAAATTCTATAATTTTATTGTCAGCAGTGAAAGTTCCAAAAATATATAATTTTATAAAATAGTAGTTTAGTTTAAATTAGAATATCATGCCAGTAATAGAAAATATATCCATTCTTTCTTAAATATTACTAGAATCTTTAATATAAATAGTTCAAAGCAGAAAATATATAAAAGGCCTACTATCTTTTATGATACATTTATAAGTTCGAATATCTAAACATAAATAAACATTTCGATGCAAGCTAAAAGAAATAAAATAAGGTAATGAAATAAAATGACAGGCCAAATCCATTATTTCTTAGAAATGAAAGACAGGAAGGATCGGCTTTCATTTTATAGAGTTAATCAGTTTTACTTCTAGTCTGCTTTATGTCTTTTTCTTTTACAAGACTTCAGGATTTGATCAAATTACCCTATCTATGGATCTCTCATAATCTGTGTCTCTCTTAGCCTTGAGGTGGCGAATACTTCGAACATTTCTGATAATAACAATGATATTTACTAATTAATTAAGACAGTATAGTGTCAAAAACAATATTGGAGTTTTAGAGGACTGTAGTAAGTCAATATTCAGATTAGAAATAAGAATTAAACCAAGGAAGAGGGGGTAACAATAATTTACAATCCTTATATTGACGTCATTTGTAATTTTAACCTGTATTTATAGGTGACTTCTAGCTTCGTGTAATCTTCACAAATTGTCAAAACTATTAATTCTACTGTTCTAAAACAAAATTCTACGAGAGAGCTGTCAGATCTTTATGTTTTAATTAATTTGAAATGTATACTATTCACCGGATACAGTTTAAATAAAGTTTACGTATACTTCCACGATAAAGAACGACAATTTAACTAATTTTTAATTTAATATTTTTTCTCTTATAAGTTTTTACTAGCAGGTATTGAAAATAAAATAATATTTCAAGTGAAAAATATACGACCTAGACCGGGAATCGAACTAAAGACCTTTGGCTTTACACGCCAATGCTCTACCAACTGAGCTATCCTAGTCGCTTCCCAGTACAGGGGGTAGACTTCTCGCTTGACTTTTTACGTTTATTATTGCTGCAATTTTTAATTTCTAAATTAATTACCTAGCATATGCGACATTGAAATTAATTTTTACTCATCTTTCAGCCCTTACGTATGTATTTATTAATTTTTCGCTGGTAATCTAGCTTCAAATAATAGGCACAATGAGATTTAATCATGAATTATTTCAGAATTATTATAAATAAAATTATCACAAAAGATATTATTTTCATGAATAATATTTAACTTTATCGTTTATATTTAAAAAAAAAAAACAACAACTTAGTACTTTAATACAAAATTTCTATTGACATCTACACGCAGACGCCATTAATATGGGAATATATTCAGGTATTGTTCTCACAAATAATGTAGTATATTTATACACTACTGCAAGAAGTAAAAAGGTTTCCGCAAGAAGCTAAATGCTGTTATTTCTTCGCCACTCACGTTACTTTCTGAAATGCTTCCTGAGGCAAATTCTTACAATGGAATAATTTTAATTCCAATTTAATTATTCACTTACTTGAGAAATGTTCTTATATCTTATTTGTCTTCATTATGTCCTTAAGCTAATATTAAAAACGTCATTATTCTATTATTAAATCTATGTAATTTGTCATTTTGTTTTGTGTCTAATTTGATCAGTTAAGTATTGCTAGTTGATATTTAGTTTGAAGTCAGTAGTGATATCTCATGTTGTAGCACTTAATGATTTTTCATATTATCTTGCATTCACCAACATGTCCTTTCATATTTTTCCTGCTGTTCTTCTAGTTTATTTCATTGTCCTGTTTTATAGGAACACTGTTCGTGTCCTCTCTTGCAATAGCAATTTTTTTTTTCAAATTTAATAATTCTCTTACAAAATGTTCTTTGTTCTCATTTCTTGTAACAATGTCCTTATGTAAATATCAACCTGATCCTCTCAGGCACTCATTATATTGAGTAAGGGCGTGGCAATCCCGATTAGCCAACATGGATCTACACTTTTTTCCTCGTAGACTTGGGTTAAATCAGTCTTATTTTTCCTATCAGGTTTCTCTTCACATCTTCCGACCTTGATGCTATTTTTAATCGAGGGCTAGGAGCGTTTATTGTATGTTATTTTATATCTTGTTTGTATTTTAAGTCAATGATGAAACATTTTTCGTCTTTAAACAAGAAGGGTAGATAACAATAAAGCCTGGTAATGTGTTGTTTTATTCCGTGTTTAATTTGATCAGAATTTACCGTTGTTATTTTTGTTGACATTAGTTTGTAATTAGTAGTAAAATGTTTTCGTACGTAGCAATTTTTCGCTTACTTTTCTTCAGGCGATGATGGGTGTAAAAGAGTTTTCCTATTATATTGTATACACCAACACTTCCTTTTCATTTCCCCCTGTTTTATTCAGCACTACTTTTACTTTATTTCATTGCCTTGTCTTGTTTTGTAGAAAGCCCTAGTCTTACCAAGCTGTTTAAACGCACGCTTGCTAATTTTACTTAAATCACATGTCTGACTTCGCACCACCTTATTTATTGACCCAACTCTGGTATCCGATATAGATACAATGATGTTTTTGAACACCAAATTAAATAACTTAGTTGCTAGATAGCCACCATGTCTTACCTATCGTGTTTATTAACAGACTACAAAAATGAAGGACGGACAGCATTTCGAAAATAGTTTTTTTTGAGGCCATGAAACGTAAAGATCAGCCAAAAAAGGAGGTCAAATTTTGCTTGAATTAAATTTTATTTTAAAGATGAAACGTTGAGAAAATTTTAATTTTGTATGGAACGTCTCGGCTGCAAGTTTTCATCAATAGGTGTCTTCGCCGTATCATGAACATTCATTGGCCTGAGATCATTACAAACGAAGATTTATGGAGAGAAACAGGTCAAATTTGGGTCAAACTGCAGATTCGAGAGAGGAAGTGGAGGTGGTTAGGGCATACACTGAGGAAGCCAGACGGAACCATTGAGAAAGAGGCCCTAGATTGGAACCCGCAAGGTGTCAGAAGAAGAGGTCGACCCCGAGAAACCTGGAAGAGGACCATTATTAAAGAAGCAAAAGAGGTTAACAAGACTTGGGGAGAAGTGAAGGCACTTGCTGGAGACAGGGACAGATGGAGAGCTCTTCTGGACGCCATATGTTCCAATAGGAGATAAAAGGAAATAAGTAAGTAAGTAAATGGTAAAGTTGTTATTTTAATGAATACGTGTCATAGTGTATGTACAGAGACACGTTTTCATTTAAAGATTACATTTTCACTCGAATAAACAGGTCTTGTAAAACTCTAACATAGGCAAGGTACGAACTTTACAGCGGCAAAGTCATAATCCCGCAAACATTGCTCCATCGTTATGTGTTATTCCATTTACAAACATCAAAGATATTGCTGTGTGTTCTGGAAGTTTTCCGTATTGTAAACACAGTTTAAAGTATGAAACTTAAAGTTGTTAGCAATTTATACTTCTATTTCTGAAGCAGACTTCTACTGACTTTGAAGTATAGGAAGTATTAAATGTAAGACTTCAAGTAAGCTAGTTAATAAAACTTCGCATGGCAAACACAACATGGAGCTTTTCAAAAGAGCTGTTTTTAGTACGTCAAAAGAAGTTACAGTAATATGTTTACACTCGTTATCCAATTTTGATCGTCGTATACAAAGATACACCACTATGACCCACTACAGAGTGTAATTTTATATTCTAATATAAAACTTATAAAATTTATCCTATCACTTGTTTCGCGTAATCATATTCAACGAGAACTTTATGGACCAGTACTTACTTTATGGACTATCTTACAATTCAATGAAATTCCTTAAATATAACGCCCAAAAGTCTTACGGGTCTTCTAGGAAATGTTAAATCGTATTCGTAGATCAAGGGGTCTTATCTCCCCCTTTTCGTAACAGGGTAAGTTTGTTTTAAAACAGTTGTTACACAGTATTTCTGAACTTCACTATTTTCTTGACGTTGGGTAGATGTGTATATTGAATGTCAATGTTTCAGCCCTACGAGCATGGAAACTGCATATGTTAAGAAGTCTCCAATCGGGATGCTCGTGTTGATGAAGAGGTGATAGCGGATGTCGTACAAATATCACAATTTCTTGGGAGGTCAGAGTTAAAATTTATATTTTGATAATAACTTCGCTATTTGTTATCGTATAGGGGTGGGTTTATTACCATTACATGCAGAATTGAAATTTTTAAATTGGTATCCAAAAATAAATAATCATCTTAATTTCCAAGAGCTTCCATAAGACCACATAATAGTTCCCTATACAAAATTTTTTAACCCTATCCTCATTTTTGTAGCTACTACTATGCTTACGATTATAAAACAATGCAATAGCGACCGACAGACAGCATGTCGAAATTTTTTTTTTTTTTCAGTTTTCTGAAGCCAGGATGACTACAAAATGATGTTGAATATTTTTTTACGTCTACCAAACATATCTTATTGTGTAACAGTTAATTCTGATTAAAATTAAGATGTTTTGATTTTAAAGATACCGTTTGAAATTATAATTTTCTACTTGTTACGTAAAACATAGTTGCTGACATCATTAGATGAAAATATTAGGGCACGCAATTTTATAATATAGAAAGTTATAAATCTCGTTATTTTATTGTTAAAAATCTATATTTTAACATTTAAAAATCTCCGAGATTTTAAGTTTAACTGGCAAATTTCTGTCCACCATAAGCATCGATGTTAATTACGAGACAGGGATTGGTGTGGTTAAGCGTTCTAAAGGCGATTGGCTTTTAAATTTACCAATAAAGAAGGTGAAGAAAACGAGATTATGCTAATAGATCTCAAGGAACTACATGAAGCTCATGTTCTTTCCTGCTTCAACGATGCAACAACGTTTTGGCTGAAGACAATGATTGCTACCTTTAAGCCATTAGGTGAAGAAAAGAAGTTAATCACCGATTTGAGGAAGGATATTATGAAGAATACAAGGGTGTTTCTAATGCGCATCCCAAGCTTCTGAAACGGTCCTCCGATCAAATATGGGAGATGCTTGTCCAGCATAACCCTACTCTTAAGGTAAGGGAATGAAAGGTACTCTCAGAAAAAGAAGGTTCAAAGGGTTATGCTTGCCTGAAACAAGTTTTGGCATTACTCATTGGATACTGCTAATTCAGTATATATCTGGTAACACTTCCGATCATCCATCAGTAATACAGTTTGTAGGTTATGTAAGTAGTTTAAAGACACTGCTGAACATATCATTTTAGAACGTGAAATGTTCGAGGTTAGGATTACTAAGGCTATATTCAGGGATTCACAACCAGGTGTTGATACTGATTCTAGCATCGGGCGAAAAATCCTAAGCCTCATTGAAGGCACAGACATTGGCTTACCTTACTGGTAGGTCCTTGGGGTGTACAATAAGCTTCAGTTGATGTACAAGGATTTTGAGTCCTTATAATCCAATCGACTAAACACACTCACATACACTGACATACACATATTGTCATACACATAAAATAAAATTTTATGCAATTAACTGTCATTGGTAATGAATTACTCCAATGAGTAGAACCGGTGCACATTTCATAGTCTTGCCTGTTGGTATTCACATGACGAAGAGTTTTTATATTAGAATTAACTTATATAGTTTATCTATGTTTGTATAAGAAATATATTTCTCCAATGTTTGTAATCTCTCTTGCTTCTCCTTGTTACGAATAAGAAAAACTTTGACTATAAATTAAATTGACCTACATACCCCAAGTAAAGTAATCCAAGTAATAAAGAAAGAGCCTAATACCAAGTATTACAAATTATCCAAGTCAGATTACGTTATCCCTCCATAATACCCCTTTTGTTATAAATTACAGTAATTGAAATTAACCAAAGCACTTTTTATATTCTCTTTGAAATAAATGCGTGAAAGTTATATTCCCTCAGGTTTCCTTTTTATTCTAATATAAAGTTGCTATTGATGTTCTACAGTTTATTGTTATTTAGATACATTAATGCAATAATATTATTGAAAGGAATCTTCCTCGCTATCGACCCAAATCTGATTTTGTTACTGATGGTGTTTCCAATTTCACAACTGATTAAATGAAATTTTGTATGGAATATGGTGGTAGCAGAGAATATCTAGAATGTGGTATTCAACGCAGTTCTCAAATTAATCTTATTGTATGAAGATGAAACCTGAAAACTCTCTAGAGTAAAAAAAGGGAAATAAATGCAGTAAAAATGAATGCACTAAAAAAGTAATGTTAGAAGAGATAAAAAACCAAACAAGAGGCTACAAAATATGGTGGAGGTTAATTATAGAATCTGATCGAAAGGAGGCAGTTTGTTCGATTTGACCATTTAAAAGTGTTAACGGGAGATAGACTAGAGAGTTACCATGAATTGAATATAGCCTGAAATTAAAAGAAGAGGAAGAGCTAAGCTGAGATTATTGAGTGATAACATTGAAAGGGTCATGAGCGTATGGAATATGACAAAGGAACAATCCCAAAATGAGAAGATATGGAAGCAGATTTTGGTTAAGTTAAGTTTAAGATTAAAATAACGGGGAGACAGCTGTTATAAATTGACTGTAGTCGATTCCAGTAGTCAGTCTTCTCTGTCATCATTACAGGCTCATCCCTCTCTTCAGGCACGGTAGCGTGTTAGGTTCCTATAAAGGGATTCCTAACCTCTTCAGATATGGTGCATGTTGCGCTCCCGCTAAGCATCCCTAATCTCTCTTCAGGCATTGCAGCGTGTGGACGTTCCTAGGTACGGTAGCGTCTTGAAAGTCCTCTGAAGGAATTTCTAAGGTACATTAGGGTGTTGCGCTCTCTCCGAGTTATCCCTCATCTTTCTTTAGGTACTTTAGCGTATTGAGCTTCCTCTGAAGGAATATCTAACTCCTCGGATATGTTAGCATGTTAACCTCCTTCCGAAACATACTTCATCTCTCCTCAGGCACTGTATCTAGTTGAGCTTCTTCTGAAGAGATTCCTTACATCATCAGGTACGGTAAGTATTGACATCCTCTGAAGAGATTCGTAACATACTCGGGTACGGTAGCGTGTTAAGATTCCTCTCAAGAGATTCCTCACATCCTCGGGTATGGTAGCGTGTTGAGCTTCCTCTGAAGAGATTCCTTACATCATCAGGTACGGTACGTGTTGAGCTCCCTCCGAGACATTCTTTCTTCAGGTACATTAGTTAATCTTCCTCTGAAGGTATCCCTTTCCTAAAAGAACCTTGCTTAGACTACTTTGTGGTACAGCCTGGAGGGATTATTACAAGAACGGCCTTGTAGGATATGTCTAATTGAAGAGGCAATAAACGATTTAACGGAAAGCATTGTATTTGCTGCCCGAACCCTGACATTGCTGCTCCGATTTCAATTACCCTGGTAACGGCCTCCTGGAGAAAAAGATTCCAAGGCATGACGAGGCACAATTAGGTAAAACTCGTCCAGTTCGTTCCAACTCAGACGTAAAACCAATTGGGTACATATGTTCGTGTTCATTTGCCCCTCAGAGGATCACCTATATTGAGCACAGTCATGGCAAATCTGAAGGACCCTAGCTTACGCCTTTTATTATGACTCTTGGGTTAGATCGCACTCTTTCACCTTACCTACAGATTGCTTTTGATCAACTTTTGTTCTATTCTTAAACGTTATTATACGTTTAAAATAATAGACGTTATTAGAGTATTTGAGAATTTATTTTATAATCTCTTTGTCCTTTTTTTAAATCGATGATGACCTATCGCAAACAACAAGAAAAGAAAATCCAGCTCAGTTGCTGGAGTTGGAGATTGCTGTACGTTACATTGGTTTTGTGTTGCATCAGTAAAAGTAAAAAAATAAGTAGAAAAACCATAATAATAAAATTTATGTTGACTTTATTGACACATTATAAATTAAATGAAAGAATCAGTGAAGCTTGGGTTTATTAGTGTACTTGATATTAAAACAAAAGCAACTGTTGTCTTATTTTAATTTAAGAATTAATTAAATATTAAAAAGTGTAATTTACATTATTATTAAATCAAAGATTTCTTCAACATTTCCAATTTCTAGATTATTTAAAAATTACAAAGTCAAAGGAATAATTTAGTTTTACTTTGTTGTTACTCCTTAAAGGATTTATAAAATTCAAAGATGTTTCCGCCAGCTTCATAAATACTTAAGTTATAAAACTTGTTTTTCTTAACTTTGCTTCATAAAATAAGTTATTACGAATTTGAAAAGTTGATGTCTAAAGTTTGTAGATTCATTGTTTTATTATGAGCCGAGGAATGAGATCATCATTTCATTATTATCCACAAATTGTAAAATATTATTTCACAAGGAAGATATGCACATAATGGCAGGTTGTGCATAAATTAAATTTAAAGTATTTTAAAAATTAACGATGGGGCAAAAGTTTAAAATAAGTATACCAGCAAATTTTTTTAATGTTGAGGTTATGTTGGTAACAATTTTCAGTTTAGTGATAACCGTTTTATTATTTTTAATGTCAGAAAATATAGTTGGGTAATAATATTTTTTTAACTTATTAGATCCATTAAACGGGATAGAAGTGAATCATTATTGTTGGTGTATTTTTGTAAATTAAAATACGGCTACCATTTTAAATTTTCCTAATTTTTTTTATCAACAAACTTCAATAACCAAATAAAAGAAAACACAATTTTCAGCAAAAAATCACTTTATTTGTGCAACACAAATACAGAATGACGTTTCAATGACTAAGTCAGCATCCTCAGCTTCTACATGCGCTCAAACCCTAGTGACAGCCTTAAAAATTCTTCTTGTATTTGTGTTGAACAATAAAGTGATTTTTTGCTGAAAATTGTGTTTTCTTTCATTTGGTTATTGAAGTTTTCACACGTGTTAATTAACAAAGATGTTGAGTGGAATCCAAAAATGGAACTAACATTTGAGTAAAATACTTCGGTAATATGACATTTATACCTTCACAATTTATGTTTGTGAGACAAATAAAAAAAACGCTTTTCTATCAGAACAGTATAACTATGGGTAGGATCGGTGGACATTTCATAGTTTGGCGTTCTCATGAGAGAAACAGCTGTAACTTCAGTGTTGGAAATTTCCATATATTACGCTTCTACGATATTTATGCAATGACTGTCCTACATTGTAGATTTAGCGTAATGCAGTCAATAAATACGACACAATGGAACGAAGATTTATTCAGATTGTTCAAAGGTTTCAAACAGCAGTGCGGCTGGAAACTAGGCCAGTCCTTTGATCTGTCAGCCGCGGGTGTTTGGTTAGCTAGTTCAGCGCTTTGTAGTTTACACTCGGTTACTTTAAATAAATGTTTTAGGGGTGTTTCCTGGTAATAAATAACAGTGAGTTATAAATTTTAAAACAGAAATGTTTTTTATGAATACATATATTATGACTTTTTTTTCCTTTTCCAACGAATCAGTTTGTTGATGATTTCTAGTAAAGACTTTCAGTAAACTATTTATGCTAAGGACCTTGGTGGTATTCCATTTTAATAAATGAAAGTATTTTATTTACTTTCTAGTAAGGTTAAACAATTTTCATAGCTATTCTAAAAGACTTGTACCTTTATAAATATAATTTTGGAATATGTTCACCTATACTTTAGTTTCTACTATTTTAAGTTTATTTCCTCATTGTCTATATAAATATGTTATTCACGCTGGACACAACTTGAAAGTTTGACAATGAGAAAGATTGCTTTAATTTTTAATACAACAATAATGTTTAGATGCAGGAGTTGCATAGTGGGGAATTGAAGATACGCCTAAATACAACTTATATTAATTAAGTGGGAAAAAGCTGCACGTTGTGAGGACTGAGAGAAGAGTCCATAACAATTGTAAGACTTTCAATGATTAGGAAAAACTGTAAGTCGGAGTGGAACTAGCGACGAAGGAATCGAGAAGTATCACCGCAGCTGATATTCACGTTTTAGATAATAGTGAGGTCTTGAAGAATACTAAATTGGTTGAGTTTACAAGTATTAATAGACCAACTACAAGACCTTGGGCACCTAGTGATAGACACATCAACTTCCCAAATGAGATTTCTCCAAATAATACAAAATAAAATTAGAAAGGATTAGGTTACGAATTTGTCTAGGAATGAAACCAATTAAAGAAATAGTAAAGAAGGCACAACTCCTATGGGTAGGGCGTAATAGATGCGGGATGAAATCTTCGGAAAAAGCTTGGTCGGCTAAAATGAAAAACTGATGTATCTAGATGTCACCTCACAACATGTAATATCTGCTGGATGGGATATGAAACGTTTTAGATTGGATAAGAAAAGCTTTGTTGGCTAAAACTGAAGTCAAAAGGGTCCAAGGAAGACCTCGAATTACTTGGCAGGATGGTATGAGTTCAGGAATTACGATAGAAAGTTGGAGCGGAAAAGGGTGACGGCATAGACGGAAGATAAAAGAAGATAACGTCATAAGGGAAAAGATAACAATTACAAAAAGATTGGGCTCACTATAAATTTCCCGAGATATCCTAGCTGAATCTACCATTTTCCGTGTAGTCTTTGGCCACGTTTTCTTAAAACTTTTCTATTAGGCCTAATTCTGTCTTGACTCAGTCATATTCTCTTCCGATCCTGACCCAATTAGATTATTTGAGGGCTTTACGTCTCTATTTTCCCTTCTTGTATCCTTCTTATTTACAAAATAATGTTAGTCAATGTTTTCGTCTTCAAAATACAAATTACGAATAGAGTACAACACAAAATTGAAATTAATTTTTATATATAAATATGGATATAAAAAATAATATGATTTTATGATTGTAGTTCACGAGAACCCCTAAAAGCTTTAAGGTTCCCTCGTTTGATAGATATACTCTGTGGTTCCATCACGTGCTAGTCATGTTTAGCAGTTTTGGTGTTAAATTTATGTTATTCTAATTCTTTCAAAATATCTGAATTAAAATATGAAATGTATACTAACACACACGTAGTTAGAACACATTCATATTTATAGTGAGTACGTGTGTAGAAATCCCGAAGTAGCCTAGCTAGATCTACACCGATTTTCATATTCATTTTCTTTCATCATTTCTATCAGGGTTTTCTTGATAAACTCTATTTTTTTCCCGACCATGACGATATTAGGTCTTCATTTTATGTTCTTTTCTTCATTTTTGTGTGTGTGTGTGTGTGTGTGTGTGTGTGTGTGTTATTTACAGATGAGGGGTTAAAAAAAATTGAAAATCAGCTTTAATTTGAAAATTATTTTTATTCGAAACATTTTTGCTATTTAAAGAGAACACCAATGTGTGTGAAGTTGCTTACAAAATCGAACCAAAATTTTACACTTATTTTCACTGAAAGATATTTACTCCCTGTTAATCTCTGTGAATAATTCCTACACTGTCTCTGGCATCTATTTTAAAATAATTGAGGTTGTAAAAGACAGTAATGATTAATTTTAGTTCATTGTTACTATTTTAAATAAAATATTTATCATAATGATAGTCTAGAGTAACCGGATATGCTTGAATAACTATTTATTATCTTTGACTTACCGCCAGCAATCCTTGATTAATTCTTTTTTTCAGTTTATATTGTCATATATTCACTACACGTGTTTCGGACATTATCGTCCATCGTCGGGTGATAACACTTAGTTAAAACATTCAACACAAACAACAAGTATACACATGAATATACGACAATATAAACTGAAAAAAAAAGAATTAATCAAGGATTGCTGGCGGTAAGTCAAAGATAATAAATAGAATATTTGTTTAACTCTTCTTACTTCCAAACATCTAACATATTTTTTCCTTAGTTGTATCCAATTTGTAGTCTACAATTCTATAAATGTAAACCATTTGTGATATTCTGGTAAAAACGAACGATTGAATAAAATCACTAGTGGCATATTTTCTCCTTCAAAATGTTAATTTGATTACACTTTAACACTGAATCTATTAATGAAGAAATAAACATAATATGTTAAGTAGTATAATCGTAATAAAAGTTTTGCATACAAAAATCAGAGCGACGCATTTTAAAGGCTGAAGGAATAAAATAAGACGATAAAATCAAATGAGGAAACAAATCCAATTTAAACGAAAAATGAAATACTGAAGAAATCGTTAAGCGTTCGTTTTATTAGAGTCAATGTTCATTTATTCCCTGTGTTTACCTTTGTATTTTTCTTTAGTTTCACTTTTCGACTTACAGAGGATTTTGGGTAACTTGTAAAGCAATATTGATACTGTTTTCAATATCAATTTAGAAACAACTGGAGTGATTAGGACTCCTAAGTTCATTGTAATAATTTTACTTGTATAAGAACGTAGTATGTTGTTTTTAACCAAAAATTACAATGAATGAAATGAGGAGTGAGGTGGGGTAAAGGGAAAATTATTGTGGAAAGAGGAGGTAAACATATCGTAGTTTAAACAGCACTACTTTGCCTTAACAAACAACTTAGCAAATGTTGTTAAGTGTTTTACCTTACGTGGATTTTGAGATTTTTTTTTTTAAGGAAATAATTTTGATTATTTTTATATTTTTAATAGCGTTAGAATCAGAAAACAACACTTCGTCAAGAGAAACCTGATAGTAAAGATGAAAGAGAGGTATCTAATCCAAGACTACATGAAAATAGTCTATCTCAAGCTAAGTATCTCGGAATTTCCAAACCTCTAGTCACTAAAACTGAGTCTTTGAGAATGTAACACCACAAAAAGAAACTAGTTTACGTGAATTTTGAGTTTGTTTAACGAAACAATTTTGAACATAAGTATAAAAATAGTTTAACAATACTTTTAACTAATCTCATCCAATCATACGAATTCTAAAAAAGGCGCCTGTAGGTTATAAAGGTTGAAAACCCCTGCCATAGGACGCAGATATTGGGATCTGGTGACACCTACTTGTACACGTGTGAATAGGAGTTAATTATAGTTTCGTTGCTAGGCAACACTGGATGAGATGTAATACGAAACAACTCCTGCATGGCTTTCATGAACGAATAAATGGTTTCAGGTGTTTATACAAATAAAAGGGCAAACTGTATTACATCTAAGACAGAATTGTAATTGAAAATAAATTCAATCGTGTTTATTACGAATTGATTAATTTTAAAAAACTTACATAATTACAGAAAATAAAATTTTATAGCCTTTTGGTAACGTAACGGAACATTTTAAAGTGATAAAAATAATAAAACCTAACTTATATACAATATTCAAGGAACTACTGTATATTAAATAAAACTGTATTTAATTTTTAGTTTGTGTGATTAAGAATTTAGTTTTTTTAGAGCTTACTCTATTAATTTTGTGAAAAAAATTTAGGCTAAATTAAACATGCAAAAAATGACCGTTTTATGTAAGAAGTTAATAATTTTAAAATTGACTGCTATTTTGAATTTTATTTTCAAACACTGAAGTTATTCTTTTAACAACCACAATAATGTAAACCTAGCCTTTGTTTTCCGAACTTAAACAAAATAAATTTTAAAATTCGATTGTCATTGTTCTTCTTACTGAAAAAAAAGTACATAAACTGATTTCGTATTATCGGGTCTTTGCGTTTTTATCAGGTAGAAATAAGATTATGATTGGTTTAATTTAAAAACAAAAATTAATATCGAAAAATTCAATAGTTTTTTCATATACACCATTTTGTAAATAAATTGTTTATAACTAAATAAGTATTTTCCGGATTTTATACACAACCTGATTTTACTCTATTCTGCTAAAACCTATCGATTTCAGTTCTGGCTAATTTTTAGAAGTGCTAATTTTATCACCTTTCAGCACTGATTCTATCAATGATGAAATAAACGTTTTATTTTAAGTCGTAAAAAAGTTAATTAGAATGAAAAACATGAGGGAAAATTTTAGAGGGCGAAAGAATAAAATAGTTTAAGATAATAAAACAAAACGAGGAAACAAATTCAATTTAAACGAAAAATGAAAGGATGAAGGAGTCGTTAAACGTTCGTTTTATTACAATCCGGTTTATTTCTTCCTTTTGTCTTAACTTAGTCTTTTTATTTAGATTTCCTTTCCGACTTTGTATAAGTAGTAAAGCCGTATTGACTCTGTTTTCCATAGCGACTAGGAAACAACTAGAATACTGCCTGTTATTTTCATTGTGGTAATTTACATATGCCAGAACAATATGACACTAAATGAAATGGGGAGCAAGGAGTGAAGGAGTGTAGAACTGACAGTGAATTTTGCTATAGGAAAAAATTAAACATAGAGTTGTATTATCAGTACTTCTATTCATCATCAATAGAGGCTCTCTATACTTCGTTCAGCGAGTGTCGACAGTGAATCGCTGCCTACTACTGCGGGAAGGACGTTAGGGTCGGATTGGTTCACAAGCCTTGTCGCTGGTATCAAAATGCGTGTTATTCTAAAAGGTTTTTTTTACTATATGACTGGTGGAATGTTGTGTGAAAGCCCCCAAAAAAACGTCAACCTCTTCCACCTCATCGGGGGGTCACTTTTTTTAAGGATAAAGAGGCTCCCACAGGGTTATGTCACATAAACCTGTGGTACGTAGAAATCCATTTCTTTTTAATCATCGCTGAGAAGCAGTTGCTCAGCGATTTCTGACTCTTCACTGTCACTACTGTCATTTTGTAAATTTACAATAAACTGTGTATTTTCTTCTTCCATATACTCAATTATATCATCCAGCTTCCACAGTTTTTATTCTTCCTTTCGGACGTGTTCCACACATTTTTCCCAGTTTTCCTTAGTCACACCTTGAATACCTTCTTCTAAGAGAAGTTTGACGTCATGAAGCTTAAACGTTTTGTGGTTTGCTGCAACATAACCCTTGACTTGTGCCCATATTAACTCAATCGGGTTCAGTTCCCAATAAGGTGGTAACCTCAAAACTGTTCTATTTTGAAGTTTAGCTTCCTCATCAATCACATACTTGTTATATTTGGGTTTTCCTTGTACGCTAGTTGCAATAGTTGCAAAGACACTAAGACTGGCTGGCGACTGCCGACAAAGGAGGGTGTGTGAACCTGACTCAGGGAGCGGCACGTTACGTTGGACTTTCCTTTACGCAATTGGCTCCAACCCTCTGTACCGTTAGACTGTGGGTGGTGCTGTCAACACTCGCTGAACGAAGTATAGAGGGTGTTTGAGCATGCACATTCCGACGATCTTAGCTGGATCTATGGACTGTGCCAGGCAGCGTGGAGTGTCAATTGAGCATGCTCTCTAAGGTCGTACCCTCTCCTACTCAACTGTGAGTCTTCAGTACAGTCAGCACCAAAAAGTAGTCAGTTGTTGTCTAGCCACGCTATGCTACGGTTGCTTTAGTAATTGTAAGAGGTGTCGTAGGCAGGCGGCAGAGAAACGCGTGGAGCGACCGACTGTACACCGCCGCGATAGGGGAAATGTTCTCCAAACTAGTGGATGTCGGAGTAGGAGACTTGCACACTCCCCTGATCGCGCTCCATGCTAATTGGCGCGATCTGTACATATTTTATCATGTACTCCTGGATTACATCCCTCTCTTTCATTCACCAATCAGGCCTCTATGAATAAACAAAATAATGGTACGTTTTCACCAAAATGATTTTATCGCATAACTATTACAAATTGTTGATTTGCAGATAAGATGAAAATGTGTAAAACTTAATAAAGAAAAGTAAGGAAAAATAACACTAATAAATTATTAATGATCCAAATTTGACCTTAATTGTAATTGATTCCTTCAATAGCTATGCACTGATAGAAACGAAACAAATAAGAGACGTAAGTGTTTTTTTTTTTTTTTTTTTTGTTTTTTTTGAAAAATTGCCGAGGAAACAGTAATTGCTCTTCAATCAGCGCCATGAATTCATCTTCTGTTTTAATATCATATGAGAGTAATCTTTTCTTCTTCTTGTTTTTTTTCAAAAAGCACCATAGAAGAAAATCCCAAACAGTTATCTGGGGATATTGGAAGCCAGTCCATGATTGGCTCCCACGACCTATCTAACGATAGGAATATCTCGATCTAAAACTGCTTTGGTCACAATAGCATAATGAAAAAGAACTCCATCCTGTTGGAAAAAAACTCTCCTCATCTCCGGCTGAGTAAGATGAGGAACTATGTGATCAGTTCAACAACAGCTGATTGAGATTCAACAGATGACAATGAAAATTTTAGTTGCGTAGTATTCTAGGAAGAAGTGGTTCCATCGAGAAGATTTATGTTCTTTTCATTATTCCACCATTTTGTGGTGATCATAAATTGATCATTTTGTTGATTGATAATAAATAATTTAACTTGAGGGTAGTTTTTTTTTCACATACCTATGAAAGATAACGGTAAAGTGTCAAATTTGTGGATAGTTCCATATGTTCGGCGTGTTAATTAAAAAATAGCGACTTGTTCGTGAGACATTCTGTAAAAAATATCGAAGTGTAGTAGACTATTGTATTTTACCGGCAACACCAAATTCCGGTTTTAGTTGACAGATATTAGTCGTATTTAAAATAATTATGAACAAATTACCCTTTGTGGTAAATGTATAGTTACGAAATACAAAAGGTTTGTTTTATGTATCTAGTGTACGATGTTATGGTAAGTTTGAGATCATCAAATATGTCAACCTGCTTTTGACTGATTTTCACGTTCCATTACCTCAAGAAACCGAAAAAGTGATATTTGACAGGTCGTCGTAATCGTTGTAATCGTTCGTAAGCACGATCACGGGTACAATTTAAGACAGGAACATAAAATTTGGTATAAGGAGCTTACCAAAATTATATAAATTCAGAAAATCAAAGTAAAATCGTTAAAATGGTGACTATTTTAGACGATTTTCATAGGACACCTAAATTAGAACTTGCACATTTCAATTTTACATGCAATTGTACCAACATAACCTGTCTACGATGACAAATAGCAAAGTTATTGTCAAAAAATGTAATTTAGAAATCTCACCTTATTTTGATGTTTACGAGATTTGGCAGGGTCGCGTTACAGCGTAAGGAATGGAGACTTTTTTTGAAATACACATTTATAAGGCTCGTTTGGTTTAGGTTAGGTAAGGTGGGGTCAAGGTTATGTTAGGTTAGTGATATACACAATAACGAGGTTCAGAAAACCTGTTAACAACTGTTTTAAACAAACTTACTCTTTTAGGTAAAATACTAATACAACTAAACATTTCATACTCTGCCCAAGAAACCAACTTTTGGCTATTACTGTACGTTTGTAGGATCTCCTTGTAATGGATTGTATGATGACGTTAATCAATTTTTTATTTATTTTTGGATTAAATGAGTGATTACTTAATTTGAACGTAACGTATCTACTTTACAGTCGTAACATAAAATATAATGAAAGTAGAATAAATTGTGATGGTTGTAAATTTATAAAGTACGAAAAGTGGAATCATTTTCCTTTGTTGAAGCTCTATAGAAGAGGTTTAGTGTAAACTTTATAAAAATGTTACGTCGTTCATATATATTGTGTTTTTCTGTTGAATTTTAATATCTGTAAACTTTATAAAAGTTATTAAAGAAACAAATTGCAAATAATTCTGTGTATTCTATTTGATTCTACCCCTCACTTATTTAATATCATGAAAGGAAGGATATGTGAATTGTAAAGGGCAAGGGTTGCGAATACTCAAATAAGACTTTATTTTGTGATATGAGTTTCTACGATGCAGGATTTTTGTCGACTCAAGAAGCTTATTTTGTTTATAAAAGCCAGTTATTATGTATCAAAAGAAAATTATGAAAAGATACATAAAGTGAAATAATTTACCTCCATTAAAACATAATTGAATCATCAACAGTTCTAATTTATTTAGTTCTTAATAGTATTTTGAAACAATTTTACCCCTAGTGAGTAGGACCTTGGCAATGGCGAGGGAACCTTTATCATGTAATCTTGGGTTAAATTCCTCTCTTTCATCTTTTCTACAAGGTTTTTCTCGACCAACTATCGTTCTTTTCCGACCCTGACGCCATTACACTATTCAAGGGCTAAGCGTTTATATCTTTTCTAATCTCCTTTTTTATAAAGCAATGATGACCGAGAGGGTTGTCGTCTTTAAACTACAGAGAACAATTTTACAATGTTAACAATAATAACGTAATTTTAAAATATAAGATTTTAAGTTACAAATGCTTTGGTGCAATTTAAATATTTATTACTTTATAATTTCTTACTATGATAGGGGTTAAAAAATCTTGACATATTTTTGAGTAATAATTATATGTAATAAATCAGGATCGCCAAATTGTTTTTAAGTAACATTATTTTGCGGTTTTTAATGTTCTCCTACTAATTGATATACAATCCGTTAATAATGTAATTCATTCAAATAATATAAATAAATTTAAATAATTATAAATGGAAACAAAATCATTAAATTTGGTTTACACGCGTTTATTCTGTTATTTAAAGAAAAACGGAATTAAAAAAAAAAAATTTGTAAGAAATTATTATTTATTTAAACTAATGATAAAAAAGTGGTGGTTGGAATCTATTTACAGTATTATTTATTACTCATGTTATATTATACCGGGAGCTCATTTATAACAAGCACAAGTATAATAATCCCGAAATCTACACTTTTCTCCTTTTGTTTCCTTCAAGGCTCACTCATACTAAGGTTAGGTTAGGTTAGGTTAGGTTAGGTAGTGTCAAACTCTAGGAGATCTAGCTGGAATTCATCTTTCTCCCGTCTAGTCTTGGGTTTGATCCTTCTCTTTCATCTTTCCTCTCTTGTTAAACTTTTGTTTTTTCCGACCCTGACACCATTAGATCATTCGAGGGCTTCAAATATTTATTTACTTATTTTCTTTCCTTTTTATAAACGATAATGACCAAGAGGTTTTTAAACAACGGGGGGGGGGAGGATTCTCGTTTTCATATATCGAATTAAATCTGAAATTTATTTTCTTAATCATCTTCATTATCCCACAACTTTTTCCATTCCCAACGATTGCACCACACTTCTCCTTTTTCACTAGTCGCCCATTCGTTTGATCTGCACATCCACCTAAACTTGAACCTTCCATCTTGTTTGTGGCTTTCCTTTTCTCTTCTCTTTATTGCTATTTTTTTTCATGCATGTTTTCCATTCTCATTACGTGATCAAACCATTGAAAAATCTTCCTTCAGGTTATTTCTTTCAGCTATTCAATTTATAACTTGTCTGGAAGATCTACATCCCTTCTTGTTTTGATTCTTCTCAAATATCTTATCTCAGTTAATTGCAGTCTGCCCACACTCTGTTTTGTCCAGTTATATATCTCTGATCCATAATATGGTTAATACTTTTTTTCTTATATTCCTTCACCATGTTGTAAAACAGGCTTCTTTTCTACACCCTTTGTGACCTTTGTCGAATCTCCTCTAGTATATTATCATTGGTGTTGGTGTTACGTCCAAGGTCATCTAATCTGAGATCCTTTCCTTACAATATCACTTTCCTTTTTGGTTCTTTGTTTCTTTCTGAGTTTATATCCAATCCGTGACCATTTGGTTAGTTCTCATTCCAGGACCTCAGTTTCCTCTCATGCCATGTCATCAGCTTTTGTTCTTCTGTTTTTCTGCGACTTTGTGCTTCTGTGATATCTTCAAACATTATTATGTTAAAAAAGAAAGCTGATAAAATACTTCTTTCTCCTATCCCTTTCTGTGTAGAACCTGTCACAATATTGCTCTTCTATTTTTACACATTGTTTCTACTTTTCATATATGTGTTCTATTCTCTCTACATTTCTTTCATCTCTCTACATTTATTTGCTCTTCCTCTTATACACAGCCACAGAACCTTTCTCCACGTCGTCTTTACTATACCCCCATCTTTTAATACTATGTGGCCCCAGCAACCGGTAGCTTTGAAAACCTTACAGAATCCCTTAGAAGTGGTGGGTAGGGGCCTACTCTGGTGAAACTACGACAGGTCTAGCAAGCCGGTAGTGGAGTTGTAAACAGATTTCAATATTAAAAGTAGCCTTCGAAAGGATGAACTTTTTAAATAAATAGATATCAAATCTATTTTAATTTGCCATCATCAACATCTTTTTATTAGAGCAGTTTTTAACTACTGAGTAAAATTAGGTAGTTTTATAATTAATCAATAAAAACACATATAAATACATTATTAAAAACTAAATTACACATAAATAAGGATCTTTTTGGTTCCACAAATCATTACCAATAAAATTACATTAAATCATAAATCCTCTCTATTAAGTAATAAATTTGCTGTTAAACAATAATAAATTTATTAATTTACTAACGTCAGTCCTAAACTACACAAGACAAATCCAACATAACCTATTGCCAAAATAAACTCAGTGCGAGTTCTCCCAAAAGTGCAGTTGGTAAAGCGTTTTTATTGCGATATCAAGATATTACTCTTCTAACGAACATAACTTTGCGGTACGATTCCTTAAGGAGTATTTCAAACACTTTCAAAAACGCCGAAAATGTTCCATTAACATTCTGATGTACAGATGTTATTTTAAAATAATGATATCTCGCCTTTAAAATAAAACCCTAATGTTATATAACACAAAGTTTACATTACTAATTTATGTCACAAGCATACAATCTTAAATTGTATACTGTTATGTATTTTTTTAAATATTTCTACAGTTTCTATAACAGGATATTACAATAACCCACCCCCTTCAACGCTGTTTTGGAAACTTCATAAGGCTAAATAAAACTAACTTTTGGGAAATAAAATAATTTTGTCATAACCTTTAAAACAAATTTTCTATAGCGGTTCAACATTTTTAAACCAAAACGTCTGTCGAGTGAAACAACATTTAAAAGAAGAACAAAACAAAAATTCAAAGTAATGTGGAGGTTGCTAAACGTATTCCAACGGCTCCAATGGGTCGCCAACGACCTCTAACTGAAATGACAGTCGATTAAAAGTTAAATTGTAACTTTATTTTATACGTAAACTTTAAAAATATTTAATTACAAAGAAATCAGCTGATTAAAGAATAGTCATTATAAATGTAATATTTGTCGAAAAACACTGTTGGTGTTCGTTGTTTACAGAGAAAAAATATTTTTGGGTGAGAAGTAAATAAAGTTTTTATATTGTGTTACAGCGACATAAATGAATTATTGGATATCTCATTTAACAAAGAAGAAATTAGTGCAAATTGATATAGTTTATTTATTCCTATTAAAAATGGCGTTTGAAAAATACTATATGTCATTGTTATTACGTTTCATCAGTCACTAATAAGGGTGCAGTAATGTTCTACGTTAAATGTTCCTCAGAAGTGCACTTATAAATACGGGATTAACAATCCTGGGGACTAGATTGAATCCTACACTTCTCTTCTTCTAGTCATGAGTTCGATTGGTCTCTTTTATCCCTCCTATCACGTCTCTCTTACCAACTCTTGTTCTCTTTCAACCCGGAGTATAGTTTGTAGTCATGACTTAGAGGTCTGTTTATGTTCTTTTTCTTTATTATTATCAAGGCTGTAATGACAGAAAAGTTTATCGCTTTTAAACAATAAGAAAACAAACATTAACTTTAAAATAGATGTAACATGAGGTGCATTATCTTAATATTTCATTTAACATCTCCTTTCACATCATTATTTTGTTGTGAGGAAAACCCCATCATGATTTTCCTAATAAGGTCACACTCTCTTTTTTAACGGTTCTTCTCATATTTATCTGCCATCTTTTTTATTAAACTCAGATAAAGCTCAAGTAAAAAATAGAGATACTTTCTTAGATTTCTATTGGCTGCCATTTTTGATAAAGCAAAGTTTTTTTATAATTACAATTAAAATATTATATCACTTAATTGGGTTGCCATTAAAAAAATATAAATTGCCAGAAAAAAACATTTTTAAAGGGGGTAAATTTTTGTATCCCTAGCGTACTGCTTTAACGTTGCTCACTTGTGTTTTTCTTAAACTGCTTCCGTTTCTAAAATTACAAATGCATGGAAATATCTTTTACGTGTGTGATAAGTTAAATTTTGTTATATATGTACACACACACACACACACACACACACACACACACACACACACACACACACACACACACATTCTTTAGTTAAATTCTACAATGTCTAGCCGACCATGGTTTCGCCAGTTACGGCAATAAAAGTCTCGTCAATGCCGTAACTGGCGAAACCATGGTCGGCTAGACCAATAAACTGTAGAATTTAACAAAAGAATGTGTGTGTGTTTTATTTGTATAACATGGAATTCTATCAAGTACAGTCGGTGATCAGTATAAACAATATATACAATAAATCAATATGTCATTTAACCGTAATATAGATATTTAAAGCTAAGAATGAAAAGTTAATGAATATAGATGAAGAGCCTATTTCAAATATTACACAAACAATACAACAAATAAATCAACAAAAACTATTCAATAGTCAGTCAGTAAAGACTAGACAAAATACAAAACACAAAATAACATTTCTCAAAATAATTCAGATAATCAATTAACCAAATAAAACAACAAAAAAAAGTGACCGACATAAGTAAATTAATATTAACGTACACAATACAGACACATATTAGTATAATCTGTCCTATATATAAATTTAGATACAAAGGAGAGAAAGAGACCACATCCATCATGTCAGTGTACAAACTCCTCCACAGTGTAAATGGATCTAGACAACAGTAGAACAGCATGATTGTAATACAAACTTAATTTTCTGAGTATATATATTCTCATACCAACTCTAGCACAAAATATTTAATATGTGATCAACCTATGTCAACGTGTTCTCAATACAAACCCTACAAACTTTGCACTATTGACCTTTTCAATACCCTCTAATCCAGTATGATACAAGGTGTCTGGTTTAAGCTATGTTTCAGATTAAAAAACATGTACTCTGTCTTATTTAAATTTGTAGTCATTTTATTTTCAGCAAAGTATTGGCTTGTAGTATTGACTTGAAGAGAAACTTTATGAACTGGGTCTGCTTTGGAAACTAAAATGTGTGTCATCAGTAAATTGAATTATGCTGTCTGAATACACTGAAGATGATAGGTCATTAATATAAATTAAAAACAACACCGGCCCGAGAACTGATTCTTGAGCACCTTATATCTCCGATGGGTTAGCTTTGACAGCCTTCCTTCAACTTTAAAACGCTGTCTTCTGTTTTAAAGATTTTAACCTCAGAAATGGAATTCCTCTAATACCGATTGCCTCACACTTGCTAATAAGTGATCCATGATTCACACAATCGAAGGCTTTGCTAAGGTACAGAAAAATACTAAAAAACATTTCTTTTACTTCAAGACCTTCCAATAAGAACTCCATAAGATTTATCTTAAAATAATTATTTAATTAATAATACATACCAGCTTGGTAAAAACATGTATAAACGTTAAAATCAATAAATTTATGTCACTAAATACACACGTGAAAGCTGCAAGCCGAGTATACAGATTAGTTTCATTGTCGTTTGTAACGAGGTAATTGATCTGTTATAACTCAAACATTGCAGCAAAACTAAGTCAAGTAAGAAGTGTACTGGGAAGTGATCAAGGATAGCTCAGTTGGTAGAACATTGGCACGGAAAGCCAAATGTTCTGGTTTCAATTTTTCACTTGAAATAATTATTTAAACAATAATATCGTCAATATTGTGAACTACCTGTACATAATTTCATTAAAATATTATTTGACAAAAAGATTCATTTGACGATGGGAACAATTTGACTTTAATTTAATTTTGTTTGCCCTCTACAGGTAATATTATTATTATTATATTCTGTGGAATACCTTTAAAGTATTCATAGAAAATATTTTCAACGTGTATAAACATAAAATATTTGAAATCTTTTACAAAAGGTTATATAACTAAATTCCTTTGACACTAAATGAATTAAAACACAACTTTCCATAAAAACCACGTATATTTGTGGAATACAAATACAAGACGACTTTCATCAACCTCATTCATTTGATGATTGAAGTTACCACAAATCTAATTCATTACAGTTTGCATTGTGTGGGTATATTAGATATCATATTCATAAAATCAATTACTATCATGGCCACATTTTGAAATGGCGAAAAGGCATGTTTTCACTGAAATCCGAAAAGACAATAAATTTTATTTTCTAGAATTACTTTAGTTTGAATACTAAACCCTTTAGGAGCTCACTGTAATGAGTACGGGTTTGGCTAACATGCTGGACGCTTGATGGATCTACATCTTTCTCCATTTATTTTTGGGTTAGATGCCTCTCTTTCATCTTTCCTTTAAGGTCCTTTTTGGTCAAATCTTGTTCTCGTCCAACCCATACGCTTTACAATTTCATTTTTTTTAATAAGTCGATATTAACTGAGAGGTGGGGGGGGGGAATTCAATGTAGACTATGTGGAATCCATAATCTATTCAAATAAAAATGTTTATTCAAGTGCATAAGTTTCATACTTGCAGTAGACGATATTTTAACCTGACCTACTTTCAAAGTTTCGTGGTAACTAGAACAACACTTAACAGTAAGTTATCACAAGACCATATTACAGAATTAAATCATGTCATGGTGTTGAAATTGATGTGTTACTTCCAGTAAATTAAGGGTTGAGTTTCCCACACTCCTGTTTACTAAAACGTTTTGATAGTTTCAATTCTGATCATCGAGAGTAAGTGATGATTACCGTTTTTCATATCGGTCATTCCAGTAACAAAAAACAAAACAAAATGTATACTATAATATGGTAGAAGGGAAACAAAGTTTAGTTTTATTTTCCTAGTTTCATATTCTTAGCTTCATGTTGTAAGTTTAGTGTTTGTTTTTCAAGTTTTAGTTTTGTATTTCAATTTTCATGTTTACGTTACAAGTTTCTTGTTTAAGTTTTAAAGTTCATGTTTATGTTTAAGTTTTAACATTAATATTCTATGTTTGAAGTTGCATATCCTTTGTTTAATGCTTTAAATATCATGTTTATGATTGACGCTTTAAGTTTCGTGTTTGTGTTTTAAGTTTTATCTTTATATTTCAATTTTTATTGTTTACGTTTCGAATTTTTTCTTTAAGCTTTTAAATTATTGTTTGCCTATATTGATTTAAGTTTTATGTTTATGTTTCAAGTTTATGAGTTTTAATATTAACATTTTATGTTTCAGGTTTCATATTCTTTGATTCATTTTTATGATTCATGATTTAAGTTAACAAATTGATTTAAAAGCTTCATGATTTAAATGTTTCAAATTTCAAGTTTTAAACACTTCTCCATTTGTGCATTAATTCTACAAATTACTTAGAATAATGGTTGCTGTAGAGTTGATATTATTAGTAAAGGAACCAAAAATATTTAATTTGGTTTGAGAAGACATTCAAAATATTTAGACACCCTAGGAAAATTATAACTAAAATGATTTAGATGGGGTTTTATGTGATTAACAGTTAATTTATGTGGCCTTTAGGATCATTATCTTTACAAATAAAACAGAGTGGAAAATATGTTCTACATTTACAAGAGGATTAAAATTTTAAAGAGTATAATATTATTAAACAAAACATAAATTAATGAAAACTAAAATTTATAAATTATTATTTTTTCCGCTTCTACGTTTTTACTAGCAGGTATTGAAGATAGAATCATATTTCAAGTGAAAAATATACGACCTAGAACGGGAATCGAACCCAGGACCTTTGGCTTTACGCCCCAACTCTCTACCAACTGAGCTATCCTAGTAGCTTCCTATCACTGGGCGTATACTTCTCACTTTACTTTTTACGTTTGTTGCTGCAATTTTGAGTTTCTAAATTAATTACTGTACCTCGCATTACGCGTCATTGAAATTAATTTTTACTCATTTTCAAGCCCTTACATATGTATTTTTTAATTTTTCCGCTTATACGTTTTTACTAGCAGGATATTGAAAATTCAATAATATTTCAAGTGAAAAATATACAACCTAGACTGGGAATCGAACCCAGGACCTTTGGCTATTGATCCTGGAAAGCGACTAAGATAGCTCAGTTGGTAGAGCATGGGCGCGTAAAGCCAAAGGTCCTGGGTTCGATTCCCAGACTAGGTCGTATATTTTTCACTTGGAATATTATTGTATTTAAAATTTAAATATTAGTTATGCCAAAATAGTTGCATAGCATCGTTTATAAATGATTATTACAAATATATAGCCTATAAAATACCGAGCTTAGCTGTATCTATACTTTTTTATGTAGTCTTGGTTTAGATCCCTCTCATTTATCTTTTCTAGCAGGTTTCTCTTGACCAACTCATGTTTTCTTCCAACACTGACACCATTAGAGTATTCGAGGGCTAAGGCTTTCTATTTGATCAATTATTTTTTTATAAGCCCCAATCCTTAAACGATTATCTCCAAAACTATTCCATGGAACTTACACTTCTCCTAAAACTTTAAATGTTTAGAATAAAGTATCTTCCCTTTAAAACCGTCACGTGACCCTTTTTTACCTTTTAAATATGACGCGTTTCGGGACGTCTATCCCATCATCAGATAAATACTGAATTACTCAAATGATGTCCTCAACACGTTGAAATAATTCGTATAAAAACAACACTTTTTGGCGTTCCTTAACTAAAGGTTACGCATTTAAAAAATGTAACTTTAAAATTTTTATTTATTAATTTCTAAAATATTGAAATTGTTTTCATAAAGTCAGGAACTATCTCAAACAACTGTCACTCACTTGTAGTGAGTAGAAGCTTGGTAATCTAGCCGTTGGACCCTAACTGGATATACAATTTTTTCTTGCAGTCTTGGGATAAATCTCTCTCATTTTTACTTTCTATCAAGTCTCTTTTGGCCAACTACTTCTATTACGTATATTAGAGCAACCGAAGGTTAGTGCTTTTTATTTTATCTTATTTTCTTAATTTTTTATAAGGTGATGACGACCGAATGGTGTTTTTGCCTTTAATCAACTAAGAAATAAAGTATGAAAACATGCAATAAGAATTTTTAAAACTTCACAATATTTCCCTAACGTTTTATTTTTAATCAAAACTACCAGTGGTTCAGTCAATATTACACTAAGTAGACTCGTGCAAAATGTTTCTTCTCTTAAACTGCGTTGATTTGAAAGGTTTCGTGTGACAATATCATTACCAAGTCACTCAGCTCAATTGCACTTTGCCCCAACCAAAACACTTACAGTACATAATAGGCTAAACCTTGTATCTTGCACTTTCTCTATTCATCATCTTCGTCAACAATATTTCACTTTTACATCATCAAACCCTTACTTCTACTTTTTGTCTCGAAATGTTTTATTGCAAGATGGTTTTTTTTCCCTTCAAAAATATCACTCCCAGAAAGTTATTTATTAATGCACGTATAATAAACTAAATGTACATTGGATAAGATAACTTCGTGTTGCAATGTTCAATAAATATTTACCCTAAATATAAAATACCCTCAGGGGCTTACTTATACAGGCATGCCAATCACGAGGTACCCTAGCTGGATCTACACATATTTTACGTAGTCCTGGGTTGATCATGTAGTCTTTTGGGTTTTTGGAAGTTATAATTTTGTTTGTTTAATTAACCAATGTCACGGTGAACTTTCTCATAGTTTTTCGGTCATAATTCCGTTGCCTATTGCAAACGTACACTGAAGCTTAGGTTAGGTTAGGTTAATTTAGCAGTAACAAAATTAAATAGGGGAAATTTTGAAATAATTAAGGTGCATAATTGAAAGTTTGATGCAATTCAGAGCAATAAATTTTATTATTTATTAAAAGTATTAGAATTCAGAAATATTTTTCTGTTCTACGTCAATCTTGGATGTGCCAAGAAATTATGGTTTCTGTTTTTTTTTTTTTTTTTGTTAGTAACTCTGTTATTTTTTGACCTACGGATATCGTTTTTTTTGTCGTTAAAAGAGGAAACTCTTCTCTTGTGAATTTTTATTAAAGTGTGGTTTTCGAGATATTCACTATTAAATATTTTAAACGTCGGTCATTTTGATAAAGAAAAATTATTCCCATTGTTTTCTTTATCCTGACCCACAATCATTTCGAAAAGTTTGGCAGCTTACTTACGGAAAATCCTGTAAAGTGAGTATCAAATATTACTCAATAAATATTTTTTCTTGTTTTTTAAAGGTGAAAAACATCTTAGTCATCATCATCATTAGAAAAAAAAAAGATAAAATAAAGACCCTCTAGCCTTCTAATACTCTTATACTGTCAGTGTCGGGTTCGAAAAAGAACAAGAGTTGGTCAAAAGAAACCTGAATGAAAAGTTAAAAGAAACATTTTAATCCACGACAAAATGAAGAAAGGGTGATTCAGCTAGGTGGTCTCGGGATTGCCATATCTGTACTAACCAAAGTGAGCCCTTGAGGGTGAGATTGAATAAATAACGGATTAAAGTAAAACTGAAGTGATATAATCAGTTGTTGTTTGTTGATTTTTTTAAATTTTTACATGAAGTTAGCTTACTTCTAGTAATTGAGTGTGCAGTGAAATTTAATTAGTAGACCTCTTAGTAATATTTTAAACGTAGTTTTAAATGCTTGTTTTAACGTCTTTGGATGTGGTCGTGGCATTGTCACCATTAAAATCCGAGCCAACTCTTGTAAGGGTTAACATAAATAACTTATTTCGAAATTCACTCTTGAAACTAAAAATATAAGTATAAAAAAACCATCACGATTCCATTTATTTATCACCAACTGAGGCTAAAAACGAGGCCTTGAATTTACTTTCAGTTTTAGTTAAGTACATACGTGGAAAACCTCAGGGATCTATTTGGATGTACACCTTTTATCATCTAGTCTTTCTTAGTTTAATAATTCTAAATTCTAAAATATAACTAAAGATTGAGTTTAGAATTTAAATTACACAGGTGAAATAGTTAATTGTACAAAATTAACAATTTGATTTAATCAAATTGAATGGAATTTATAGTTAAGGTTCCAAACGGAATTTTTTCCAGAGCCATCGCAAACGATAAATAGCTAGAGATAAGGAGTGTACCTAGCAATGGGAGGAAACTGTATTTGAGTATTCAAAGGGTAGAGTTATTTATTTTAAGTTGTTTCCTTAATTTTCTTTGTAACACAATGATGACCGAGAAGAAGAAAATGATTTATTTCTCTTTTTTTGTAGGAAGTGGAAATTACTAAGAACTATTTCCTTTACTGTTGGTATCCCTATCGAGTAGGATAAGGATCCATGAACGATTTTTCCATTATTTAGACGGTGTTGATGACCGACCGTTTTTTTCACTTTTAAACAAACAAAAAGAAATGATTATATCTCTCTTCCCGAATTAAGTTTCAGCAGTCAAGCAATCTCAATGTTACATATTTATTATGTATTTGTATTTTATATGAAGGAAATTAAACTTAGGCTTTAAGGATCTCATTGAAGTAGGTCTAGTTTCAGGTTAGAGTGAAAGTAAATAATATCAACTAAGGTAAACAGAATATTCGGTAGCAACAAGAAAACACATTGAAGATTGCTGTGTATGGTTTCATACAAACTCTTGGGAATTGAATATATGATGGAGGCCATAAAGTTATATTGTTCTCTCTCTCTCTGAAATAAAGATAATTCTATTCAAAATTCTCTCTCACTCTCTCTCACAAGAGAGAAGAGAGACTTCTCTTTAGGGTTAGGTGGTAGAGAGGACTTTACAGTCCTAACCTCGCCCCTAAATAAAGACAATTCATTTATTCATTCTCTCTATATATATTTAGAGAGAGAGAGAGAGAGAGAGAGAGAGAGAGAGAGAGAGAGAGAGAGAGAGAGAGAGAGAGAGAGAGAGAGAGAGAGAGAGAGAGAGAGAGAGAGAGAGAGAGAGAGAGAGAGAGAGAGAGAGAGAGAGAGAGAGAGAGAGAGAGAGAGAGAGAGAGAGAGAGAGAGAGGGAGAGAGAGACTGTAATTTGAGTATGGGATACGTTATAAGAGATTAAAAACTCTATGGTTCAAATCCCTGTACGAAAACACATCTACAAGTGAAAATCGTTAATAAAGAGTTATGGTGAGATGGTTTGGTAATTTAGCCGAAAACTGCACTCATCACAACCCGGAGTTTATGTATTTTGTTTACCTCTCTAGCAGGTGCAATTTACAAAACACGAATCTTCACCTTGTCTTGTTCTTCTTCAGCTTGTTGTTTAGAGGCGAAAAACTTCTTCATCATCATCCCGTCACAAAATGGAAGAAACGATGATCAAATAAACCCCCCCCCTCCAGCCCTGAAATCCTCTGCGTTAGGGTAGGAAGGGACTAAGATTTGGTCAAGAGATGAAAGAAATAGATGCAACTCAATACTATCTTTTAGAAGTGTAGATTCAGATAGGGATCCTCGGGATTGCCAAATCCGTACTCACTAAAGTGATCCCCTGAGGGTATGTGACCGTCTAAGTTTACGCAGATTCGAGCCCGGATGAAAACGTTGGCTTTTTCCTTGTGTAACTCTTCTCTAGAGTTCACTTATAGTCAGTACAAGTGTAGCGATACAGAGGTACCTATTGTGAATTTACGTGTTTCTTTATCTATTAGATTAGATCTCTCTCTTTCATCTTTGCCTTTTGACCAACTTTGTTCTCCAATGACCCTGAGGATCTTAAAATATTCACTGTTTTTTTTTCCTTTTTATTTAGGATCGCCGAGGATATTAAGATCGATTTTAAGAAGTTTGATATATTTGTATATTTTTTTTATTTGCAAAACTGAAACAAAAGTTTACTTGTGAAGTTATCGTTAGGGGATTGAAATTATAATAGGAATTAATTAATCATAATTAGAAGCGTGATTACACTAAGGTTAAACATGTTACTTACCCAGAGATCGAATCTTTCGCTCAAATTGTCACTTCAGCCATCGTTTCAACATTAACCTAAATAACAACACAGTAATGATAAACACTAATACAAAATACAAACCACACCATTGGACATTAAGTTTAATAATTTAGGAGCAAATGGCGGTCGAACGCGTTACGTGGCTGGGAATCCACGGTTTGTCCTCTACACTTTAGTAGATCGTTAGTTCGGTAAATTCGCGACTGTATTTTTTAATGTAGGCACTTCTTTTGTTAGGCGTGATTTGTGAAGAAGTCAATCTCCTATACTCATTGAAATTCACAATTTCTTTAAACCTGTAACGATAAAACAAGCAAAAATAAAATCTTCTGTATAGTACTCAATGTTTTCTGTCTTGTTGAAATATTTATTATCAGGTTTCTCTTGACCTACTCTCTTTCTATTCTTACCCTCAGAGGCTCATCATTGGAATCCCGATAATATTTACTAGATCTGCACTTTTTTCTTGTAATCTTGTGTAATATTTTCATCTTTTCAGTCGGGTCTCTCTTGACCAACCCTTGTTATTTTCTGACCCTGACGATATTAAATAATTCGAGCTCTAAGAAGCCTTTATCTTATGTTATTTTTCCTATTTTATGAGGCCATAATGACATACAGGTTTTTCCCCTTTATGCATCAAGGAAAATAGTTTTTCTATGTAGGCTCTAAAGATATTCCGAAAATTCGTGGGTTAGGGGACTCAATCATAATTACTTTTTTTAAGTTGTTGAAGATCTTGATTGTTTTCTACTTGAAACCACAAAATAAAATCTCAAAATCGCTGATTTATAACAAGTTTTGATTACATTTATAACAATACTAGCTGTTACCAGCGGCTTCTGACTTGAATATTTCAGATTCAAGATTTTTAGCACAACACTAATACACGTCTACAGACCTACCCCAAACCATGTTAAAAATTCATGGCTCTAGACTTCTTGGATCCAGATATATGCTTTAGGGGTAAAAAATACCCTCGGAGTGTAAACTTTTTAAAAACCCTTTCTTACTACGGGTCTACAAATCTATCCCAAACTATGATAACAAATTCATACTTCTAGGCTTCTTGGATCCAGAGATTTGGTGATCAGTCAGTGGGTTTTTAAATATATACATTTATATATATATATATATATATATATATATATATATATATATTCTCGACATTGAGTTTAAATTAGTTTTATATAAATACACCTTCATCATATAGTTTTAGATCACTCTTCTTGAACACCCATCTACGCTGCATCTTTTTTTTTCAAATTTACAGAAGTTTACAAATATTACTTGGTTTTATGAAACCCTTAGGGGCTCACTTTAGCGAGTACGGTTCGTAATTCCGAGATTCCTAGTTGGTATCTAGTGCATATATATATATATATATATATATATATATATATATATATATATATATATATATATATATATACCTTTGTACTCTTGAGTTAGCTGCCTCTCTTTCATCTTTTCTATCACATCTCTCCTGTCCAACTCTTACTCTTTTCCGACTTGATTCCATTAGAGTTTTCGAAAGCTACGAGTCTTTATGCTCTATTGTTCCTTCTTTAAGGCAATGATAATCGAGAGGTCAAAAGGGAAAAAAGGTTTTATGAAAGAGAAACACAATATCAGATGAACTTACACTGTAGCCGAATTCTCTGAACTGTAACAAATATTGCAAAGATAGAGTGAAAGACTATAACTTCCGTGTTATTACAAGTCCAGTAATCTTGCCTTGTATCGAAATGTAATATATTTTTAATACAAAAGTAAATTTGACTACATATTGAAATATTAAATCTTTGAAAACTCCAATAAAATAGCTAATAACATTGAAAGAAGTTATTTCAAACTGAACGATTCTCTAAGGGCTCACTATATAGTTAGTGTGGGGGGTGGCAATACTGGGGACACAAGCTGGATCATTTTGTTTATGTAGTCTTGGGTTAGATCACTCTCTTCCCTATCAGGTCTCTCATGGCCAACTTTGTTCATTTTTGACCACAACGTTATTAGAGTTTTCGAGTGATTGAGGTTTTTATTTTATGTTCTTTTCTTCCTTTTGTTTACAAAATAATAATAGAAAGGTTTTTTTCCTTTAAACAGCACGAAATGTTCAACTTTACAACAGAACTATTCACAACTTCGTAATACTAACAAATTAAAACTAGTTATAAATATGCAAGCGTTAAACAACATTTTAGCTGTAATTAATGGAAATATTTTAAAAAAAGATACAGAGGCTTCGCTGTAGCACAGAAAAATAAATATATAGGAGCGTTAAAGTCTTCACTCTACAAAGTTTAGTCTCCAAAGATCGACATGGAGTACTTGCTCTGTTTCGGGAGCATCTCCTCGCTTTTATTTAACTTAAAGTTTGAGTAAATGCTAAAAGTCAATAAACGCAGATCAAATGATCAAATAAACATTTCAGCAACTGATCGTCTTAAAACTTGAGCAACTCTTTTATTCACATGAACACGTCTACTCAAAATAATGTTAGAAAGTGCTCGCGTTTATTCACTTCACCTATTGGCTGTGGCATTCATGAGATTTTGGAGTTGTGAAATGTGAGACTGGCAGTCGTGAGCTTCTAAGTCATATTCCATTTGCTCGGTTAAATAGTAATTAAGGCATGATCCTGTTGGCACTATGTACTCAAAGATTCTGTGATCTGAATATTAAATCCATAGTTTTAACTACGTTATTATTCAATTAAGGACAAACCTGATATCAAACTCTAACGTTGCCTAGCAACGGGGTTATTTCTCGTCTCAGGTGACCTGAATAAATTCATTTCATTAACTCCAGTATGTTATGGGTATTTTCTGAATATCCTAATGAAAAAGTAGTTCCGTTTATTTATTAGTTTATAGACGCTTAGGTAGATAATTGATAGATAAAAAAAAGGTAACTTGATATGATTGAATCCAGATTTCTTTTCATAATTTTGAGTATTCAACCTCGACCTTGGTTTTATAAAATCCACTTGAGAGTTGCATAAATTGTACCACGTACGGCCTGAATATGATGAAACTACTGCGATTAGGAAATTTGTTAACCATTTTTTTAATCACTCCTGATAAATAGTTTAATCTAGATTACGCGCCTAACTTGACTAAAGTTCAAATAAAATCCTGACTTCTATATCTATTATTTTTACTCTCAGAGGCTCATTTATATTGTGTACGAAATTAGTAATAGCAAGGAAACCTAAATGGAATTAAACTATTTTTGATGTAGTTTTATGTTAAATCCCACTCTTTCATCTTTCCCACCAGGTCTCTCTTGACCAAATCTTGTTCTTTTCCAACCCAGGTGGTATTAGAATATTCGATGGCTAAATATCTTTATTTTATATTCTTTTATTCCTTTTTTTTATAAGGCGGCTCACCGACAAACACATTTATTCAACAATTTTTTATTTACAATATGATCATAGAAAGGAAATAATATTTTGTTATATCATTTTAATAAGGGAGCGTATTATATACGAATTCAAAGTAGTTTTTATAGTATAGTTTGGTTCATCTTGTAACATATTGTTACATTCATCTAGTTGTTTTCTCAAACGATTTATAGCCCTCTGGTGCTCGGATTAGTGAGTACCAGATTGACAATCCCGAGATTAATAGCTGGATCTACACCTTTTGTCATAGATTAAATTCTTTACATTCTGTTCTTATCTGACGCTATTAGTAACGATTGGTAACATTATTATAATCTTTAGCTAAGGTGATGATAATGGAGAGATTTTTTGGTCCTCAATTAACAAGAAAAATAAAATGTTTATCAAGGTCCACTCCAAATATTTTTGTGAATTTTAACTGTTAATAATATTTATTATTTTATAAATATTCCTAAACAAAATATTGCTTTTTACACACTACAAATTCTGGCCACAACTCAAAAATGTTAAATCAGATTATCAATCATTATTATTATTCTTTGTAAATAATATAAATAATTGAACATTTTGTATTAAATATTAATCGAAACTGTTTTCGTGTTGAAATAGTACAAGATATCGAACAATGGACAGCACTATTAGTTTTAGAACTGAAAGCTCGTTTGATATATATATATATATATATATATCAAACGAGCTTTCAGTACGACTCGTTTGATATATATATATATATATAGGGGTTATATGCCTATATAACCCCTATTTCTATTTTAAAATTAATACATGAATAGCGTAGTAAAATGACGACTAGTAATTTCCAAAGTGCTTTTAAAATATAACGTAAACTACTTCAGGTAGGAAAATAGTCATATATACTCTGAAAAAATAGATTTTAAATGTAGTTTCCTAGTTTCATTAGAAATATAGGACGACTGTTTTTATTTAAAGCTCTCACGGGTTCAATATAGTGAGTACGAATGTAGCAATCCCGAGAGACCAAAACTGGATCTACACATTTTATGATGTAGTCTTGTGTTAGAACACTATAATCATTACTATAAAGTGTTTCTTTACCAACTCTTCCGACCCTAATACTATTAGATTATTTGATGGGTAAGCCATTTTATACTCTTTTTTTTTTCTTTATTTGTTTTTTCTTTAGTTTTTTTTAAAGTCAGGTTTTTCACCATGAAACCAAAAAAAATAATAAATAAAAAGATGTTTCTCCCGCCGATGCTGAGAAATTTGACATTTTATGACTGAAAACTCAACTAACCGACTTTTTAAAGAAGATAATTAATAAAAATTACTTTGTTTAGGGTCTAGTTTTGTGTTTGGGGTTGTGTAAAGTCCGTTCAAAAATTATTTAAAGATTTCATACCATCATCTGAAAGAGTGTGAAAACACGGTTCGAAAAATATTCAAGTTTAATTGAACCCACGTATTTTCGTTTAGTTAAACTTTTAACAGATTAAATCGTTAATCTTTTGCAACGATATAACAAATTATCTTCTTCTTAGTAAAATTAACAGAGCTCTTCAGTAATTTATTTGGGCTTAATTGAGCTTCGACATGACATGACCTTAATTCGCCAAGACTCTAAATATTTATTCTGTTGATTTTTAAATTATTTTGCACCTACATTAGAGTATTCGGGAGTTTTATATTCTCTTCTTTTTTATAAAGATTTTATTTGTAAAAATGCTGAAGTTGCTAATCTAAAATAGTAGCAAAAAAGTTTAAACACTTAAAGTATGAATAATAAGAGTTTAATATATATATATATATATATATATATATATATATATATATAAATATCAGATGTAAGTAGAACAATGAGAGGAATAGAGAAAAATCACTTTTTTGACAAGAAATGAAACAGTTACCAAATATATACCTACAGATCCATTATCCAGCCTATTATTTATTTCATGTAAATCCATTAAAAATCAAGTTTGTAGAAAGATTATTCCACTTAAGAAGTTAAATTTATTTCATTGCATCTTGTTAACATTCATAATAAAAATTTTAACGTCTAAAGATTACGCCCGTAATTTAAATAAGGTTAGATAAATAAATTCAACAATAAATAACTTGTACAGAGTCTACAACTTGCATTTATTGTATCTGTTTAAAAACCTAAATGTAACAATATTATTTCTCTTTGTTACTTTAACTTTGTTACCAGATTTATGCAAATATTATTCCGTTACAACTTCAAGATGAACCACTCAATATGCATTATTCAAATAACAGATTCAACCACAGATTCAATGGAAATAAATAATTTATATTGCTTGAGTTGTTTTTTGATCTGTGTTTGTCAGTCTCAATGAATGTTCTAACTGAAAGATTTAAAGCTATTGAAGGAAATAATATAGGTCATGTAAATAAACTACGACATGACTTTTATCTTATATCCTAAAGTCTGTTGTGTAAAATTTAATCCTTTGAAGAAGGACGTTCCTTTACTTTTGATAATAGAATTGTAAAATTTATATAGAAATGTGACGTAAGTGAAAATTGATTATATATATTTGTTTTTATTTATTAGCAAAAATCACACGATTCGTCGCCTTCACAAAAAAAAATAAAATAAAATGCGCAAAATAAACACACCTAACACTTGAGTGGCATAATAGCGCCAGAGTCAGAAGATAAGATATCACCAAGAAAGACATAATAGGAGAGATGAAAGAGAAGGATTTACCACGTAACAATATGAGAAAGAAGTAGATCTAGCTAGACCCCGAGTAGAATTGACAGCCCGTATTCACTACAAAATAAGCCCCTGAAGGGATGTGAAATTGTAAATGAATGTAAGAAAATTATACACTATAGAGTCCAATGAGGAAGGGAAAGAGTATTTTTAAAATAGGGTACTGTACGTGTAGACAAGAGATAAACTAAAAATTACGAAGTCTTTCTCAGTTCTATAAATCTATCTCAATAAATCTAACAACGTTATATCTCTTTGTTATTTATATGGCTTGCATTTATAGTAGCTGTTTCAAAAACATAAGCTATGTTTGTATTACTTCCCATTGTTATTTTAATTATGTTACGAGATTTAAGCAACTTTACATTATAACTTTAAGATAAAGTGTTCAATATACATTTATTCAAATAACAGGTTTATTCACAGATTCTATGGAAATATAGGATTTATATTGTTTATGTTTTTCTTTGATCTGAGTTTATCTGTCTCATACCTATCACTGAATATTTTGAGTAAACGATTTAAAGCTTTTGAAATAAAATTTAAACAATACAGGTAATGTAAATAAACCAGGAGTATATTTTTATATTTCCTAAAATCTGTTGTATAAATAAATTCATGTGTTGCATGCTGCTTTCTCCTTGATTTGTACTTTAAAAAAATAGCATAAAGTTGGAAATACAAATATGTTTTAAATTAAATCGAAAACTAATTTACAAAATTGTATTCAAATATCATAAATAGTAGAGATAACAACTTAAAAACCCTTTGAGTACCAATGTCCTGAAACTCGGAAGTGAAAAAGATTGCCTAGAAATTCCAATGTCAGGATATCAGGACGTGCTTACAACTAGGTATGCCAATTTCCGTTTATCAGGACATTATATTATTCCTTTTTTTCAATTATCTATTTGTAGTATTAAATCATCACTGAATAATTTGTGGATTAAGAATATGTGTACATTTATGCTTTAATTTATGATCTACTACATGGCTTCCTTGATTAACAGACTTTGACAATAAAATTATCAGCTGTTTTGTTTTGCTTAGACTGTAACGTGTTTCACATGTTTAGTGGTAGTGTGATGTTAAATTTTTTTATTTTAGTGAATAGTATTACTAAAAATGGACCGTTCAAGGTCATCACTAAGTAGAACACAATTCGTGCTATGTTGTATGATGAAAATAGGAATGACAAAGTTGTGTCATGAAATTGAAGTCTGGTCTGTTGTAGACGATTCAGACAATAACCTGGTTAAGATACGGAATTTGAGAATCAACCATGAAGTTCATGTATTTTTAGAAAAATATTTTAATAATAATAGAAAAAAATCTACTTTCCAGTGCATAAAAGGTAAAAAATGTGTACACCCATTATGTTTGCTAAATCATACATGTTTTATTTCTGCTTAGATTTATTTAGCATGCTGAAACTAAGACTGTTGAAAAACTAAGGACTATGTTTTTTATTTAAAATGTGTAAGTTTTAGTTTTTTTTTTGATTTTGTTCAAACTTTAGGATTTTGTACATTTTTAGTTTTTAGTTAAATGAACTATTTGGAGCTAAAAACATTTTTGATATTTTTTTTTTTCAAATTTGTATATTTTTTTTAAAGCTTAAAAACTTTTGGAGGTTATTTTTAATTTTTTTTAACGTATATATATATTATAATAAAGAATTTAAATACACACAATTTAAAAAAATCGTTCAGTTCGACCAAAAAGTATTGGTTTTATAAGTAAAAATATAAAGTTGTGCTCGAAGCCTAAAAAAAGGCTGGTATTTCTCAGCAGTCGGATACAAACTCACTGGTATTTTTCAAACAGTTTTTTTTACTGTCCCGTTGCTGAAAAGGAAAACCAAATAAGTCTGGGTTAGTACTACCATCGAACACCGAATATACTCGTGTTTTAGTTCTGTTTTAAAATGTATTAATATAAATTATTTAAAAATATTGCACTAACTTTATTACATATCCACCCATGAATCGATTATTCATTAAAAAAAATTGTAGGAGATAAAAAAATTGGTGTTTGCCATTCCCCATACGCGTCCTTGTATAATTTTTACTAATCATCGTGTTTTGGAAGGACGATTGTAAAACCTAATGTGCTGATCCAAAGGACATCATAGGTTACTTAAATAACTGGGAGGAAATATATTCTGTAATGGATATCCTCGTCCTATAGGAGATTAGTTGAAGACAACCGCTCATCTGATGAATCCAATGTCGAGGCACGATTTTCGTGAGTTGGTACCGTAAACATTGAGTAGTATTCCAAGAAATATAGTTGTGCTCAACTATATACTTACTTTCTTATTTGGTTAAAACATTAATAAATCATTTCGAAAATTTTTTAGGCACCCCGTACAATTGCAACCCAAAAATCCTATGACCTTGAAACTAAGTTGTTACACAATTGACGACAAATCTGACGCCTAACTCAACCGTTGCCTAGCAACGAAGTAATTATTTCTCATCTCAGGTAACAGGAATAAATGAATTTCATTACCTTGAATAATTTATGGTACTTTTGTGAAAGTCGTAATTCTCTTTGTTTATAAATACTTTACGTAAATCTCTTTGGATAAGATGATAAATTCAAATTAAAAATAATAAAATTCTTACACCTGATACGTTGACATAAAAGTAGCGATTTTATCTCGACTTTACATAAAGGGCAATAAAGGCGGGAAAAAGCGAAAAGTTAATTTGATTACCAATCATTTTATAATTCAATTAATATATTATAGAAATATATCTTTTCTTACAAATTTATGGCTGATCTAACACGCTAAATTTATATGGTGTTGAATAAAAAAGAATAGTCATACAATTCAATCAATAAAATTCTTTTTATTTCTGAAACCAATAGGGTGTTTACATTGGTCAGTAATAAACGACAGTATTGGTTTTAAAAGTAAAATTTGTTTTGAATGAGCCAAAACCCATTTACTGGATGAACTGGACTGTAATTTTTACAGTTTTACTTTGTTTATTTTACATTACTAGACAAAGTTATCAGTATATATTCCTCAGTCAGCAAAAAATGTAAGAAAAATTTCTATTGCAAGAATGGAAATATTATTATAGAAGAAACAGTCCACGGTTAAAATGTGAAATTCTGTTGTTTTTGATAAGGTAAGCTGTTCATTATTATCATTTAAATTCTGACTTGAACGTTTTAAATAGTAAGCGGCTCACGTGACGAGTTATTTTAAGACATTCGTTACTACCTCGATATGGGGGGGGGGGGGTTTAACTGCGAGCAACACTTAAGTTAAACGTCTTCCCCCCTTTTAACGTACTTTGCATCAAGTGGTGTCATGCAATAACAATTTATAAAATGGCTCTACACATTATCCTCATTACGCATTTTATGTCTAGCTTGGGGATAACGATGCCGTCTCACGTATTTTGCCTTCCAAACATTTTTTAGACATAGGTAGGGTTATTTTATTTTTAAGCTAGAACAATTTTAAAATTGGATAAGCACAAATATCTACTGTTATTATTTTTAACATAATTATCCTTATTTGTTTAACATCAATTATATTATATTCTGTAACATGTTTGTGTTAACAGTATCTGTTGTTTACTTTATATTTAGTCTCTCATAACACACGTTTGTATTAGGTAGACAAATTAGAAAAACAAATAAATGAATTAATACTATACCAACAGTAGACGTGCATTGGAAATTTATAACAATCACTCCGGGAAATAAGTGTTCAAACATGTTTTACTATGAAATCAAATATTTCTGGAATTAATAGATTGCATTATTCCAAAATTTATTTGCTCTCAGAGGCTCACTGTAGTGAGAACTGGCGTGTTAATCCCGTGAGGCTTGGTGTCTCTACACATTTGTTAAACCCCTCACTTTTATCTTTTCTATCAATCTTTCAAGACCACCTCTGGTTTTATTCAGACCCTGTTATTCGAAAGCTAAGGGCTTTTGTTTATTATTTGTTTCGTCATTTTACCTTTTGTTCCTCCATTTCGTGGTTGCAGGAAACTGAAAAAGTGATTTTTGAGACGTCGTTTGTCCGTCGTCTTAGTCGTTGCCGGTGTCGTTAACAAAAAAATTAATTAGTAACATAAAATATGGTATAGGAGACTAAATTGTAGTGCTATTAAAATTTTTTGAAATCGAACTGAAAATGTCAAAATTGCGGCCATTTTACACAGTTTTTGTTCATATCTCGAGTGTTATTCAACTTATAATACACTAAATTAGATAATTGGAGATATCAATTCTGCATGTAATGATACCAACAAGTGTTTGGGAAAATACGCAACTGTATTACAAGCAGAAGGATATATCAATGAGGACATCATTACCAGGTCGGAGAGTCAGGCTGCTTTAAAATCTGTAAGCTCACACGAACACTATTCATCACTAGTGTTGGATTTTACCAAACCTTAATTAAGCTCTCGACCCGAAACCAAGTCACAGAGGCTACGAAGACAATGAACTGGCAAAAATGGATCCAAAAAATCCTTCATTGGTCCAGAACCCGTATGCGAAATATGAGTTCATATAAAATGTATAACATTCAACTATTAATAATATACAAACGAAGACTTTCAAGAGATCGAATTTAAGTTAAATATGTATTTTTTTACTTTGAACATTAATAACACCTACACAAAAATTTTCCTTTATACAAGGGGCAGTCAAAAAGTAAGTTGGATATGTTTGTATTGGTCTTTGTTAAAGGTAGATTTTGATTAAAGCTGTTGGTAACATTGTTTAAACATCTGTAAAATTTGAATAATACCATTGTTGACAAATACAAGTGAAAATATCTCGGTGTCCTCCTGATTGCGAACAGTCCAGACTGCGAACATCTTTGGGTTTACGAGGGGGAGGGGGTCGTCTGGGGGTGGGGAGGATTCCTGATTGCGAACACATTTTGAGAGGTCGGGGTTTTCAACCCATTCGTAGAATCCAAGGCCGGTATTATAATATATTAACGGAATGATTTGGTCAGAATCACAAATCAATTCTGGTTACATTAATTGTTAAACGTTGTTATTCCCGCGCGAAGGAGCTGGTAAGCGGGAAACGAGCCGTGACGTCACCACTTTTGGAGTTTAAATTCCAATTATAAGGAAATTAGATGAGTTTTGGAAGATAGAAGAATTATAGGAAATCGACCGAGTTTTTGGCAACATAGACAGGTTTTGCAAGTCAAAGATATGTATATTTTTGTATATTTATGTATATAGAAGTATACTTTTTGTATATTTTCGAGTTTAAATTCCATAAAATGAAATTTTGGACTATAGAAAAATCATAGTATTTCCAGTATTGAAATATTTGCAGAGACCTGTCAAACCCTTGTCAGGTAGCAGTAATCCCTAGTGTCCGCAATTGACTCAACCATTTTTACAGATTCCAAATATGTGTTCGCAGTCTGGACGACTCATGTTCAGGGAGTCCTCGGCATTTTTGAGGTGTTCGCAGTCTGGACGATTTTACCCTTGTTCGCAATCTTGACTGTTCGCAATTAAGACTCAACCAATATCTCGTCACTTGGGAGTTGCATCCAAATTGGAAATCCGTATTCGTTTTCTATAGTTTAAACGGTGTTATCTAAATAAAATTCATCGGCAATTAAGTACAGTTTACGGTGAAAAAATTTTTCTCGCCGGGCCATTTCTAAATCGTGCGAGTTGTTTGCAAACGGCCGCAGTAAAATTGAGGTTGTGGGCGAGGATGTCATGGCAATGTTCAACCTATTCAGTGATTGATTCTTTCAAACAGAAGAACCACAGAGTACGAAATCAACTGAGATGAATAATTGTCATGGAAGTATGCTCAGTATCATCTCTGAGCATGTGCAATTTCGAAAAGTGTGCGCTCGTTGAATGCCTCACTTACTGACAGGAGAACACAAAGAGAAGTGTTTTCAATTTGCTCTACAGCTATTGCTTCGTCATGACAGATAAGTTAATGAATTTTTGTACATGAATTATGACTGGAGATGAAAGCTGAGTCCATAATTTCACTCCTGAAACAAAACAAAGTTTACGTGAATAGAGACATACTCAATTGGCCTTTCCGAAAAAGTTTCAAGAGATTTCACCAGCAGGGAAAGTGGTGTTGATCATTTTTCTCGATATTCAAGATGTATTTCATACTGGGTTCAAGCCAAGGGGAACAACAATGAATGCAGCAGCTTACTTTGAAACAAACTATGAAAGGTAATTAAAGACCGCCACCCAGGAAAGTTGTCATAACGTGTTGTGCTTCTCTTTGACAATGAAACCCCTCATTCTGCTCGTGTCTCAAGTTCAAATAAGAAGAGTGTGAACATCCTCCTCACGTGTTCTGTCCAATGAAAGAAGCTCTTGTCAAATAGCGATTGGTAAATGATAAAGAAGTGGAGAATTCAGTAAAATAATGGTTGTCAGAAGTTAGACGCAATTTTTGCAATGAAAGAGTTGAAACATTTCTCACTCGATATCATATATGTCTGAACCGATATGGTGATTTTATAGAAAAGTTGTTTTTTATTTGTAGTTTCAGAATAAATAAAGAAAGTTTCTTAATTTTGATAACTTTTCATTGTTTTTAAGCTAGTGAAATTTACTTTTTGACTGTTCCTGCTATTTCAATAAAACCATACAGTTAACAATTTGGTACAAGTTAAAACGAAAATAAGTACAAAAAAATTCTAGAAGTAACCAAATTCTGACTTATAAAATATATACGTTGTTTGGTGTAAGACTTGTGTTTGGGAAATTGATATTTGTATCGTAGGACAACTCTGGTTTAGAGACAGGGGGCCCGATAATAGATTGAGTTACAGTTAAGACTTCATATGATTCAACATATTTACATAACAAATTTAAGATAATATAATAACAATCATTAATGTCAGATTCCTTTACATTTTCATTAGTTTGGAGTAGATAATGTTGAGTTTGATACGCGACGTGGATGTGGTCTCGAAACGTAACTTCGAAAAAATAAAGTTTTAGATTGTTCATATACAGAGAGAGAGAGAGAGTGAGAGAGAGAGAGAGAGAGAGAGAGAGAGAGAGAGAGAGAGAGAGAGAGAGAGAGAGAGAGAGAGAGAGAGAGAGAGAGAGAGAGAGAGAGAGAGAGAGAGAGAGAGAACCTGTTTCCTCATAATAAAAGTGACCAAAAATAACAACGGTATATTTTAAGTAGTTTACAGCTGATTTAATCTTTTTATTGAAGAATATCCGACAGTTATGGACTTGATAAAGATATAAATCCTACATAAAGTTTATATTATGTAGTTATTTGTAAAATTTATTTTGGTTTGTTATTTATGCTTTTACAGGAAGTATAAAATTGTAATATAAATACTGAAGTTGTTCTAATTTCCATTTGACTAGCGGAATTAATTCAATGTGACTTTTTACTTATAATGCATCATCAAGATCCTTTCAGAAAAGTTTCTAAGGTGAACGAAAGATTTTAAGCTTTTCCTCTGTTGCTTGGAAGTTTGTTTTGAATAGTCGTTTTAAAATTTAATCCTCGTCTGCTTTTTGACTGTTTCTGACCTGTCACTCTCTGGTAGCAGCACATAGATATCTCTCCTTCTAGAAAACTTCATCCGCCTAACGTTATCATTTCTTCCACAAACATATTAGGATTATTTATTGTAATAAATATATTTTTATTAATTACATTTACATTTCTTAAAAACATATTTTATTTAGAATAATTATCTCTTTCTTTAGATTATTCTCTTTAAACTCTCCTATCAAGTTTTTTGACCGATAGATCATTAATGAACCTGACATTATTAGAGTATGTGAAAGCTAAAGGGTCTTTATTTTATGTTCTCTACTTCCTTTATTTTACGTAAGCGATGACGACTAAGGGGTTTTTTTGACTTTGAGCAGGGAAAACACATTGTTTTTTTAATATTTAGTTTCTCATTTCTTAAGATTAATCGTCGTAAATGCATTTTTACACCATAATTCAATTTAACCACTTCGGAATTAATTCATACTGAAATTTAAAGTAAGTTCTGTTTGAAGCAAATGGGTAACTTTCATTAGAAGAAATGAAACTATATACTTAGATATTATATTAAAGTTACTTAATTTTTGTTTGTTATTTATAATAACTAAAGTAATAATTAAAATGTATTAAACCAAAGCAATTAGTAATATAATTTATTAAGTGCTTAAAAACGGGTGCAAGGACTCACTAGTGATGTATTTAAAATTATCGGCGCACACAATTAAACCCTATTTAAACTGTTGTTATCTATCACATCGATAATCCTTAATCGATAATATATGGTCGATAAAAAAAGTGAAAGTGTATAAGGAAAGACCTATTAATCCATCCTCAAAGCACAAAAATCCATGCAGTTTCCGCCATTGCTAGGTACATTCCCTAATTATCGGCTCTGAAACAAATTCCGTTTGGTACGGCTACCTAACTATAAATTCTGTTCCAAACGGGTTACACTCGTTTTGCTTAACGTACAGAGTCGCAACCCTCGAATCAGAGACCTGTATTCTTTCTCGCCCTATATCCAAGCCAAGACTGATTGGTTAATATTCACGATCTCCGAATTTACCCCCATCAGGATGGTACACTTAGAAGCTAAATCGAAAAACTTTAGAAAATTACTAAGGTACGATTACACGCGCTTTCTCGCTGGACGCTCTCACCCTCGTTTAATGTTAAAGATTTTATTGTAGGCCTATGCAGTTGAACAATTATGATCAATTGGAAGTATTCTATAATGTCTGCCTTAATTTGTAGTCTATTAAAACATAATATAGTGACTGTGAGTGTTCCAGTTAGAACAAAAGTGAACATTTCGTATTTTCGGTTTCTACCAAACAACCCTGCATCATTAGAGTCAACTCTACAAGTTAACAAAACACAGATATTGTTTTTAAGACATAAATGTATTGCACGATGTTTATCCACATGGTTAAATCAAGTCGTTAATTAACTTGTCCTCAATTATAATTAAAATTCTAAACACAGTCATTACTATTATTTTAAAACTAATAATTATTAAACAGAAAGTTTATCTCATAATTTGGTCGAGATATTTTAATTAAATTTCAATGAAGCGTATAATTTAATTACTTTAGCCAAATCATGAAGCATATTAGATTCCCAAACATTTTTGAAAGTTAAAAGTTCCACTTCAATTAATTGCAGTCAAGATTTATTTTCTTATTTCCAATATGACCGACTAACCTAATTTTATTTTACATCTTGTTAAGTAGGTTGGTTTTAATGATTAGCTCTGTCATTCTATGGACATTCTTGGGTCAATTTAAAAAATAACAACTCCTCTACAAATTCTTTGGTTCATTTTTTCTCTTAAGTCTATATATCACTATTTTATTAAATGTATTGTTTAAGTATGTAAAACCTATTTTAATACAATATTAAAGAAATAAGTGTTTTTGTTATTCAAAATACATCAAAATTTTAAATTACAATAATATACTTCAGGTATGTACTTCCAGACCTAAATATTTCCTACAGCAGCAAATATCAGTAATTTTGAGCTTCAGAGTCCGTTACAATAATAGAGATATTTTGTCAAAATTTTTTATGAACTTACCTTTACAAAGCTTCCTTAACGTTATACCAAGTTTAAAACTTTGGACCAATTAGAGAACTCAGCTCAACGTTTAATGTCTAATATACTTCAAAACATTAGAGGACTCAGCTAAACACACATGTTTAATATACTTCACACCAATTAGAAGTCCGAGATGAAAGTATAATCTTTAATATGCTTCGTTCGAGCCAATTCGAAGATTCATAGGAACATATCTTTAATATACTTCGAACCAATTAGAGGACTCAGATGAAAGCATGTGTTTAATATACTTCGAACCCATTAAAGGACTAAGATATCTTTAATATACTTCAGACCAATTAGAGTACTCTAATGAAAGTTTATGTTTAATGTACTTAGGACTATTTAGACGACACAGATGAACGCATGTGTTTAACTTACTTTGAACCAATTAGAGGACTGAGATGAAAGAATATCTTTAATATACTTCAGACCAATTAGAGTACTCTGATGAAAGTTTATGTTTAATGTACTTAGGACTATTTAGACGACACAGATGAACGCATGTGTTTAACTTACTTCGAACCAATTAGAGGACTGAGATGAAAGCATATCTTTAATATACTTCAGACCAATTGGAGTACTCTAATGAAAGTTTATGTTTAATGTACTTAGAACTATTTAGAGGACTCAGATGAACGCATGTGTTTAACTTACTTCGAACCAATTAGAGGACTGAGATGAAAGCATACCTTTAATATACTTCAGACCAATTAGAGTACTCTGATGAAAGTTTATGTTTAATGTACTTAGAAATATTTAGAGGACTCAGATGAACGCATGTGTTTAACTGACTTCGAACCAATTAGAGGACTGAGATGAAAGTATATCTTTAATATACTTCAGACCAATTAGAGTACTCTGATGAAAGTTTATGTTTAATGTACTTAGGACTATTTAGAGGATTCAGATGAAAGCATGTGTTTAATATACTTCGAACCAATTAGAGGACTGAGATGAAAGCATACCTTTAATATACTTCAGACCAATTAGAGTACTCTGATGAAAGTTTATGTTTAATGTACTTAGGACTATTTAGAGGACTCAGAAGAACGCATGTGTTTAATATACTTCGAACCAATTAGAGGACTGAGATGAAAGCATATCTTTAATATACTTCAGACCAATTAGAGTACTCTAATGAAAGTTTACGTTTAATGTACTTAGGACTATTTAGACGACACAAATGAACGCATGTGTTTAACTTACTTTGAACCCATTAGAGGACTGAGATGAAAGAATATCTTTAATATACTTCAGACCATTTAGAGTACTCTGATGAAAGTTTATGTTTAATGTACTTAGCAATATTTAGAGGACTCAGATGAACGCATGTGTTTAATATACTTCGAACCAATTAGAGGACTGAGATGAAAGCATATCTTTAATATACTTCAGACCAATTAGAGTACTCTGATGAAAGTTTATGTTTAATGTACTTAGAACTATTTAGAGGACTCAGATGAACGCATGTGTTTAACTTACTTTGAACCAATTAAAGGACTGAGATGAAAGAATATCTTTAATATACTTCAGACCAATTAGAGTACTCTGATGAAAGTTTATGTTTAATGTACTTAGGACTATTTAGACGACACAGATGAACGCATGTGTTTAACTTACTTTGAACCAATTAGAGGACTGAGATGAAAGAATATCTTTAATATACTTCAGACCAATTAGAGTCCTCTGATGAAAGTTTATGTTTAATGTACTTAGGACTATTTAGAGGACTCAGATGAACGCATGTGTTTAATATATTTCGAACCAATTAGAGGACTGAGATGAAAGCATATCTTTAATATACTTCAGACCAATTAGAGTATTCTAATGAAAGTTTATGTTTGATGTACTTAGGACTATTTAGAGGACTCAGATGAACGCATGTGTTTAATATACTTCGAACCAATTAGAGGACTGAGATGAAAGCGTATCTTTAATATACTTCAGACCAATTGGAGTACTCGATGTAATTTTATGTTTAATGTACTTAGGATTATTTAGAGGACTCAGATGAACGCATGTGTTTAATATACTTCGAACCAATTAGAGGACTGAGATGAAAGCATATCTTTAATATACTTCAGACCAATTGGAGTACTCTAATGAAAGTTTATGTTTAATGTACTTAGGACTATTTAGAGGACTCAGATGAACGCATGTGTTTAATATACTTCGAACCAATTAGAGGACTGAGATGAAAGCATATCTTTAATATACTTCAGACCAATTGGAGTACTCTAATGAAAGTTTATGTTTAATGTACTTAGAACTATTTAGAGGACTTAGATGAACACATGTGTTTAATATGTGTTTCGAACCAATTGAAAGACTGGCGTGAAATGATAATATGTGTACTATACTTTCGACTAATTAGAAGACCTAGATAAACGCACTACCTCATTTATGATATGCATAAGTATGCTGGCAATCACCAACTGGAGAGTACAGTTTATTTATTTTTGGCAGAGTATAATCAATTTTAAATTTTAATGTTTGAAGAGATTAATACTAGATGTGAGGGTGCAAAAAATTGATCAGTGAGAAGTTTTTATTGTGATTCAATGCGTATAACCAAGTTATTTTATCAAAACGACCTGAGAGGTTAAAACGTCAAGTCTAATTGCATAGTACATATCAATTTTCATCTGTTAGTCTTAAATAATCCTTACTGTCAGGTCTCGTTAAAGCTGGCTCAGGTTCAGTTTTTCAAACCGAAGGATTCCATCGTCAACAGGACTGAATTGCGTTTTTCCTTGTACTTATTTAATTATTATCATCAACAACCTGTACTTTTGCTCAGGCGGTCAGAAACTTATATTTTCGCAAAAAAAAATTCAATTATTTTTGTTTTTCATCGTTGTACATTCTACTTTAAAAAATTATAAACAAACGAATAAACTGTTATATTGGACTACGGCCTCGGTTGTTCTTTCAGGGAAGAAGAAGATATTTAGACCATTACTTAATTTATCATCAATAAATACAATTCAGAAGTTTACTCTTGAATAACATATTCGCCCAACGAATAGTAAATCTGAACCTATGTCAAATTTTATAGAAGTCCAGTTAATACTTATTTATTTTTCTAGTTAAAATTTAGTGTTATTTTATAGTTACAATACTTGTATCTTAATAAAATGATTACATCATTGGATCCATATTTCTTTGTTCCAAACAGTGAGGTTATATATATAATTAGTTTCAGTAATAACAGGCTAAATTAATATCCAGAAACTATTGCCAACATTATAAAGTTATAAAACATTTCGCTGATAAAAACAAATGATAAAGGGTTGAATTTCTGCGGGGGGAAACATTGATTAAATAATCTTAAATTTATATTCCATTTAATTTTAATCTCAAGCTTTAGTTTTAAAAGTTACATTTATACGCGATTAACGTTGAATATATTATTAGGAATAGTTGAACACAGTTTAACAGTAACACTGTATATTGTAATAGTCGATTTATTAAGTAAAAATATATTTTAATCCTTAAAATTTTAGATTAATGACATTAAAAAAAAATTAATATAGAATTTACTACAGCTGAGGTTAACGAATAGTATTTTTAAAATATACTATTTAAAACAAACTATTCAAATTTTAAATGTAGTATTAAAAATATGTATTTTACACAATAAATGTTTGATCATTGATACAGATACAATATTGAATAAACTATAAACAAATTAATGGGTGTCATCATAGTACTTACCCATGCTCATCGTATAATCTAATAACCTTCAGGGGCTCACTTACTGTGAGTGTGGGTTGCGGACCCGAGAACCTAGTTGGATCTACACTTTCTTCACGTAGTCTTCACTCTCCTATCAGGTCTCTCTTGAACAACTCTTGTTCTCTTTCGAACCTCAAACTATAATTACAAGAATTTCACTATTTTTCATAGGAGATAGGTGGGGTTGGTACAATTACATGCAGAATTGAAATATACAATTTTTTAATAAATTTATTGTATTATAAGTTGAATAACACGAGATATGGAACCGATTAAAATGGCCGCCGTTTTAATACTTTCAATCCAATTTCTCTGACCTTCAAAAGAGTTCAATATGAACACACTATAATCCACTATGACTGATATCATGTTTGTATATTTATTTTTGGCCCACTAACGTGTTTACGTACAGACGACAACGACGACGGACGGACGTACGGCATGTTTTTTTCGCTTTAATGAGGCCATGAAACGTGAAGACCCGTCATTAATTGGGGGTGTAATTTTTTTACAATTATTAAACGTACCCTATACTTCAAAACTGAGTAATTGACAGCTTTAGGAACAGGGAAATATCTCTTCTCTTGGTATTTTTCATAGATTTTTAATTAAAAGGAAAATATTCTTCCACGCGTATTTTGTGTAATGTTTTACAAAAGGAGAATACTAATGAGTTAAAACAAAGTTTTCTACCTCAGATTTGTTATTTTGTTTTGCTTATTATATAACTGACCATTCACCAAGTTATTTCTCTTCTTTTAAATTGGTAAAAGTTTTTTGTTTCAACATTTGTTTAAAATAGAACATTATAATACACTGCTAAAGTTAATAAATACTAGTATTAGCAAAACGCAATGTGTCTCATTGACGTTCAATTTAAACTGCGTCATGTAAAACTCATTAAGTATTCTATCGTTATTCTTTCCCTCACTAGAGACAAATACCTGTAGTGGTTACTAATTGCTAATTCAACACTTGACTTGTCTTTCCGTCTGAGTGAACACACTTCGATCTTAACAAACTTTGCTCGCATAACCTAGAATTATTTAATTCACAAGAAACTCAACAAAACAAAATTGCATATGTTAATATATTTTTGAACTTACTATTACGACGAACCTATACATAAACGTACAATAGCTGCGATATACAAAAAAATAGAGTTTTAAAATAATAAAATTAAAATACATTTCATCTTAGATTCTTTGCCTAAACATATCATCGTTGTCAAAAATAAACATCTTACTTTTTGTACGAACCTAGATCCAAACCCTTCTGTGACTGTTAAATTGATCACCTGAAGTTTCTTTTATGATAGTTTGGAACTTTGGGGAGTAGTCAAAATTTTCAAATAGAAAACCGCATCTTGAGACATGTCAAGTTAAAGGGCATAAAAGACAAAATTAATGGCGCTCTGTTTCAGATGACCATAACCAAAATAAAGGTAGAAATCTATTTGAAAATTTTAAATTATAAAAGTATTAAATATGTGAAATTAGAACACTAAATAGTTTTTTAAATGTTCAGTAGACTAATCTCAGAGAAGCATTCGACGTTGAACTGAAATTTAATGTTCCCCCAAAATTATGGTATTTTTGGGCATAATCAAAATACAAAAAGAACCACATCATGTGACATATCAAATTAAATTGCTTTTTAAAACGAAACTAATGGCACCAACAAATTTCATTTTTAATTTTATTACACATTTTATTTCAAAATGTGGATGACATTTTTAAAGAATTGTATTGTATTTTTACAGTTGGTATGGGAGTGACATTTCGTAATCACAGTGTTCAAACGAAATGCAACTACAGTATCATATTAACTGTAAAAATAAAATACGATTTTTTTTAAATGTCATACGTATTTTGAAAACGTTTTCTAATAAAGTAAAAAGTGAAATTTGTTGGTGCCGTTATTTTTCTCGTAAAAAGCAATTTAATTTGATACGTCATATGACGTGTTTTTTTGCGCCGGTAAGTCCCACAATTTTGGGGGACAGGTAAATTTTAGTTCAACGTTGATTGTTTCTCTCAGATTATACTAGCCAAAAATTTAAAAACTATTTAGTGTTCATATATCACATAAAGGGTTTTATAATTAAAACCTCATTATTATATTATATTACGCTGTTTTGATTAAGGTCATCCAAATAATATTTCGTGAGCTCCATTAATTTTGTCTTTGTATGCCCTTTAATTTGACATGTTACAAGATGCGAGTTCCTATTTTAAAATTTTGAGTAGGCCTACCTCAAAATTCTTCTTTTAAGGGAAGGTGAAAAAATCCAAACTATCAAAAAAGAATTTTTTTGGTGACCAAGTTAACAGTCCCTAAAAGGTGTTATTTAAGTTCATACAAAAGTTAAGGTGGGGGAAGTGACTTTACTATTATAACACAATGTATGTTCCAGCAGAGATAAATAAAGAAAGGAATTGAAAACGTTGTCAAATATTTCTTAAAGGTTTCAAAATTCAGGATAAAGTTAGCCATATCAATATTAACAAAACATCAATTATTTCACGAAATTTTAAATATCGTTTAATCGGGACAGCCCCTCAGTGGGTTATTTTAGTACATACGGGCTTGGATATCAAAAAGAAACCTAGCTAAATCCCTGTCTTTCATCTTTCCTATTGACCAACTCTTGTGTATTCTGGGACTACGGGTTCTTTTCTTCCTTTTTTTTTTATAAGGCGGTCATGAACGAGAGGTTTTTCCTTTTAAAACGACAATCAAAAAAATACTCGGTGCTCAATTATAGTTATTACCTCCTGTTCAATTCTGAATTATCCTAACTTGATGTACAAATCTCATCGTCCTGTTTTGGGTTCAATTTCATTTAACTAACCTATCAGACATTCCAACCCCTATCCTATTGGAGGGCTCGATGTCTCTATTTCAAGTATTTATCTTCTTTTAAGGCAATAATGAATGCTAGGTTTTTCGTTTTTAAATTATATATACAAGTTGTTTGCAAACTATGTTCCAAAACTGCAGAATATGGTTCCTTTGATCAAAATAAGTAGAAATGTTCATTTGAACATATGTTTTAAAATGTTAGTTATATGTCTGTCTGCCATTTTGTCTTTATTAAAAAAAACATGTTTTTTTAAATAAAGTAGATATCATTTCCATATTTGGTATAGATATTTTTATATGTGTACTTTTATTAATGCACCAAAAATCAGGACTTCCTTTTTCATGTTTTCAAAATGGCGATGATTTAATTTTTTTAACGTCGAAGATATCGAAAATATATACAATAATAAATCAAAAACGTCACAAAAAACCTTTAAACCTATAAACCATTTTTGACAAACACGTAAAACAAAGTCCTGATTATTTTTTTAATAGTTAAAAAGTCAAACAAAAAAATACTTAACTTATACCAAATTTGGACCCCGTATCTAATTTATTTCTAAAAATATATTTTATTAAACACAAAATGTCGGGCAGATGGAAAGTTAACTATTTTAGGACATATGTTCATACCTCTTTTTACTTATTTTAACACAATAAACCATATCATGTTGTTTTGGAACGTAATTTGGAAACACTCTGTATTTCCATACAGATAGAATAGGTTAGGTTAGGTGCTGTTGAAGAAGTAAAGTTTGATTTTAGCACAGCACGTTAATTTGTAATTTGTTAATGTACTTAATAAATATATAAACATGTTTCGAGCGTTATGAACGTGAATTTATTATTGTTTAATTAGCATTATATTTATTATACTCCCTTAGAGTTTAATAAATAACCCGCGCAGAGTTTACAGTTTGCGTGACTTGATTCTATTACATCTCTGTGTTATTTAACTTTGTTACCAGATTTATGCAATTATTATACGATTAGAACTTCAAGATGAGGTGCTAAATGTACATTTAATCCAATGGTAGTTTAGTCACAGATTCTATGGAAATAAGAAATAAATAATTGTTTCATCTGTGTTAATATTTTCAATATATTTATCAGTAATATTTTGAGTACAAGGTTTAAACGTATTGAATGAAATACAAGTGAAACAATATACGTCATGTAAGAAAACCAGTACATTACTTCCATCTTATTTCCTGAAGTTTGTTGTTTAAGTATGATCCTTTCTTTGTAGGATGTAATTTCCTTAATGATAGTTTTTATAGTAGAGTTTTAATTTTTTTTTTTGTAAATGACACTTAACAAAATGTAAAGTTCTAAATACAAGGGAAATAGACCCTCAGGGTGTCAATTATAATATTATGTTCTTGCTTGGATTTATAAAATCAACAGACCCTAGCTGGATCTACACCTTTTTCCAAGTAGTCTTGGATTAGATCTCTCTCTGTTGGAAAATTCCTATCAAGTGTCTAGCAATTTTTGTTCTTTTCCGATCCTGGCTCTATTAGAGTGTAACTGTCTTATTTCTTTTATTATGAGGTAATGATGACCAAGACGCTTTTAAACAAAGACAAAAATATATTTTTCATGTAGACTTGAGTAATATCCCACTCTTTCATCTTTGTTATCATCTCTCTCTCTCTCTCTCTCTCTCTCTCTCTCTCTCTCTCTCTCTCTCTCTCCCTCTCTCTCTCCCTCTCTCTCTCTCTCGTTCTCTCTCTCTCTCTCTCTCTCTCTCTCTCTCTCTCTCTCTCTCTCTCTCTCTCTCTCTCTCTCTCTCTCTCTCTCTCTCTCTCTCTCTCTCTCTCTCTCTCTCTCTCTCTCTCTCTCTCTCTCTCTCTCTCTCTCTCTCTCTCTCTCTCTCTCTCTCTCTCTCTCTCTCTCTCTCTCTCTCTCTCTCTCTCTCTCTCCGAAAACCGAGTTTTCGCAATTCGTGCAATTCGTTGAAAATGTTTCAAAAAATTCGTGTGTTAGTTCCCTTTTTTCCATCTTCCTCTCTTGATCAACTCTTGTTCTTTTCCGACACTAACGATATTAGAGTATTTGAAAACTAGGTCTTTATTTCAATTTCGTTTTTAGTAATAACGCATGAACTTTGCATAGTAGTAAAAGCTACGTGAAGAAAACCGACCATTCTTGTATTTAAAAGTAAATATGTATTCTAAACAAAAAATGTCTTTTTTTTTTTTGATTTTAACTTCGCCAACTGATTTTTCCTGTACTGAATCATTCGTAAAACAAAACCTACATACAATTTGAACAGAAAAGGGAACGAACTTTTGTTTACATACACAAATGTACACTTTAGCAATATTTATAGAAAATAAATAGAAAAAAGAAATAGGGGTAGAGATTATAAACGGAAAATAGGCAATATTCTCGGAAACCATCTGTTGTTTGGTTTTGTGGCCATTTACACCAACTGCTGCCATTTACATTAAAACTTTACTGAGCGAGATATTGAAAGAGTTCCTCCAATCCAAGAATGGTGTATTAAACATTGAATTTTTTTTTTTTTTAATAAATGTGCTAAGTAATTATGTTAACATAAATAATTCATAATTTAGCGGTTCGTAATTCTTCCAGTTTAAAAGTAATAAAAGGATGTATTGTGAAAGCAGTAATTTATAAACTTCTGAACCATAATTTTTGGTGAGTTGTCAACCAAACGTTTTGTTCTTGGATAGGTTAAATTTTATTACGACTTAATCAAAGTCAATTGAGAAAATTTAAATTTCTTACGGCAATTACTGACAACATTTGATTATCGATTTAAAAGAGTGGTATTTGAGGTATGACTAAAATATACCATATTAACAAATTAGACAATAAACATTCTCTCGTTTGGGCTTAGAACATTGACAACTACAGGAATCAAAGACTAGTGATCACATCCAAATTAATTAAATTAATATTGAGCTTGACTTGTGAGATAATATAAGATAGAATAAAACTCAAACACAAATAAATCTCTCAAAAAATTTCATTTACTTAAACAACGACAAAGTCATCATCCTCAGTGATACATAAGCTACAATATCTAAACTATAACTTACTGTAGATGGCGACTTTTTTTGTTTTTGATTAGGTAAATGACATTTTTTGTAAAATCTTGTGTTCAAGTTTTATTCTATCCAAATAAATTGTTTATTTTAAATTAATCTTAAATATGTGAGATTATTAATTTGTAATAAATGTAGCTACTACCTACATATAATTTATAATATAAAATAATAAATATATTCTATCAAAATTTCCAAATACAAACTTGTAAATCTGTCTATACTATACAATTATATTTTTTTCGTTTAACATGAAAAACCCGAATATCATGATAGCTTTAATAATTTTTATCTTAGAAAGACTACAATGGAATTGATTTTTTTTTAATTCTACCTTGAAATTACACATTATCTTGGCAGCCAAATTGTTTTGTGATTTTGTTTTTCTTATTGATTTACCTTGTCATAATTAACGTTATTAACGCCAAAGGTTACAAGCGTTCAAGACAGATGTTCAGGATTGTGAACTTTTTTCGGTCAATGGTGATATTTTATGAATGGAAACCCCAACTGTAGACCACTGAATAAAGGCAGATTTTGTGAAAATCTGGACAAAAATCCTTCAGAAACAAATTTTGATGGAATGTTAGGTTTTGTAGTTACTTCAATATTGAAAAAAAATCGAAAACTCCAGCTCACCGCTGAGCCTCCCTGGGGGGTTTAAAAGGTGGTTGAAAACAGTTATAAATATCTCAAAACTTAAGCAAGATATAAACATGCTGTTTTATCTGACTAAATTTTCCATCAAAATAGTCTTGGATAATTTTTTTGTGAGGCGCATTGGGACAGAGATATCAGCGTTCAAAGATGATTTATTATTTTGTAATTGTTCGTACAAGACATTTTTCATAATGAAAAAAAAAAACTTGCATTTTTTTTTAGTTTTGCTTGATTTTGTACAGTAAAATTCATTAAATTTGGCTATGTAAGTGTTTGTACATGTAATACCAAGTATTTGAATTCAGGCTAAATTTTTTCATGTTTATACTTAAGCACACATACTAAAAAGTACGGAAATTGCATTTTTTTAACGTAAACGTTTTTAGTTGTATATTTGTATATATGTATATATTATGTAGATATATTGTTATGAATATATATTATAAATGTCTAAATTAAATCCAAAAATACACATCTATACGAATGGATTAGTCGGTAGGCCTATATGCGTGTAAAATTCACTAAAATTTGCAAAATATGTAAATGCACGTTTTTGTAGTTGTAGAGTATGCATAAATATATACATGCAAAAATATATATCCAAATACTTGGTATTACAAGTACAATCATATAGCCATATAAAGTACTTTACATAGCCATATAAAGCGCGTTATTTACTGTACAAAAATCGGCATAAACTCAAAAAGTTTTTTTCTTCAGTAAAAATCTCTTACACTAACAATTGCAAGAAAAAATATCTCAACTTTGAAGGCTGGCGAAAAAATTACAAAGGACTATTTTCATGGGATTTTTTTGATATCTAACTTAGTTTTTGAGATATTTACAAAAACCGCCATTTGAGATATTTTACCCCACCTTTTAACACCCCTCCCAGGGGGGCCCAGCGGTAAACTGGAGTGTCAGATTTTTTCCTTATTGAAGTATTATTATTATTAAGACTGGGGAGAGTGTTTTAAAGACGCCTCCTGCACTGCGACCTAATTAGATCTTTTGTACCCCCCTCTTGTTGTACTCAGGAGATATCTATGTCTTTGACAAAATTTATCAGACCCCTGGTCGGGAGATTTAGTAATTCTTCTTCCGAGATGAAAATAAATTATAGAAATTTTTGTCTTTTTAGGCATAAGGCCGGGCACTCCATGATGATGTGTTCCATGCGTTCCACCTCTTCACCACAATACCTGCAAGTGTCATCATCCACGAGGCCCATCTTACTTAAGTGATACCTGCAATGGATATGTCCTGTTAGTATACCACAGAGGAGTTTTAGCACTCTTCTGCTTAGGTTTAGCACCTTCCCTCTCTTTTTATTAGGTCTAAGGAACTTCTTGGAATGTATAAGACCCGGCAATGTATTCCAGGTTCTGTTGATTACTTTGTTGGCCCAGTTGGTAATAACCTCCTGGTAATCCCTAGGGCCAAATCCGTACATAGGAAATGGCCCTGTAAAGGGTTTAGATGCACCAAGTTTAGCTTGTTGATCTGCTTCCTCATTGGCTGCTATTCCCTCATGCCCTTACACCCAGACAAGTTCAACTTTATTCTTGTCCGCCAGCTGGTTTAAGGCCTGATGGCACTCGTGAAGCATCTTTGATCTCAAGTTGTTACTTTGAAGTGGTTTTAATGCCGCTTGACTATCCGACATAATGCTAATTTTCTGTTTGCATTGGTTTTTAGTGATCAGATGATTTGCCACCAAATCGATGGCATGTACCTCTGCTTGAAAGATGGTGGCGTCAGCACTGAGGGACACATGTCTTTTGAACCTTGGTCCCACCACTCCTGCCCCCACACCACCTTCCATTTATTGAAGTAACTCCAAAACCTAATTTTCCAACAAATTGTGCGTCTGGAGGTGTTTTGTCCAGTAAAATCTTTATTCAGTGGTCTATAGATATTATAAATGTCTCTGGGCCCAGACAATTTCAGAACATAACCCAGTTTACACCCAGAACCATTAGTTTGAATATTAAGGTTTGTAGAACATAAGCTTCAAGAACATTACAATGCAATTTTGTTTAATGACGTCGTAAAATATACGATTCGATTTGTAACAGATGTAAACTGTAATAAATAAAAGGTTAAAAAACATTGCGCAAACCTTTTCCCTTGTACTTACAGAAACAGGCTATCAACATGTTTAGTTATAAATGTTTAATAGAAAATTGTAGTGCTTTATTGGGCGGAACGTTTCCCCGTTTCACAATAAAACCTTCTTCGTTCGTATGGCTTATCCCAACTCTACTGCCCTCGTAGTTAAAATGTGTCTATGTTTACATCTCATAGTTGAATGTAATTTATTTTGATGGAGGTTAGGATGAGTTTCCTTTTCTTATTTTACCAATTACAATCGAACCGTAATTATTATTTAATTCATATTTGGTACATTAGTTTTGGTTATTTAATACAAATTGTACGTATAATTTATTGAAATCTTTATAGACCTTGAGAAATCATTAGTTATGTTTGAAACTACTGTATTACTTTATTTAGTTCCGTCATGTAACTTTTTTTGTCTTAGACGCGTTTCATAGGTGGAACTCCATCTTCAGTAATCGCTCGATAGATGTTGTTAAAACATTAATACAATACACGTAACATAACACAAAACTCAACACATTATTTGTTTATTTTATTAAAATTACTGCACAGTTACATGTCCCGTGATACATTGGTTACTGCGGTGAGGCTTGGTGTAAGAGTTTGGCCGAGGGTATCAGATGACGGGAGGGGGGGAACTCATCGCTGCAGTAGTAATTGTAGTTATTAAGGTTAGTGTGTATTGTACCTCTGAAGATGATACCAGTGCTATTGAAAATGTACATAAAGTAGAATAATCATAACTATACAGTCTCTGTATTGTTAGTGTTTTATTGTGGTTTTGGAAGATTTTCTTTAATTCAAATTGACATCAGTTGAGCTGAATTTCATGTAGTTAAAAATTGTATTGTTTTACACACTCCAATACTTAAATGATGTAAACTCTCCTCCGGAGCACAATTTGTCACAAACAATACCTTTATTAACTCAAACTCGTTTCATTGACAAAGTCGCCAACTTTAGTAATGAATGTATATTCAAGTTCAACTTTAAAATATCACACAAGAAAAATTCAATATTTATTTACACCTATAGGGGCTCACTATAGTGGGTACGAGGGTAACAATCCTGAGCAACCTAGCTGGTTCTACACCTTTTCTCGTGTAGACTTGGTTTAGATACTTCTCTTTCAACTCTAGTTCTCCTCTAGCTCTGACGCTATTACAGTATTCAAGGGTTAGATTGCGTGTTCTTTTCTTCCATTTAAAAAAAATCAATATTGACCGAGATATTAAAAATTGTACTGTTTTACAAAAATACAAGAAAACACAGTATAATAGTTACATAAAGTAAACTAAACGTATTTGAACTACTTAACAATGTTTAAACATTATTATAGATAAATCTGCAATAAATAAAAAATATCTCTTGGGAAAATATCAGTCAAGAACAAGGCAAAATAATCTTACCTCGTAGTGTACATGGAATTTTTAATTAAAAGCGAATATTCTCTCACATGTATTTATTCTAATTTTCTACAAAAAGGGAATATTAATGACTTAAAGCTATCCTGCCGTATATTTGATATTTTCTCTCGAGTATTATACACTTTATAATCCTGAAGTAAATTCTTAATCTTTATTTTAAACATTTGAAATTTTCCTTCCTATACTTTTAAAACTGAATATGCTTATTCATACATGACTTTGAATTTGACAAACCGGAGGAATTATAACTGAATATACACCTTTTTAAAGTATAAGTCTTGGGTTATATCCCTGTCTTTCATCTATCTTATCCGGTCTCACGCTCAGGGTTCACTTTAGTGTGTACGAGCTTAGCAATCCCGAGGGGTCCTAGCTGGATCAACACATTTTAAAATATAGTCTTGGGTTACATTCCTTCCTTTCATCTTTCTTATTAGATATCACCATCAGGAGATAGACAATTCGTGTGATTCTACACGTTTTTTCATGTATTCCTGAGTTGGATTCTTCTTTTTTAACATTACAACAATGTCTCTCTTGACGAACTCTTGTTCTTTTCTTACCCTGACGCTATTAGGGTATTCGAGAGCCAGGGGTCTTTCTTTTATAAGGCTATGATGACCAAGAGGTTTGTTTGCCTTTGAACAACAAGAAATAAATTAAACTATTACAAGATTTTCTTTACGATATTTGTTTAAAACAAAAAACACCCCTCAGAAGTTCACTCAGAGTGACTTTGGGTGTGACAAACCCGAAGGAATCTCGCTGGATTTACACTTTTTACATAGTCTTGAGGTCGTTCCCTCTCTTTTATCTTTCTTATCAGGTCTCTCTTGACCAACTCTTGTTCATTTCGACCCTGACGCTGTTTGAGTGTTTGTGGGCTAGGAATCTTTATTTGATTTTCTTACAAGACGATGAAAACCAAGAGGTTTTTTACCTTTAAACAACTAGAAAAAAACTATTTCAAGATTTTTTTTTTTCAATATTTCTCTATAACAAAACATGTCCTCAGAGGCTCATTCATAATAATTTCGGGTGTGGCAAACCCACGGACCTTAGCTGGATATTTACTTTTTTATATATAATCTTGGGTTATATCCCCTTACCTTTGCAGTATAACAAACACACAGAACACAATTCTCACAAAAAACGCCTAAGATCAAACGCGTTTCAACGACAAGGTCGTCCTCTTCAGTGATACACGAGCTACACCAATAACTTTGAGTATAGGAGTATAGGAGCTACAACCCCTAACTTTGATCTATCTTATCAGATCTCTCTTAACCAAATCTTGTTCTTTTCCGACCCTAACGCTATTAGAGTATTTGAGTGTTAGAGATTTTTATGTTATATTCTTTTCTTCTTTTAAGGTAGTGACGAACGAGTGATTGTTCGGTTTTACACGACAAAGGAAAAGTAAAAACAGAATATTATACTGCAAAGATATACAAAAATATTATTGTCATCAAAACGCAATTTATTTAACTGTCGCTAAATTTAAACGGTTACAAATGAAACCCATTTAGTATTCTGTCGTCATTCTTGTCTTCACTGGAGACAAGTACCTCTCTGTTGGTTACTCATTCATAATTCAACCCTGGACTCGGCGTCTTTGTGTTGGCGTGAATACATTCACGTTGACCTTAATAATCCATCCTTACATAACCTAGAATAATAATATAATTAGTTTTGTCAATAAGTTGTTAGAATTACTCTTAAAAATCCACATATTTATGTAGAAAAGATGTTATTTTAAAAATTATATTTTTATCCTAAAGTGAAGTATATTCTCTTTTTAATGACGTAACCAATAATTGAACAGTAATTGTAAGGTCTTTGCTTAATCGTTGATAAGAATAGCAGGTAGCAAAATATAACATTGGAAACTATAATTGTAGTTCAAAATTTACTCATGTCATTAGTTTATTCTAACAGTATTTAAAAAGTATCCCAGGAGGTGGGGAATCCAGAAAGTCGCCATTAGAGGGGCTTAACATGGACTAATATCGTCAGGGTCTGAAAAGAACAAGATTTGGTCAAGAGATGTGATAGGAAAGATAAAGGAGAGGGATCTAGCCCCAGACTAAATTAAAAAATAATATGTTATTTTATAGCTTGCGTATCAAAAATTAATGCGTTAGCTTCTTATTTTTCATCTTTTCTGTCAGCTCTTGATCTATTCCTGTTCTTTTCCGACACTAATGCTATTAGAGTTGTCGAGGGCTAGAGTTCTTTATTGCAATTTCGACTTTAATGACAAAGCATGAACTTTGTACATTACTAAAAGCGGTGGGACATCGTTGAATATACATTTAAAGGTTGAATAAAACCAGCCATTCAACGTGAAAAGTGAAAAGTTTGTTTTTACATTTTAACCTCGGCTACTGATTTTTCTGTTTCTGAATAATTCGTAAAACTGAACCTACATTCAAAAGTTAACCAAAAAGAGACGAACTTGTCGTTACATACACACAAGTACACTCTGACTAATTTACAGAAAATAAGAAACAGAAACAAGGTTACACTTATAAATGGAAAGAAAACAATATTCTCGGAAACTATCTGTTGTTTGGTTTTGTGGTCATTTACACCAACTGCTTCCATTTACATTAAAACTTTACTAAACTAGATACTGAATGGTTTTCTCCAATGCAAGAATTACGTATTAAATATTTAAAAAAAATTAACTCATCATAGCGGCTCGTAGTTCTCCAACTTTAAAAGTATTAAAGGATGAATTGAGAAAGCAGTAATTTATATATAATCAAAGAAGTGTATAAATTGTAATTATTATTATTATTAAAAATTTATTTTGAATTTAGATTAAATAATTTCATATCACCTCAAGGTCTTTGCCTAATCGATGATTTAAATAAGAGGTAGCAAATATCACATTGGAAGCTAGATACGATTCTAGGAGTATTATAAAAAATGTCCGAGGAGATGGGGAATACATTATTGGATCTGAAGAGGTCTTTAACGTGCCCTCTTGTGTGTGGTACTCCCTCTGATGTAGACCCACCAAACTTCACCTTCATTTCTTCTTGCCGTACATGATGGAGTCACAGGCAACACAAAAGATTACCTTTCAAGTATTATCTCGTCTATCTCGGCGTTTTTGATAGCAATTTGTCTTCTTATTTTTCCTTTTGCAGTTTAGATTTGTCTCAGTTGATCACCTTAAACATCATAATTTCCACAACATTTCTCTCTACGAAATTAAACTATTAGTTGCTCTCTGACATAGTTGAGATCATTCTTAATTTGAGAAAGTCAGAGGAAGCTGTAAAATAACAAATTACTTTTATCATTTAGTCTGGGGTTAAATCCCTCTCATTTTTCTTTACTATCTCTCTTTGCCAACTCAGGTTCTTTTTCGACTTCAATGTGATTAGAGTATTACTAGGCTAGTGTTCTGTAATTTTTTGATTGTTAATGTATGAATTTATTAGTTACTAAGTTTGAGTACCGGAGGACCAGAGTCATTGAGTTTACCTTCCTTGAGGTTGTCGTTATATTGTGCCAACGAACGGTTCCACTTCTGATGTGTAGTAACTGGCCAATACTTCTTCTTGCAATTACTTCACACCGACCGCACTTGACACTTTACAAGATAATTATAAAATGTTTAAAAAGAGAAATATAAAAGTATTTGAGGTAAAAGGTAAATTAATATGAGGTAGCCGGAACTTAAGTCCACGTGAAAAGACTGAGGAAGCAGACAATGCATCTGACTTTAATCAGAGTTGTAATAAGAATGACCAAAATGTGTACAGGTACAAAGTGAAAGTTGCTGGCATGTAACCCAATTTAGAATTAGAGAATTGTCGATTTAACCTTAAACACTATTACGTAACAGCTAGAGACTCTTTATTTTATGTACTTTTTTAAACCAGCACGCTAGTAACATCGAAAACTTTGACTATATCATTCTTGTAAAGGATTTCTATTTATTACATTCAACAAGTTTATATTTAATTTGTGTAATGATGAAAGTAATTGTGAAAATTATTGATAATTCTTTCTAAGAATTCGAAAAGTGAGTCATGGAGATATTTAAAAAAATAATGATAAAGTAATCCGGGGAAATGATAAATAAAATAAAATTCGTACGTCTCTTTCAGACTGTCTTGTTCAATTACCTTCAACGTCAAGTAGTTCCCTACCAACTAGAACATTAACACTTCAAGTTGAATTAAATCACTTTGATCCTAATATAATCTAACAAATACCTGAGTTACAACACAGAGAATCTTTTGTTTTTAGAATATTATAATGTTACAATCCTATAAGTGAACCAAAAATTAATTTGATTGAACATTGTATTAGAAACTTGAGTAAAAAATCCCGTGATTTTAACAGTTCCGTACGTAGTATAATATTTGTATGCGTGTCTTCCTTGTTTAGTATTTGTTACATCGTTTGTTTGCATCTATCCTTTCATCTCAACTTTTCTCTCTTGACAAACCCTGACGCTATTCGAGTATTCGAAGGATACGAGTCTCTATTTACTTCTATATTATTTTCTATTAAGTTCATGATCCCTTACAGGCTCACTTAGTCAGTACGGGCTTTCAAATCCCGAAGGATCTACAACTTTTTTTCACATAGTCGTTTCCTATCAATTTCCTCATAAGTAATTCTTGTCTTCTACCAACCTTGATGTCTACCGGAAATCCTCAGAACACTCATATAAGTGAATACTATAAGTAAGGTTTTATTAATTAGCAGGATCTAAATTTTTCCCATGTTTACTTGTCATAGATCCCTTGCTTGCATCTTTCCTATCAGGTATCTCTTGACCAACTCTTGTTCTCTTCCGACACTGACGCTATTAGAGTAATTGAGGGTTAGTGTTACCCTTATGACCCTACCTAGTGTTGTTTTAAAGCGATTATAACCGAGAAGGATTTCGCCTTTAAGTAACCAACAAAAATCAAAAGGATCTACCGGATAAACCTATTTGAGTTTAGTTTAAATGTGGTAAAAGTATATGTGACATTATTCACAGCAGGAGAATTTATATAATAATCACACACAAAATAAGTGCTGAGATAGTAGTGTTGCCACAACCAAAGACTTTGATATGGTGAACACAAAAGTATAATTATTTTTTCATTATTTCAAACATAATATGAATGTCTAAATTAATAATTAGCTGAAAAGGGGTTTAAAATGTTTCAATTAGTGCTCTTGTGCGCCTGATTTAGATTGGAATTTGCTTGATTTCCGCCTGATTAGGCTGAAGTTAATTTACGTCAGGGGAAATTCGTTTCAAAATGAAGCAGTAAGAAGTTAAATGTACGGCGTATCTCATCAAAGCTGGCTTAGATCGTTAAGTGTATTCGTCGGTCAATTTAGTAAGTTACGTTTATCGTACCCTCCCTCTCCCCCTCATGAAAACAATTAAAATGTTATTTTTGTTATATAGAACACAATCGTCTGTCTTTCTTAAGTTTGACTTGATAACTTCAGTTAACGCGTTACAGAGTAATTTCATTATCAGAACTTTCTTTGTTCCCTGAAGTTTTGATAATGACAATATTTCGAATCTCGTTATTTAAATATTGTAAGACAATTCAAAGAACAGTAGAATATTGTATTCAATATAATTATACAAGTCCTAAGAAACATACTACAACATAAACGTTATTCATCGAGTGAAGCAAGATTTTATCTCTACCAATTTAGAATATCATCTGTATGTTGTGTTTATATAGTTGCGGTTATAAACGAGTACCGTTCGTAACGAAATACTCCTCGGGGTCTCACTTATAGTGGATATTCCCTAGGGTCTAGCTAGATTTACACTGTTTTTCATGCAGTCTTAGTAGGTCTTTTTAATTTTTCCTGTCAGGCCTCTCTTCACAACACTTATTCTTTTCCGACACTGACGCAACTAGAATATTCGAGTGCTAGAAGTTTTTGTTTGATTTTAATCTATTTTTTTTATATAAATGACCCTCAAGGGCTCAATTTAGTGAGTACGGGCTTGGAAATCCTGAGGTAACCTAGCTGGATCTAAACCGCTTTTCATTTAGTCTTGGGATACCTGTTCTCATTCATTTTTTACCTGGTCTCTATTGACCAACTCTAATGCTTTTTCAATCCTGGTGCTGTTAGAGTAGCCGAGGGCTAGGGGCTTTATTTTATCTTCTTTTCTTCGCTTTTCATAATACGACTCTTCTTATGACAATCCACCGCAAGCCTACTCTTACTTATCATATCGGTTTCCTAGCCTGAAGTATTTGATAAGGGTTCTAGTTAAGAATGTATAAGTTATGAGCTGGATGCGATGGAACAGGGAGAAGTTCCACCTATCTCGGAAGGAAAGGACGAACTTCTGAAAAATCCAGGAACATTATGCTTCACTGGTTCACTCAAAGATGTTACTAGGTAACTGAGTGTACTAAAAGTGAAGAGAACTAATCTCTCTACCGCCCTACGAAGGGAGGCCATCAAAGTCAAACTCCTACAAAGTGTTGAGCAGTGGGACCCTAATAAGTGGCAGGAGTAGGAAAAAAGTCAGAGTCGGGAATCACCTGAGGCACCGATGCGGTTTCCGAGGCGGAACATATATCCTAGAACGTGAAACGCTCGAGACTAGAAAAGTTTCACAACCAGGTGATAATTCTGATCGGGCGAAAACTCCTAAGCCACACTGAAAGCACAGGCATTGGCTTGTCTTGCTAGAAGGTCCTTGGGGTGTACAATAAGCTTAGGTTGACGTACAAGTATCTTAAGTCCTCCTACCCCAAATAATCTTATCTAATGTTTCTATCTAATTTAATTATATGCGGATAGACAATTGGGTGGGGTGACAATTTCATAATCAGTCCACTCAAAATACTTAGTATAGTTTTCATATTGTAGCTCATGTACACTGAGGATGGCGACTTTGTCGTTGAAACGCTTTTGATTGAATAAACGTAGTTTTTGTGAGATCTTGTGTTGGAGTTTTTGTTCTACATATTAAGTCAAGCTCAATATTAATTTATAAAAGTAACTCAAAATTAATTTTGTACCTACTTACTATTAAAATGTAAGAAAACTAATTATAACTCATTTATTTCTATATAAGGGCCTTGAAATATTTTATAACCCAAGTAACTTTGATAAACTACACGCGATGTTCTCTATTGAGTGATGTGACTTGTCCAAATGTGACGAAGAAACGTATAAAAAGAGTGTTAAGAGAAGCAACATTAAGAACAAGAATCAGTGAGGGTTGTAAATGGACAATTTAAGTTAGCAACTAGGCCTACCACAGTTTACAAATGTGTCTTACCACAACTCTACTTATCAAATGTGACTTGGCAACCACAAAACATGAAGTTCAAGTTTTAGTTTAACTTATCGGAGCAGTTCCACCTCCCCTATTACCCCTACAGTGCTTTAGGTTTAGTTCTTGGTGAGATATTGAGGCGGTTATTGTTGACTATTTTATAAGTAACACAATAATTTATAACTTGTTGTTTAAAGATTAAATTACACCGATAAGGAATTTTGTTTGTTTAAGGTATACATTGGAAAATGTTTAAAGAGTACCGTCTGTTTAAAAATAAGTTGTGGATTTCATTTGTAAAAAGTATAGTTCAGTTTGAATACGATTTTGAGGTTAGGCCTACCATATGTTACAGATGCAATGAAAAGTAAGTGTTTTTTGGTGTTATTTACAATTTAACTTGTGCATTATTATTATTAAAGTGCCGACACTCGAATCTATAAAAAGTCAACCATAAAAATGTTCGCCGTTATGGTTATCTCACTGTGTACAATATACAGGATATTCCACGAAGAAAACGCTATTTTTAAAATAATATGACGGACATATGAAACACTCTATAATACTTGACACTTTACAGTTATCTTTAACTTTAATGTAATAGCAGATATTTCTTGTTGAAACTCCATATTCAAGGATAAAATAAAGCAAAAGCTTAAAGTTTCAAATATTTATTAGTATAAATGAGCTACAATTGTTTCGCCTTGCGGCATCGACGGGCTACTGATAATTTACAGGTATAGACAACTATTCAAAACATAAGTACAGGAAACTGAAATACAATAGAGAAATCGGGAAAGGTAGGGGGTGACCTAGCAGGTAGATAAAGGTTGATGAACTATGGTACGGATGGGTTTTAGAAGAGGTGACGAATTTAATACAATTTGGTCATTTAAGTTGAGAATAGGCCTAAGTGAAATAGATCTATTTATTTCTAAACATTCTAAATTATTAATCTATTGCTTTTATTTTCTATATGTAAGAGTTTAACATTCAATTTCGGATCAAAACTATGACCCGAGTCCAAAAGGTGGTTAGCAAAGTTAGAGTTTCTATAGCCATGTTTCCAGCTATTTAGAATGTTTAGAAATAAATAGATCTATTTCACTTAGGCCTATTCTCAACTTAAATGACCAAATTGTATTAAATTCGTCACCTCTTCTAAAACCCATCCGTACCATAGTTCATCAACCTTTATCTACCTGCTAGGTCACCCCCTACCTTTCCCGATTTCTCTATTGTATTTCAGTTTCCTGTACTTATGTTTTGAATAGTTGTCTATACCTGTAAATTATCAGTAGCCCGTCGATGCCGCAAGGCGAAACAATTGTAGCTCATTTATACTAATAAATATTTGAAACTTTAAGCTTTTGCTTTATTTTATCCTTGACTTTACAGTTATGTTACATAGATATGTAAAAAGTAATTGCGAGTTTCAAATTTTTTATCGTCAATTAAAGCAATATGGCGGAAAAACAAAAAGAACATTAATCTTCTGAACAGAACCACTTCCACCCATAATGAAATACATTTAAAATGTGCATTCACATCTGTTGATTCTCGATCAGCAGTTGTTTGTTAACACACAACAATGAAACAATTTAGTGGTTGTGTTCAATCAGTTTATGTGTAATATCTAACCTCGAAACATAGAACTTTTCAATTGAACAAAAAGTGAAATGTCTTGAGCTATTTCTTTTGAAAACTAATGTGAACCGATAAGGTGAACCCAAATGTTCCTTCATTTAGAAAATCAATTCATAAATGGAAACCTACTGGTTTTCAATAACTAAACTTTTTTGGAAATTTGTCTCCATTTTGAATATTTTTATGATTTAACTGATTAACAAGTTTGTCTATTTGTTTATAAATCTTACCCTAAATAACAATTTTAAAAAAAAGTACTCATTTTTGAAAAGGCAAGAATTTTTAAATTTACGTAACGATTTTTCTTTTTAGAAAGTTTGTCCAATTGTTTGTAATTACAACAAAGTCGACAAACATACGATAAGACAAGACGGCAACATGACAAACGTTGACAGCGGAATGGAGCTGAGTCAATGTCTTTATCAGCAGTCGTAGTTATGACATTACTTACGAACTGTACCTCCTCTCCAGAATTGTCTGTTGAATACAGAATCTTGTAATTAACTATTCATTGCGAACTAATAAATAGTGTTCAATGTCTGTAAGTTATTGCTACTTATAAGTTACGCTTTAACTATAAATTGAATTGATCTACACACCACAAGCAAAGTGATCCAAGTATAATAAAATCCTTAATACCAACCATTACAAATTATACTAGCGAATTTACATTGTCTCACCACAATATCCAAGTTTTATAAATTACAGCAATTGAAATTAATCAAAGGACTTTTTCTATACGTTAAATTGAATACGTTAAAATATTGTTTCCTCCCAAGTGACTCTCTTCTAATTTTTATTATTGTGGAACGTCGAAAACATAGACCATAAAATGACTCTAGAAGCTAAAAATGATTTTTAACAGACTTGTTAAATTTATACAGATTAATTCCAGACTTTATGGTTAAAATTACAATATATTTTAGATAGTTTTTATATGTTCTGAGATTAGTTATTTTAAGTTTAGTCTTGTATTTATATTTACTCTTCTAGCGTTTGCCTTGAGTAATAGCCTACTACCACCGTTTACAATGTCTAACTTTGCACTTCTCTTGATGGTGTTGGAGGGAGTAGATTTTGCTATACAGCAGGCTGGTTCCAGGCTTAAAAAGGGCAAATTTAGCGTCTTTTTGTCCAATTCGTCCTACTTATAGTACAGATCCCGGCGCGAATGCTAGCACTTGGGCTGTTGGTAGTAAACCGCTACTAACCTGACTAAAAACGTCCTTACTACCAGCGGGTAGATAAACCTGTTCCATATTAAAATTGTATGCTTTTCAACTTATATCTGAGGTCTTTTTTAAAATAATATAATTACCTTGACATTTTAATAAATCTTCGAATCGACCACATTTAAAAAAGAGTGAGGTATTTTTCGTTGAAAAGATGAGTCACATTAGAAGCGGGGTGGGGAAATGTTTTTTTCTCCGCATACACCCTTCCCTCCCCCATCACGCCAGGGTAACTTTAAGTCCCAGCATTCGCGCCGCGATCTGTACTGACCTAGGAACCCCGAGGAACTTAGCTAGGTCTTCTTATGTATTTTATGTTAAATCTTTCTCTTTCATTTTTCTTATTAGGTCTATCTTGACCAATTCTTGTTCTTTTCCGATCCTGACATTATTGGTGTAGTCGAGGCTAGGTACAATATTGAACGTGAGGTTTTTCACTTTAAAAAAATCAACTATGTGATTCTTAGGTGTGGTCAGTTCCTCTACGCCTTGCACATTTAGCTATAATGTTCAACATGGTACTGTAATGTACATACGTAAAACAAAAATAGCCGTTATAATTCTAATGCGAATTGGATTTATTTTTGATAATTCAGTTAGTAGGAACATCCTACTGTATAGTACAGAAAAGAAACTTCAAAGTAACACCTCAAATATTATTTACAATAAAAAAAATTAAGCTTTATTTTCAGTTTATTTACAGTCGTTTGCATTTTTAGGAAACGTCGTCTAAAAAAAGTCGGCAAAGAAAAAAAAAACACTTGTTACTTTAACGTATAAGATTCACTTTGAAGTTCGTGAATACAATTTCTAAGAAAGAGAGCGAACGCATTAAGAAGGAAACACTGTCTGTGGGATAATAACATTACCGCTGTAAAGCTCGTTCCTTGCCTCTGTTGAGTTTTCTGTCTTGAAGGAGGACGTAATCGTTGAAGGAAAACATTTCATTGTAAAAAATTGGAATATATTCATTCTCTCAGAGTGGCAAACCCGAGTAACCCTATCTGGATTTACACCTTTCTTCATGTAGCCTTATTTTCATCTTTCCTATCAGGTAGTTATATCTTAAACAGCTCTTGTTCTCTTCCGACCCTGACGTTATTAGAGTATTTAAGCGCAAGAGGTCTTTATTTTATGCTCTTTTCTTACTTTTTTGTATAAGACAATGATAAAACTACAATGTATTAATTAAAACTACATTTTTCTGAAAGGATAAGGTGAGTCCAAACTCGATGTAGGAACATGATTTTAAATATATTATAATATTTTTATTTAAGTATAAAGTAATATTTTGAAATTATTTTCAATTGAGGTTTTAATTTCTGAATTTGGGGGACTTCGTAACCAATTTAATAAAAACCGTGTTCAATTTTGAATCGAGAAGCTTTAAATTGAATTGAATTGGCTTAACAACGGAATTGTGCTAACTTTTTTGATTTTAAATTTACTGAAGAAAGATGATTCACTTAATTTAAAATATTATTCACACATTTGACTGAATTGTGTATAGAGGCCATCAGTGGCTCTTTTATAGTGAGTAGGTGTGGCAATTCCAAAGGATCCTAGCTGGATCTATAATTTTTCCCATTTAATCTTGGGCTAGATCCCTTTATTGCATCTTTCCTATCAGGTCTCTCTTGACCACCTCTTGTTCTTTTCCGACCCTAACGCTATCAGAGTATTCAAGGGCTAGTGGTCATTATTTATTTTTATAATACGTAGATTACTGAAAAGTTGTCTTCTTTAAATGACAGGAAACTAATACACGACGTTTCGAAAATATGAATCAACTCCCGTTATCATGTGATAATATGAGAAATATAAAAACGTAGCTTAAGGTCGTGTTGGGAAACTAAAACTAACCTAACAGTGGTTAAACCCAGGTTAAACCTATGTCTAGTTAGGTAAAATAACTAAATCCATAGACTATACAAACTTTATCAAGAATAACCTAAATTACAAAAAATACAAATCACCACAAGAAATGACAAACACTAAATCGACCCTAGACTTGTGTATTGATCGATTGAAAGACTATTTTGTTTCTTTTCATATCATGTTATAGGTTTATCAGTGGAAAACAGAATTTGATCCATATTTCCGAAACGTGGTGTCATAATTTCTACATACACAAATGATGGCAATTGTCCGATTAAACTATATCATTAAAAGTTATATTCATGAATTTATAAGTGTTTTACAATGAATCTAATAACATGAATTTAATAAATAACTTGTAAATAGTTTACAAATTTACTTGCATTTATAGTAGTATTTAAAACATAAATCTAACTATGTTAATTCTCTTTGTTAATATAACTTTGTTACCAGATCTATGCAAATATTATTCCATTACAACGTCAAGCGGAAGTGTTCAATATACATTTATTCAAATATCAGATTTTGTCATAGATTCTATGGAAATTAAGGATTTATATTGTTTGAGTTGTTTTTTTATCTGTATCATTAGATATATCACTGAAAATTTTGAGTAAAAGTTTTAAAGGTGTTGAAACATAAGTAAAACAATATAGGTCATAAAAGTAAGCCAGGACCTTTCTTAAAGTATGTTGTATAAATAAGGTCCTGTGTAGGATATTTCTTTCTGCAGGACATATTTTGGGGTTGGGTTAGGATATAAAAAAATAGGTTAGTAACAATAGGCAGGAAATGGACTGCGAGCACCTGAAATTATGTCCAGCTCTTGCGGAAAAGAGGGATTCTCCCGACTATGACCTGTACTGGGCTGCGAGGAAACTAATGGCGGAAGCCTAATGTTTGGCGTAATTAAAAAAAAAAAAAAAAAGGATATAAAAAAATATAAGTAGAAATGGCTACGTGAATCCATGTAAAGTTTTATTCTTTTTTTTTTTTTTAAGTATTCACGTATTTAACTATATGTAGAATGGTAAATTGAAATCTACATTAATAATTTATATTTTTTAAATAAAAAAATTAAATAAATCAACAATTTCAATGGTATGTCTATAATAAAATATTGTTTATTCCGTTACGAAAAAGAAAATTTGGTACTAATATGTCAAACAATATGGTAGATAAAACAAGCTCTATTTAGAAGGATTGATCATTAACATTATTATTTATGTGATAATAGGGGTTGTTTAATCTCACAAATTACAGTTTCCAGTAAAAGATTGATCATTAACATTATTATTTATTTGATAATAGGGGTTGTTTACTCTCGCAAATTACAGTTTCCTGTAACTAATGGATGTTCAAAAAACCGATGAAAATTCGGTGCATTTTTGTAAAGTACTCCAAAAAGACTACGTATATTTGATTTCTTGATCAAATAAAACTTGAACCCAAATACTAACAAGTAGTAAGTTTATTTATGCAAACGCGTTTCAACGACAAAGTCGCCATCTTCAGTGACACACAAGCTATAAAAACTAGTTGTAGTTTATTATTGTAGAACGTGTATCACTGAAGATGGCGACTTTGTAGTTGAAACGCGTTTGAGTAAATAAACGTACTACTTGTGAGTATTTGGGTTCAAGTTTTATTTGATCAAGTATACCATCTCGCAAGTCAAGCTTAATATTTATTTATAAATACGGCTATTTGATTATAATAAAATGTTTAGTAAAAACCTCTGTGTGATAAATGAAAAATGCTGTTGTAGATCTGTAGTTTTAATTTTAGTCCATATTTCTTCAAAATCTTTAGGGTAGTGTATTATATCACAACTTTGAGACATTTGATTGGATATATTGTAAAGTATATACCCTTGGAAGTAAAATTCTCCTCACTATCTCACTTAGCATGAGTACGGGCTGGGTAATCCCGAGGTACACTAGCTGGATGTACACGGTTTTGAATGTAGTGTTTGTCAGGTCTAACTCTTATCTTTTTTATCACGACTTTTATAACCAACTCTTGTTCTTTCTATTCGAGTGCAAAGAGTTTTCATATTACGTTATTTAAAAAAATATATATCAAGTGAAAAATATATGATCTAGACTGGGAATCCAACCAAGGACCTTTGGCTATTGACGCCAATGCACTACCAACTGAGCCATCCTTTGTCACTTACCAGAATAGGTTTTATTGGTAGTTGAAAGTGATCGGAAATGTTTAGACTATGAAAAAATTTCTACTCAAATCATTCATAAAGTATAAACAAACAGAATTAGTTTTCACGGCTTTCACAAAAAAAACCTCAATGTATTTATTGTTTAAATGGATCTTTTCATTAATTAGATTTTATGAATTTTCAAAATGTTGAGCTCAATACGTTAGTATTGGTTTGCTAATGTAAATATAAAATTTGTGTAATATTGAATATATTACAGGAGAGATAAACATAACTTATTAATATAATTGATAAACATCAGGGGATCTTTCATAGTGAGGGGATCTTTCATAGTGAGGGGATCTTTCATAGTGAGGGGATCTTTCGGTCTTGGCACTCCCGAGGAACTCTAGCTGGGTCAATACTTTATTTCATTAGCCTTTGGTTAGATCTCTCTCTTTCATCTTTCACATCAGGTCTTTCTTAACCAAATCTTGTTCTCTACCGACACTGACACTATTAAAGTATTCAACCCGTCTTTATTTTATCTTCTTTTTTTATCTAACTATGAAACATTGAGAGATTTTTAGATTTTTTGCCTTTAATTAAGAAAGACAAAAATATAATAAAACATGAAATTTTCATTAAATTAGACAATGTTTACAACTTTATTACAAAAACTAGTTGACATCTTTAAGTAATTTTGTGTAAAATATTTCTGAAAAAAAAAACCCATATACAAAAAAAAATCTTGTTCTGTATTCGTCTAAATCTTCAAAAGCTTTACACTATATATTAGGCTACTGCATCACCGTTCTGCTGTAATGTTCCACAATAATGCAATCTTTGAAGTATTGTTATGAAATTTTCTCCGTAATTGTGGAATTAAAATAAACGTTGTTTAATTTATAAACGACTTGTATTCATTTTGCAATTTGACAGTTCTACCGTTGAGTTTTGTTTCAGAACGAATTGTTTTGACAGGTAACGAAGACTACACGATTCAAAGAGTCAACTTTAAATTGGATATTACAATTATTGTGTTGCACACAATTTAACTGAATTATTATAATTGTTTTAATGCTATTTACAAATTCTGTAAGATTTTCCATAGCAACAAATTTATCAATTTTAATGCTTTTTAACGTACTTCTCGTAAATATATAAACGTAGTTGTAAATACATTTCTTATATGGCTTATTGAAAATGAATAACATTTGGAGTTACTTTGAATGAGAGGAAATAAAATTACAAACTTTTCATTGAAGTCGTCATCTTTAGTTGATACCGAATACAAATAATGTTCATTCCAATTGAACCAAGACTGGGCAGGATCCTTAAAGTTACGATAAATTGTGTAAGAATTTTCTACCCTTATGTACATTTAAATATCATGAATGTAGTAATGGTATGTAGTAAATAAAGTCCGGTGGAACGCCAAATGGACACTTATGGAGCCCAGGCGCTTTGTAGGTTCCAACTGGGGTATTAAGCCACACATTGTCTTTTGACTATATAGTGCAGTAGTAAGACCTCAAGTTGTTTATGGAGAGCTGGTCTGGTGATCAAAGATAGAACAGGTGACTACCATGACCAGACTGGCTTCCCTACAGATACTTTCTTGTGTGTTAGCAATGACTACATAAATACTATAAGACACGACATAGGATAGGGAAATAGTCTACGCTTTACGGGTGCTGTTCGTCACAAGTTTGACACACAGCTATCAGAAAGCGCTAGCAGTAGGTGCTTGACTGTACGTATCCCACTTGGTTGAGACTGTACAACTGTTGACCTCTCTCTCACAAACCTTCTCACTTACTTCCGTCAGCATAGTTAGTGTTGTCAGTTCGTGCGCTGAGATAAGCGATTCTCGATCTTCCCTCGCATCTCTGGTCCCATATGTGGCATCAGTGCGTTTTCTCTTACCCGCCTGAAACATTGTTTGACCGTAGAGCCACCTAGCGCCAGTCACATCAACTTCAGATTGGTCACATCAACGCCACCTAGCGGGTATTGGACAACTCAAGAATAAGCGTAGAATATTTAACATGGCCATGTCGTGTCTTATAGTATTTATGTAGTTATTGGTGTTAGTCACTGGGGCTTTTATAATGTAGTCCACTGGCTACCCTAGAGGTCGCCCTAGGTCTCCTGTCCGTGGACATTTTCATTAAGGAAAGCTCGTAAATCGGCCTAAAGACTAGCTGTTGCAGGACAATGGCGTGAGGGCCAACTCAGTACCGGTGATAGAACCATTACTATAGTTCCTCTCGACTTGTCATATGGTGCTCTGTGCTAAATATGACATCAGACATCATGGGCGCTGAATAAGTCTTCAAAAGACCCTTTTCGGTAAGTTTTCACTTTCGTAAAGAGTGGAAAGGGAAGGTAATATTTAAGTAGCCCATTTTCGGGGGGGGGGGGATCATAAGTGCTAAGTTAGTAAAATAATAATTACTTTCAAGATTTTGGAAAAGTCGAAAATCGATTTTGAAATTATTTAATTAAATGTCAAGTTTAAGTTCTTTTGAAGCCATAAGTTACTCTTTGCAAACATTTTATCGACTTGTACAGTGCATTTCAATCCAATGATTGAACCCGTATTTAAATTTGATATATTTCTAGACTTTTTTCACCATTAAACAAATACAAACATTTTAAATTTGTAGATTGTTTATATATATCTTTACCAAGGAATAATTTTCATTTATTTTTATGCATTGAAGGATGTATAAAACATGAGAATAATTCAGTGTTTAGTAAACATTTCACGAACTTACTCATTCAGCGAAACCTTGATTTTCATAACTTTACGAGCGTTAACGAATTTATTAATAGTTTGTAATGTTGATGCCTTCATAGATAAATTTTATTTTAAAACTATAAAGCACGTATTTGGATAATTATTTATATAGTTATTACCTACAGTCTGTAAGATAATATTTTAGAAGACGATATTGAGCGAATTTTAAGTACTACAATAATAAAATTACTATTATTTTCAAATTTTGTATGTTGAATCTTTCCAGTGATGTCTATCTTCTTGTACAGTGCATAAGAACCGTCATGATTTGACCAAACGTTCAAAAATTGATAGATTTTCCCTCAGAGGATCATTAATATTGACTAAGGGTGTTTCAGATCACTTATCTGGATCTTCATCTAGTCTTGGATTAGATAATTCTATTTCATATTTTCCACCACCCACTGGGGCTCACTGTAATGAATACGGGTGTAGTAACCTCGTGTTATCGTAACTGGATCTACACATTGACAATGTAGTCTTGGTTTAGATCCCTCTCTTTCATCTTTCCTATCAGGTGTCTCTTGACCAACTTTTGTTTTCATCTGACCCTGACAATAAGTATTGGATTCCTAGGTTTATTTTATTTTTTTATATAACAATGATACCGATAAGTATCTACCTTTAAACACCGAGGGGAAAAAAAAAATTTTTATCAAGTCTCTTGACCAACTCTTGCAATCCTATTAAAGTATTCAAGGTCTAATCAGTTTTATTTTTATTTCTCAAGTTTAAAAATAATGTTATGTTTGTGTTAAGGAGTATTTTATGTACTATTTTTGTTAAGATTACAATGGTTTGTCTCATTTATTATTTTTTCTTAATGGTTAGCGAAAATAACAATCTCTGCTAACATAATTAAGAATGTCTCATGATAATATGCTCTACTCAAGGAACCTTGTCATTCTCAGTACAGTCTGTCTTGTTGAAATTTAATATACTTTGATAATTATGGGATATTTATTGTAACTATCTCAGCCAACTGCATTACAAGAAGTTAATATTGATGAATTTAAATGCGTTAGTATCGTTAGTCTTCCAGTTTTTAATTTATATTTGTTCTGTTCCTTATTTTATTTGATGTTCCTTTAAGACTGTTTATTATAGAAACCTTTTTTTATACTTGTATTTATTTTTTGAACTGATCAACGTAAAACATTAATGTTTCAACTAGAACTAGAAATAAAGTTTTTGAGTTTTGTTTTTATTTAAAGACTACTACAGAATATTTTATTATATAAACAATTTGTATTTAAATTGTAGGCTACTGATCAACATAACACATGAATGTTCCAACTAGAACTAAAATAAAGTTTTACCTAATACAAATGCTCATTCCAATTGAACCAAGACTGGGCAGGATCCTTAAAGTTACGATAAATTGTAAAACAATTTTCTACCGTTATGTACTACAACGGAAATTCGTTGTATGGGGTTATATTTTGGTCAAAAAAGAAAAATATCAAAAAATAATCCCAATGCAAGGTTTGGATGTTTTGTAGAACTTTTTACTGCTTATAGCCGGTCGGTGAGATTGAACTATGAAATGGTCCAAGGTCAAATCTTACCGACTTGTTCTAACGGTAAATTCCTATGTCGGCGGATTTTGAATTGAAAAATCATTTTTTATGAATTTTGAAAATGTGAAATAATAATGTATAAGGATATGTAGTTGTAATACAAGTCGTATGCAATACATATCTAGTACTGTTATTTCATATTAACTAACAGACGTTACGGCATATTTAAATGAAGAATTTAAAATTTTTCAAAATTAATAAAAATTAAAAAACCTTGATATTTTTGAAAATAAAATGTAATTTTAAGTTAAAAGTATTCTTGATAAAATTTGGAAAAAATTGATATTTAAAAAGTTAGCAGAAATGGTTAAGTATAAAAGCTAATAAAAGTAAATAAAAATCAATTTTGAAAAAAGGATTGTATAGAAGTAATTAAATAAATAAAGTTATACTATAATTAATGATTAAAAATATAAATTTGAGTAAAACAAAAGAGTTATGGTTTTCACGCTATATTATGAAAAGAAAAAAAGATAAGAAGTGGAAATTTTGCAAAAAGAGTTTAAAACCTAATATCTAAAAGTTGTGTAAATTTCAGGAAAATCAGTTAATAAATAAACCCCAAACCCAAAGGTGTGAAAATATGCACGGGATTACATCACTACCAGAAGTCGTAGAATTGTGTTATCACGGCTAGTGCGTTTAAATTACGAAATAAACAAAGTTACAAAGTTTGAAAGAGAAAACTTTAAAGGTGTAAGAATTAAAAACAGTAAATTACGCAAATTCTTACGTAAGCTATTGAAGGCGAATGAATAGTCCGAGAAATGTCATTCGAAGTGCGGGAAATTGCCGCGGTCGAGAGCTACAATACACCGGTTACGTATAAACGAAAAAACTGTTAGGAAAAGTGTTATAGACAATTAAAAGGAAAACAATGTAGATTTTTTCATCAGCCAGTTGCAAGTTGCAGGGTTTAAATGTTCAAGGATAAGTGACGTAGTTGGAGGCGGAGCTAGGATACCAACTTACAGCAAAAATAAATTAAAGGATTAATTAGAACAAAGTGATTAAAAAGGACAATATAAAAACAGTAAACATAATAAATAAATTAATAATAAATAACTGAACCACCTACACCAAAAATAATCAAGAAATTGCATAGAAATACACCATAAATGGAAATATCGTATCGGTCCAGTGAGGGAAAAAAATTGGTATCGATATACGATAGTTTTTGGCTATAAAAAGAGCCGCACGAATCTCATAGAGGTCTCTCGTAAAAAATTTGTGGAAACAGGTGCTAGGGGTGACTATGCCCGAACGTCTCTTTTAAAAAATAGTTTGAAGAAGTTTAAGTGTTACAATGCCAACGTATTAAAACAGCGTCAGCGAGAGCGATAGAAGGGAATAGATTCGACAACCAGCCAGCCTTCTGAACTCCATGGAGAAACTATAAGACAACTTTAATCGAAATTCAACCAACCAGACACCAGAGGACCATCCGCATCTCAGGACTCAGGATCTACAATACGGCTGACAAGGTCTGAGAAAAACCAAATTTCCTTTTTTAAAGGGCAAAATTGGCCCGATTTTAGAGTCTCACTGATTTTCCTGAGATAATTTTTTTTTTGTGTGTAATTAAATGAATATATTAAATAGATAATGTCAATCTCATGTATGAATGAAAATCTTTTCAATAAATAAATTTAATAAATTAAATAAGTTAAATTCAGAAATAATAGAAATTTTTGTTTTCTATATATCAATTTTAAGAAATTCATAAGTAATTGCCTTCTGCTCAAAAGAGAAATATTTAGTTATTATCCATTAATTTTATTAGAGAAATTGTTTGAATTTTATTTTGTTGACTTGTGTCAAGTTTTTTATTTCAGTTGTTTTATTTTAGTTAATTAAAAGAATTAATTCTTTTCATTTATCCTCTAAATCTGTGTTTTATTTAGAATTGGTCACACATTTATATGTTGTATTTTCAGGTTCGTTATTATAAAAAAGGGTAAAATATATTGTATCAAAAAGGTATTCCTAAGGACACACCTGCGAGATTAAAATTCAAAAAATAAAGTAAATTCGTGTTCTCCCTGAGAAACAGGGTAATCATAAATACAGTTACTGGAAGTCGTAAATAAAAAGGGGGGTACCGGTAATTTGGGGCAACTCAAATTATCGAAGAAGTTATTCAATCCAGGCCAGCAAGATAGTAAGCCAAAAACTTCCAGTGGATTGGATAATTTATTCTTTTTGTCACGCGAGAACGAATCCTGTAGGCTAAAAATCTCAGGATTCGAGACTGTTACGTATTAATTAAGATAGGGGGCGTAATTAGTCTGACTCTAAAAAAGATAGAGTTTTTTCGTTGTAGATAAAAGATGGCGCCCATACGGTGAAGCCCGAATAATTGTTTTTAAATAAGTAGTTATAAAAGGTACAGGGTAAGCGATTAGTACGTGCTATTGACAAGTAATACGGACTGGTTGTTTGCATTGTATAGTGTAGCTGCTATTTGGGAAAATTAGGCTAGGCTTCAAAGAATACGGATACAGTATATTTTACCTAAATGTGTATGCTTAGTATAAGATGTATAGTTTATAAGTATACTACATACCTTAAATTCTGGTGATCTGTGTTGGTTGTATAATTTGGGAGGGAGTGAAGTAAATAAAAAAATAATAATAATTAAGTAATTAAATTCGGGTATAAAAATAGAAAGATTAAAATAAATAAATTAAATAAAGATAGAATCAAGTAAAAAATAATTAATAAATTTCTTAATATTAAATAAAATAAATAAAAAAGAAAAACAAAATGGCGGAAAAGACCCAAGAAGGTAAATCGTTAATGGCCTACTTAGAAAAGAGAGAAAAAGATGAAAAGGCGTTAAGGGAAAAAGAAAAGCAAGAAGAAAGGGGATTAAGAGAAAAAGAAAGGCAAGAGGAAAGGGCGTTAAGAGAAAAAGAAAGGCTAGAAGAAAGGGCGTTAAGAGAAAAGGAAAATGAAATAAGGGACAAGAGGGATAAGGAATGGAGGGAGAAGGAGAGCAGAGAAAGGGAGAAGGAGAGAGAAGAAAGAAGGGCACTCTGGAATAAAAGAGAAGGGAGAGTTCAGGGAATAGAATCAGAAGTAGCTAATAATGCGGCTCAACAAGAGGTTTTTAAAGCTGAAGTGGAGGGGGAGTTTAGAGAAGTTAATGGTAAAATTGAATCATTAGCAGAGAATAGTAAAGTAGTAAACTCTAAAGTAGATAAATTGGAAAAAGATAATAAATTGTTGGAAAATAAAGTTAGAATTATAGATAAAAAAGTAGGGGAAATAAATTTAGGGGGAATTAGTAGCAGAAATATAATAATAAATAGAATAGATAATGAAAATGTAAAAGTTGAGTTTTGGGGTAATCCTAAGGAAAGGCCCATGCAATTTATTAAGCAGATAGAAAATTTATTAGAAGAAATTCAAGTGGGAATGGAGGATAAGGAAAAATTAAAGGTTGTCGAACGACATTTAAGATCAAATGCTGTGTTATGGTGGAATGTAGTGAAAACCGCGGATATGGGTTATAGTGACTTTAAGAAACTGTTTATAGATCACTATTGGAACTTGCAATCTCAAAAAATTGTTCGAAATAAAATTGAATATGGGAAATTTTTTGAAAACGGAAATATGACCAAAGCCGAATATTTTTGTTTACTTATAAATAAAGCAAGCGATTTAGAACCACCGATCCCGGAAAAATATTTAATTTTCACGATCATGCAGCATTTTAGGGAGAATATTAGAATGACTAGTATGGGGAAACCCATGGAAAATATTCAAGAAGCACTCACGTTTCTAACTAGTGTCGATACGATGGAGGAATCGCGTAGGGGAAACTGGAATTCCAATCAGGAGAGGGATAATAGGCAAACCAAAACCTTTCCTAATAACCCTAACCAGAGATCCTATGGTGACACCCAAAATAAACCTCGACCTCCAAACCTTTCAAAACCTGGTCCATCAAAAAACCATCCTAACTCGCCTAGGAATTTAAACGGATAAAAGAGGCCTTTTTGACACCTAATAGACCATCGGATTACACTAAGGCTGCGGATAAAATAATAAATAATAAACAAAGTAGAAATTTAATAAACAATGAAAAAATTAATAAAGAAAATTTAGAAAATAAACAAACCGTTCATTATAATAAAAATAATAAAATAGGAGGAAGCAAGAAACCAAATTATCGTGTTTACGACTCTACTAATCAATTAGGGGGGAGTAAACAAAATAATAAATGTCAATCGTTAACATTCGAGTCAAAAATTAAAAACAGATGTGATTCTAGGGAAAGTCAATCAGAAAATAAATGTAAACAATCGAGTTATGTAACGTCAGGAGACAATCTGCGTCATAATGTTGAACCACCAGTTTACAAACAACCTACGAACTCTAATTTTAATTCAAAAATAACGAAAGATAAAGGCGGCTTCCACTACGGAGTGCGAGATAGGGGCGCTTCGGTCTCTACAAAACAAATTGTAGAGGAAAAACTAATCCCGAGTCCGCAGGAAACATCTAAACTGTGTGTCGGAGGATTGCATTTAGATTTACGAGGGGATTTATTAGAAAAAGATAAAAAATATTTCTTAAAAGAAAAACCGATTGAGGAAACTCCTAAAATACCCGTAAATCTAGGAAACAATGTAGTTATGGTAGAAATAGATACAGGAGCCGAAATTTCACTAATTAGTGAAGAATTATATTTAATGTTAAAGAAAGAAGGGCTTGAAATTTTGGAACTCCCTGTAACTGGGGTGGAAATCGTAACTGCAGTTAAAAGTAAACCATATAAAATAAATAAACAAATTATGATATCAATTAAAATAAAAGAAGTGGAAATTGAATTAAAATTATTAATTGTAAAAAATTTAAGGCCCAGAATAATAATAGGATGTGATGTATTATATGAATTAAAAGCTAAAATTAATATGGAAGAGCGATATATAAAACTGTATGTGGAAAAGGAGGAAGTAATAATATATTATGAAAAATTAGTAGAAACAAAAAGTCAATTAAAAGAAAAAAATTTTAAAAAGGATTCTGTATATTTTAAAAATAATGTTAAGGGGATAAATGTGAACAAAAGGATTCAACCCGAAGGCATATTAAAAAATACAGGAAATAACAAAGTGTTGGTTAACAATAAAAAGCAACAAACTTTGATAAGAGGGAGGGAGAGAGATGAAATGTGGATAGAAAACCGGATGAGACTACCAGAACGTGACAATCCCGAACAGTGTATGCAGGAGTCGGTCAGGGTCTTAGTTAGTAAAGAAGGGGATAAGATATTCAAAGGAATTGAATACTTATCGGAGGAGGAAAAGAAAAATAAATTAAATAAATATAAATCGACGAATAAGGAATTAAATAAAAATAAATCGACGAATAAGCAATTAAATAAAAAATATAATAATAAGGACATGCAGAGTAGGATAAAGGTACTGCCTGGAATGTCTATCGACGCGCGTGAAAATAAAACTAGATCCAAAAACCACACTTGTAACACAAAATCACTAAAAACACTATCCACTAAAGTAAACGAAACAGATAATCGTAATCCAGAGTTATCTGTTTCTAAGGAAAAAGACACAACCGATGTTGACGAAACCCGAAGACGACACACCACGACGGACAGACAAGAAAATCTACGTCACAAAGAAGAGTTCCACATACATGTAAAAAATTCAATAAGTAATAATAAATCGCGTAATAAAATTAAATTAAACAAAGGAAGAAACAATAAAAGTAATTTGAATAGTAGTAATAAGAGTACGTCGCATAAAAACAAGCAAAATTATAGTGTTAAATTTAGTCCGAATTATCACAGAACACACGTGAAACTGAAGACAAATTTAAAACGTTATACAGCCCATGCCGTTAGGAAAAGAGAAAGTGGTGTAGAGTCCAGAGTAGACGGTCGAGCGATAAATAAACAACCGAACTTTGACAGAAGGGTTGTAAACAAGATAAAGTTTCGGTCGATTATTCACATAATACTATTCTTACAGCGCAAGAGGAAATACAGTTACAAAATTTAATAAATAAATACCAAAATATTTTTTCAGAAATTCCAGGTTTGTCTAATAAATATGAACATGAGCTTAAATTAGGATCTGATAAAACATTTGTAAATAGGAACTATCCAATTCCATTAAATTATAGAAAGCAAGTAAGGGAAGAAATTGATCACATGTTAAAATATGGAATTATTGAAAGGTCGCGAACGCAATATATCAACCCCATGGTCGTAGTGGTAAAGCCAGACTCGTCCATCCGTCTGTGCATGGATGCCCGGAAGTTAAATCAGCTGATAGTACCCGATTATGAAAGTGCACCACCAATGGAGGATATTCTCCGGAAGGGTCGAAGTAAAAAATACATTAGTAAAATTGACCTAACCTCGAGTTTTTGGCAAATACCGCTGTCAGAAGAGTCAAAACAATTTACGGGATTCCTTTTTGAGAATAAAGTATATAACTTCAAAGTAGTTCCATTCGGGTTACAGAATTCAATGGCTGCTTTAGTAAGAGCGGTTGATTTGACATTAGGACACAAGGTGGAAGAATTTACTCTTAGCTACGTCGACGACTTGATATGTTTGTCAGAAACCTTTGAAGAACACTTACAACATCTGGAAGAAATATTTCAAAAGTTTCAAGATGGCGGCCTTACCATTAATCCAAAGAAAACTTTATTTTGCCAGGAAAAAGTTAAATTTTTAGGTTATGTTTTTTCTAGAGAAGGAATAGGAACAGATCCTGAAAAATTAAATGCTATTCGTGATTTTCCAGTTCCAACTACTGTAAAGCAGTTACAGTCATTTTTAGGATTCGTAAATTACTATTCCAGGTTTACAGCCAAATACGCAACTTCTACTAAGCCTTTATACCACCTATTGCAAAAGGGAAGAAAATGGGTGTGGAGTGAGGAAATGCAACAAGCGTTTCAGGCGGTCAAGGACTTGTTTTTGGAGTCAGTGGTGATAGCTCATCCGGTGGAAGGAGAAGAAACGTTCCTTCAGACTGATGCCAGCACAACAGCAATCGCTAGCCAGCTATATCAGCGCAACCAGGAAGGAGAGGTTAGGGTAATTGGTTTCGTAAGCAGAACACTGAAAGTTTACGAGAAACATTACTCAATCTGCGAGCTGGAATTGCTAGCAATTGTGCATGGTTTGAAGAAGTTTAGACCACTAGTACTTGGAGCACCTTTAACCATCATTACGGACAACAAAGCGTTAAAATTTTTGACCACCTGTAAGTTGGTGAATAGTAGGATGACGCGATGGATCCTAACAATTCAAGAATATCATCCTAGAATAGTGCATTGTGCAGGGAAAGATAATATACCCTGTGATATAGTGAGCAGAATGTATGATTCTCGGGACACCACGGATAGAATAAGGATCAAAATTAATAAAATAGAAGTAGGAAAAAATGTAAGATTACAATATTTAATACAAAACTTTGCACTTAAACAAAATGAAAATTTAGAATGTAGTAATATTAAACGTAATATAAATAATTATAATAGAAGTTACAGAATTGAAAATGAATTGTTATATAAATATGGAAGAAACCGATGGAAATTAGTGATTCCATCAGAAATAGAGACGGAATTAATAATGGAGATACATAAAGCTTATGGACACCTGGGAAGGAACAAATTATATTACATGATGAAAAATATGTTTAGCTGTAAGGATTTATTTAGAAAAATACTAGAAATTATAAAATACTGTGATATATGTCAAAGGGCGAAGTATACAGTGAAGTATTTACAAGGTGAGAGTAAACCTATGGTGACCGATAGGAAACTAGACTTAGTAGCTATAGACTTCTTAGGACCACTGCCGAGAACAACAGGAAATGTGCAATATATTTTGGTCGTTATTGACATATTCTCTAAATATGTAAAGTTGTATACAGTTAGGAATCCAACTACTCAGGCGAGTATAGATAAGCTTACTCAGTATTTTAGGGAGGTAGGGAAACCAAAATGTGTGTTAACGGATTATGGCAGGGCATTCACCTCGAGACATTGGGATCAATGGATGGAAGAGCAAGGAGTTCTGCATAGGTTGATTCCAATTAGACACCCACAGGTGAACCTGGCAGAACGAGTCAACAGGGAAATCGTCAGGATTCTGAGAACTTTCTGCCATAATTCACAGACAAGTTGGAGGAACTACGTGTCATACATGGAGGAGCTGATGAATACCACGCCACACGAAATTACAGGATATACGCCAGAGGAAATACAAAATGATAGAGAACCAGAATATATTTGGCACAGGCTGAAATATCAAGGACCACAGGTGAAGGAGACGGCAAGGAAGAAAAAGCAAAATTGTTTCGCAAGGATTTTGCACAAGGGAAGGAATAGAGCTACACGTCAAAATAGGGGTAAGAGGTTCGTAATGCTAAGAGTAGGAGATCGCGTCTTGGTTAGACAAAACACCAGAATTCTGGCCAAGACGGGAAAGAACGAAACACAAAAACTCTTTCTACTGTATACTGGTCCATTTGAAATAGTAAATAAAGTAGGTAATAAGACTTTCATAGTAAAAAATATAAATAATAATAAAATTAAAGGGAAATATGATATAAAGGATTTACGAATCTACTATGGAGCATAAAATTTAAAAATTAAATAAAAATAAACAGGTGTTTAGGATAGGACATGAATTATGAAAACCCTGTATAAATGTAAAAAGAAATATAAGCATACAACGTTTAAAAGGAAAATGACTAATACAATAGTTATAAGAAAATTCAAGATATAGTATAATTAAGCTGAATAATAAATAAGAATAATAGGTTGATGGATTTAACATGCTGCAAGACTCAATTAAAAATCCAGATGTATACTAAAAACAGGTTTGATGTCAGAACGGGAAACCAGCCCTAATGAATGAAACCGTAAGCAGATTAAAAACATAATATTTAGATCCAATGTATAACGGAAGCAAGGTTGGGTTGACTAGGTCAAGGAAGACAATATTGACTTAGGATATCTACTGTCAGTCGGCTAACGGAACAAGGTCGCAAGAATACAAAGGGGATGGAATGTTGACAATTATACTAAATCACCACAGAGAAAATTTGTAATTAAAATCAGGACCAGATTAAGTGTTACATCATTGGATTCAGCAAGTTCAGACGAAAAAGCCTAACAAAAAATTTTTAGAAAAAGTAAATAATTTAAAATAAAAAATTTTAATAATAATAACTAATAAAAAATCAAAGGGGAAATTTTAAAGTAAAAAATAAAGGGGTAAGTTGACTAAGGGAAAACAGTAAATTAATTAAAATTAAAATTGAAATTAGAGCGTTTTGACTGGGGTAACTTTGTTATTAGTAAATACTCTAGCCAGAAGTTAAGGTATGGAGATTATATAATGTCAAGTTATCTCAGGAAAGTGTTAGGTCCCAATACAGTGTGAAAAAGTGAAGTGAACTGAATAATTATAAGAAAAACAATTAAAAAACAATTATAAACAATCAATTAATATTACAAATAAAGGTCATGAATTAATGTATAATATAAAGATGTATCATGTATTATGTTAGAAATCTAGGAGCAGAAAAGGCAGAACAGGGAACAAGGTGAGATTAATTTTGAAGATTGTGGGAGTTAAATATGGGGTATCGTATGTTATGTCATAACTCATGAAATATTGAGATATTTCAACGTGGCTGACATAAGGAGGGAGCTACAACGGAAATTCGTTGTATGGGGTTATATTTTGGTCAAAAAAGAAAAATATCAAAAAATAATCCCAATGCAAGGTTTGGATGTTTTGTAGAACTTTTTACTGCTTATAGCCGGTCGGTGAGATTGAACTATGAAATGGTCCAAGGTCAAATCTTACCGACTTGTTCTAACGGTAAATTCCTATGTCGGCGGATTTTGAATTGAAAAATCATTTTTTATGAATTTTGAAAATGTGAAATAATAATGTATAAGGATATGTAGTTGTAATACAAGTCGTATGCAATACATATCTAGTACTGTTATTTCATATTAACTAACAGACGTTACGGCATATTTAAATGAAGAATTTAAAATTTTTCAAAATTAATAAAAATTAAAAAACCTTGATATTTTTGAAAATAAAATGTAATTTTAAGTTAAAAGTATTCTTGATAAAATTTGGAAAAAATTGATATTTAAAAAGTTAGCAGAAATGGTTAAGTATAAAAGCTAATAAAAGTAAATAAAAATCAATTTTGAAAAAAGGATTGTATAGAAGTAATTAAATAAATAAAGTTATACTATAATTAATGATTAAAAATATAAATTTGAGTAAAACAAAAGAGTTATGGTTTTCACGCTATATTATGAAAAGAAAAAAAGATAAGAAGTGGAAATTTTGCAAAAAGAGTTTAAAACCTAATATCTAAAAGTTGTGTAAATTTCAGGAAAATCAGTTAATAAATAAACCCCAAACCCAAAGGTGTGAAAATATGCACGGGATTACATCACTACCAGAAGTCGTAGAATTGTGTTATCACGGCTAGTGCGTTTAAATTACGAAATAAACAAAGTTACAAAGTTTGAAAGAGAAAACTTTAAAGGTGTAAGAATTAAAAACAGTAAATTACGCAAATTCTTACGTAAGCTATTGAAGGCGAATGAATAGTCCGAGAAATGTCATTCGAAGTGCGGGAAATTGCCGCGGTCGAGAGCTACAATACACCGGTTACGTATAAACGAAAAAACTGTTAGGAAAAGTGTTATAGACAATTAAAAGGAAAACAATGTAGATTTTTTCATCAGCCAGTTGCAAGTTGCAGGGTTTAAATGTTCAAGGATAAGTGACGTAGTTGGAGGCGGAGCTAGGATACCAACTTACAGCAAAAATAAATTAAAGGATTAATTAGAACAAAGTGATTAAAAAGGACAATATAAAAACAGTAAACATAATAAATAAATTAATAATAAATAACTGAACCACCTACACCAAAAATAATCAAGAAATTGCATAGAAATACACCATAAATGGAAATATCGTATCGGTCCAGTGAGGGAAAAAAATTGGTATCGATATACGATAGTTTTTGGCTATAAAAAGAGCCGCACGAATCTCATAGAGGTCTCTCGTAAAAAATTTGTGGAAACAGGTGCTAGGGGTGACTATGCCCGAACGTCTCTTTTAAAAAATAGTTTGAAGAAGTTTAAGTGTTACAATGCCAACGTATTAAAACAGCGTCAGCGAGAGCGATAGAAGGGAATAGATTCGACAACCAGCCAGCCTTCTGAACTCCATGGAGAAACTATAAGACAACTTTAATCGAAATACAACCAACCAGACACCAGAGGACCATCCGCATCTCAGGACTCAGGATCTACAATACGGCTGACAAGGTCTGAGAAAATCCAAATTTCCTTTTTTAAAGGGCAAAATTGGCCCGATTTTAGAGTCTCACTGATTTTCCTGAGATAATTTTTTTTTTGTGTGTAATTAAATGAATATATTAAATAGATAATGTCAATCTCATGTATGAATGAAAATCTTTTCAATAAATAAATTTAATAAATTAAATAAGTTAAATTCAGAAATAATAGAAATTTTTGTTTTCTATATATCAATTTTAAGAAATTCATAAGTAATTGCCTTCTGCTCAAAAGAGAAATATTTAGTTATTATCCATTAATTTTATTAGAGAAATTGTTTGAATTTTATTTTGTTGACTTGTGTCAAGTTTTTTATTTCAGTTGTTTTATTTTAGTTAATTAAAAGAATTAATTCTTTTCATTTATCCTCTAAATCTGTGTTTTATTTAGAATTGGTCACACATTTATATGTTGTATTTTCAGGTTCGTTATTATAAAAAAGGGTAAAATATATTGTATCAAAAAGGTATTCCTAAGGACACACCTGCGAGATTAAAATTCAAAAAATAAAGTAAATTCGTGTTCTCCCTGAGAAACAGGGTAATCATAAATACAGTTACTGGAAGTCGTAAATAAAAAGGGGGGTACCGGTAATTTGGGGCAACTCAAATTATCGAAGAAGTTATTCAATCCAGGCCAGCAAGATAGTAAGCCAAAAACTTCCAGTGGATTGGATAATTTATTCTTTTTGTCACGCGAGAACGAATCCTGTAGGCTAAAAATCTCAGGATTCGAGACTGTTACGTATTAATTAAGATAGGGGGCGTAATTAGTCTGACTCTAAAAAAGATAGAGTTTTTTCGTTGTAGTACATTAAAAAATCATAAATTTAAACTTTATTTCTAGTTCTAGTTGAAACATTAATGTTTCAACTAAAACTAAACATTTTGTTAAGTTTGGTTTTCATTTAAAGACTATTACAGAATATGTTATTATAAAAACATTTTGTAAATTTGTATTTAAATTGCACTGATCAACATAACACATGAATATTCCAACTAGAACTAGAATAAATTTTTTTAAGTTTGGTTTCCATTTTAAAACTAACAGAATATTTTAACATAGAAACATTTTGTATATTTGTATTTAAATTGTCCTGATCAACATAAAACAATAATGTTTCAACTAGAACTAGAAATCATGGTTTTTAGGTTTGGTTTTCATAAATATATCACAGCTTTCAGTTGTTAAAACTCTGCAGTTTGCACTCTTACCCAACTAGTTATGTAACCCTTTACTTGCATCTAATATTCTTAAATTAATTAGCGCAACCTCAGTAGTTTGGGCTGATATCCAGTTGCACCGACGGTCGAAGGAATTTGCAATGGTCGAAACATTCCTCCGTACGAAAAGTGTCTAGTTGCACCGGTGCACGGTGGTTAAAATCTACCAGGAAATACCTTTCTTTACTCACACTTACGGAACTTTGACATAACTATTAAACAGTTCTATACCTTTAACGGTATACCGTAAAACATTAAAGCGTATGCACACACATAATAATAATAATAATAATAATAGGGATGATAAGAAAAATTAGTAAATTACTTTATTATTACTAAAATTATCACTTTTTATTTAGAAAGTACTGTATATATAACCTAACCTAACCTAACCTGACCGCCGGTGCAACTGGAACACCCCCCCCCCCCAAAGGGGCTCCGGTGCAACTGGACACATCAGTTTGGGGCTGATCCCTGACCACCGCCCGGTGCAATTAGACATCTCCCGTAGTTTGTGATAATTTCAGTTTTAATGGTCACATTGTTTATAAAACCAGTGTAGTTTTCCCTAGTAAGAATTTGTATAGAAAAAAATGTTCCCCTCAGGGGCTCAAACTAGTAAGTACGGGCTTGACAATCCTGAGAGAGTTTACCTCGGTTTACCCTTTTTAAGTACTTTCATTCATCTTTCCTATCAAGTCTCTCTTGATGAACACTTGTTATCTTCCGACCTAGACGCTCTTAGAGATCTAGGTGTTTTATTAGGATTCGTAGGTAAAACCAAAAACCGTTAATTTCACGCACATGCCTCTCCGTCTGTGTGTAAGTCGCAGCCAGTCTACACAAAAAAGCCGACTTGCAAACTTTGGATTTATATTCTTTGTATTGTCCCACACATAAGAAAAATATATCGATAGCAAAACATGACCTTGGGGTAGTTAAAAGGGGAAACTATCCAGTTGATTTTGTATGTGAAATATTTTGTCTTTTATGTTAATTAAAACTAAAAGTTATTCTGATTACGAATATGTACGATTGCTTAACGAAAAAATTAAAATGTTGGCGTTAAAACAAATTTATAGTGTCAGATATCATTAACTAACTTGATCACGGCGTGACGTACAAACTGAAAAAAATTATTTTAAATTGCTGTCCGAAAAAATATATTATAGTTTTTTGTATGACGAATATAACTTAATTTACCACACAATGAGAAATTGGTAGCGTAAGTTTTAAAAGCTGTTTTTGTGAGATGTGGGAAAAGCAAATCATTATCCTTTAAAAGTTGGATTGATTTCCCTTCCGGGTCCGTAGGTAAAACCAATGACATTTATAATTTCACTAGGTTATCATCCCTACCCATCTATACACAAACAAGATGATAAATGATATATATCTTAAACTTTATATTTATATTCTTTGTGTTGTTCCACATATAGGAAAAATATAGCTAGCGGTAACAAAAAAAAAGACAGGGTATTTATAGGGCAAAAACTGTTTAGTTGAATTATTTTATTTTTTGAAGTATTATATGTGGGGTATAAAATAAAACTAGAAGTTTTCTGATAACGAATATGTATGTTTATTTGACGAAGATATTAATATGTTGGCGCTGGGCCGCTTTACAGACTTCGACTTTATAAAAATAACTGTTTCTATAAGATTACGTATCCTAAGTCGTATGATTTTAGCACACGCTTGACGTTTTTATTTTATGTTCTATTCTTCCGATAATTCTTCCAATTCTTTTATACGACAATGATGACAGTGGTTTTTCGCCGTTAATAACAAGATTTTTTTTTTTTTTTCTTAATTTTGAAACACTAAGATACTTTTATAAAACTCTTACGTGTGACCGACAGGAAATCAATTCTTTTTCATGATAACAAAGTTTTTTAACTAATATATTTCAAAACTGTTTTTTTTATTTATTTATTTTTTTTTTTTTTATGTTGACATCGTATTACACAACTTGAAGCTTTTGGACCACTTTTTGGACTCTGAGGACATCAAAACATTCTGACACGGCACCAAGTTTTTTAACCCATTACATAACTATCGTACGTATGTGTGGGGAAGTAAAAATGAACTTTCACAGCAGTTGGTATAAATTCTACTACAATCAATTAGATTAGTGCGTAGTTTAATACGAGATTATTAAAGTCTGCTAACCGTCGTTTCAAAATAAGTAGAGGTTTTATATGGGAAGGGAAGCGTTCCGCCCTGCTAAGCACTCAAAACGTTTTGATTTAAAGTTGAGCAGTTGTCAGACTTGATGTCAAAACACGGCAGTAGCTGAAAATATTGCTTCTGTGTTTTTAGTTGAAAGTACAAATGGAAGTTGCGTAACATTTGAACACAATTTATTTATTACAGATTACATCTAAGAATGAAACAGTATAATTTACAATGACGTTAAACAAAATTACATTTAAACTTGAAGCTTGTGTTCTACAAACCCTAATATTCCATCATTATGGTAAAACAAATGGTTGTTTTATTCAGATTGTAAACTGGGTCAAGCTCTGAAACTGTCTGGTTCCATAGAACAATCTTTCACAGCCTTTCAATGCAATAGTGTATTCATCTTTTGACGTTAGACCCAATCTATTCTTCTAGCTAGAGCGAATCTAAGTAAGGTAAACTTGGGGAGAAGTGTTTCGTGGTTAATTTTCGGGTGCCCAGTTTTGCACCCTTGCAGATTGTCATGCTAATATTGTGTTGACCCTAATTTTAAAATATTAATCGATTGATATAGATTTATATTTGATAGAACTATCGTGATATTTCTGTTTAAAAAAAATATGTTAAACGACTTTATGAACAACATCATGGTACAATAATACAAGAAAATCCTTTTCAATGTAATGCCCGAAAGTTGGTTTCTTGAGCCTTGTTGGAAATGTTAATTTGTATTTGTAGATTAAGGAATCTGATCCAATAAGTTAGTTTAAAATCAGATAGAATAAATCTCGATCACAAGATTTCACAAATATTACGTTTACTTTCAAACGCGTTTCAACGACAAAGTCGCCATCCTCAGTGATACATGAGTTACAATAACTAAACTTTAACTGTATCACGTTTGATTAAGTAAACGTAATTTTTGTAAGATCTTGTGTTCCAGTTTTATTCTATCTAATACTATCTCACAAGTCAAGCTCAATATTTATTTATAGTTTCAAATCGTTTGTAGAAATAATTTTACCATTTCGGATTACTCTATTTATAAATATATTTTTGTATGTCTTAGCATTCATAGTGTTGTGCTACATGTTTCACCGTTTCACTGACGCCATCTTCAGGCTAACACTTAACATAAGTTACAACACTAAACACTTATACGACATAAAATGTTAATTTGTACATGTAAACACATCTTATATTAAAATTAAATTTTTAATGTTCTGTCAGAAACTCCAGTTGGGACTGTTACTTAACTGGATTTTAATCAATATCTTGCGATATTTGCGATATCTGATTTAATAAACTATAAATTCTGTTCGAGTTAAAATATCGTTTAATATGTCGTTTTGGCTGTTTTAAGTGCGTTAGTAAATTTCAAATTCCTCTAGTACATTCATAAATCTGCTCTTCTGTGTTTTATGTAGTATTTCCATATTTTTAATGAGCAATTACTATCAATTAGATGTTCGGCAAATGTTTGAGTTGTGGTTTTTTTTGGTAGATGTTTTTTAAATCTTGTTTTGAATGTCCTTTCAGTTTGTCCTATGTAATATTGTGAGCATTCAGTACAATTTAAAAAATACTCCGCTATTATTATACTTATCTTGAATTGATTTCTTCTGATTCATAACTGACTTAAACTGTTATCTGTACTGTAAACTCTTTTGTATCCTTGTTTCTTAAAGATATTACGAGTTTGTTTATCAAGTAAAAGAGAGAATTTTATTGTGGTGTATATATTTTTACTTTTTATCTCAAAATTTAATAATGTTTATGAGGTTTGTTTGTGAATGATAATGTCGACAATGGATGAATTATAACCATTGCTATGGGCCATTTGTTTAATTATTTAATTTAATTTGTGAGATCAGATGGTTCCGTATGAATATTAAGTGCTATCTGGACGAAACTGTTTTCTTATGTGAAAGTGGATGGTTATAGGAAACGCCTTTTGTGTGATTAATTTGTATGGGCTTTATACATGTTTTAAATTAATGTTTATTATATATTTGTTTTATTTTAAAGTCTAAGTAACAATCATAATAAAAATTCACATTGAGTCACGTGAATATTTCTTGCTAAATTTTACAATTCTAATACCAAAAACTATATCCTGCAGAAATACTACAAAGGGCCTTATTTAAACAACAGACTTTAAGATAAAAGCAATGCTCTAGTTTACTTGCATGACCTATATTATTTCAGTAGCTTTAAATATTTGACTCAAAATATTCAGTGATAAACACAGATCAAAGAACAAGTCAAATCCTTTATTTCCATTTAATCTTGACTAAATCTGACATTTAAATAAATGTATATTGAACACTTCGTCTTGAAGTTGTTATGGAATAATATTTGCATAAAATATAAGTTAAAATAACAAAGAGAATTAATATAGTTAGGTTTATGTTTTAAATAGCTACTATAAATGCAAGTCTGGCGATTTTTAAACTCTGTACCAGTTTTTAATAAATTCATTGTAAAACACTAATAAATGCATGGCTATTCAAATATATATATTATGTTAATGATGAATTAAGAAAATGAAGTTAATTTTTGGTATCAGAATATATTTTGCATGAAACTATTCATACATGTATTAGGTTGTGTAGCGTGCAACATAATAAACATTGTTGCCAACTGAAAGGAAAATACTGGCAGAATGGGTAGGAAATGTATGACCTTGGATTAAGTGGCGTAGTGTCACTAGTAGGGGGGGGGGAGTGTTCCTTGCACTCCGCTGACCCCTAGCAATTAAATCATCTCAATATATGGTATCTGTATGGTATTTTGTCACGCTTACGTCACGACTAGGTGGTATGATTGATTAAGGAGGCCATTGAGCTGATGTACAGACCTTCAGTGACATTCAGTAATCCAATCTTATCTGTCAAACGGATTATGAATTATAATTACTTCTTGTAATGGAAATGCAGTTTTAATCTCGATTTATTTTTTGACGGATCACATTCTCTATTTATACAACGTAGATGTGAAGAAGAAAAGAAGATTTTTATTCCAAAATGCACTTGCAGGCACTACAATAAAATCGAGTCTGGTATGGGAATGCGCAGAGAACCTCAAGATTCATCCCAGGAAAACCGGGTAACTTTGCAGTCGGTGCCGAGGCAAACCGTTGATATTAACGAGAAGGCAGACAATCTAGATAAACGGGGCTCTGCATCAGAGTTTGTAGGACCAGACCCAGCTGTAGGAATATCCATCTGTCTGGTTAAGATGGCTATAAACAGGTGGGTTCATGCAAAACACCAGCAAAGATGAGGAAGCCTTAAGAGGGACTCGCATAGTAAATCATTATTAAGGACATCTCTTCAGGTAGTCTTGAAAGAACAATAATGACCCGAGGTGAGAGTAAACTCATACAAATTACGGGGCACTGTGGTCTGAGAGCGCACTTGCACGGGATAGGAGGTTATCATGCCGAAACTGTGTAGACTGCAGAATGGATGAGGAGACTGGAACCACATAATTTTCTATTGTGAAGCCCTGACCAATAAGAGGCGAAATTTTTTTGGATTCCAAATTCCTGGGGAACTATCATTGGACGAGATAGTTTTTGGATTACTTAAACTCGTAAAGGGAACAATTCTGCTAAGCTAGATTGAGGAGGTTTTAGTTGCACAATAGTCCATGGATTGTGGTGTCAAAGGCGTTTTAAAAGAACCTTTAAACACCAAATCAAATCAAACAATCACATGACTTCAAAATATACTACAAATTACAATAAAATGACTAATTGAACACCTGTATATTTTATCTTAAAAAAAGATGTACTTTGTATGAAAAGTCCTATAAAGTTAAGACTTAAAACCTTTAGAAAGAAAACCAAAAGAATGAAAAACTTTCTTCGCTTTAATTAGACAAGTTTACTAAAGAAAGTTATCTAATTACACGCTAATTAAACTGAAGTTTGCTGACTTTATATTTTATTCTCAACTCCTACAGCAAACTTAAAAATATTAAACCATTTATTCTCTTTTGATAATTTACTATGACTAATAGAATTTGGAAAATCGTTAAAGGGTTTTAAAGAAATAAAATTGAGTTTCTTTTGTTGTCCATTAATAAAAGTTGAAACTTCTTAAATGTTATATCATCAAGATAGTAAATATTTCAGTGTTGTTTTTAATTTAATGTCAATACAAACAAATAATCCCCATGGATGTTTGTGACGTCATAATACGCTGATTTTCCTACCTGGATATCATTATTTGCTGAGCATGATTTTTGCCAAGAGGACCTAGATGGGTCTACTTATTTGTTTATACAGTAGTGGGTTAGATCCCCTCTCATTCATCTTTCAGATGAGGTCTCCCTTGATCAACTCTTGTTCTTTTCTGACCCTGACACTATTAAAGTAATAGGGATCGAGGTTTTTTACCTTTAAACAACCTGGACAAAAAATATACGTATAGACAATTTTTTTAGGCGTAACATCGTTGATAATTTTCGCCCTCAAACAACAAGACCGCCTACAGATAATAGAATATTTCAACAAATCTACCTTACAAAAGCAAAATTTAAGTGCCACTGTTAATTGAAATTCACTGATATTCAACTAAAGTTTTAGTTACTACCGATTATTAAAATCTTCTTAACGTGTTATTTCCCACAAAATCCTAAAACTATGTTATTTCCGACGCTTTTCAGATAGAAGGAGGTAACCTGTATCATTTCTGGCGGTTTTACGTCCCCCTTAGTACAGTTTATTATAAATCTGGCAACGTTGCACAACGTAGAACGAGTTTTAGTCTTACGATATTCTGTTTTCACTTATTAAATATGAATTATGTACTAATTATCTTCTATAGGTAAACTGTCTTGTAACGTAAAACTTATGTATATGTCATCTATAGTAAATAACCTAACTTAACCTGTACAAGCCTTCCTGCTTCCTTCGGTAGGTTTACTCATTGTATTGTTTCGGGTTATAGTGACAAGCCGTTGACAGGGTATCTCTTGTAATAACAGATATGAGTTGTACTTTTACTATGTTTGGAATGTGCAACGTTGCCAAATCTATAACGACATAAAATCGTCGGATATAACCCCAGTCAACACTTTCTACCTGGAAACCGTCGGTAAAGATACTCCGTCGCAAACAACCCGGCACCAAATAAGCAGACTACAGTTCTTTATTTCGTATTCTAATCTTTATATTTGTTTCCGCTATTGTACTTACGTGTCGGACAACGACAACGACGACGGACGGATGGCATGCAGAAAATAACTTCAAAAACAAAATGACTCTAATTTGCTAAAATTTCAGTTTATTTTATTTATACAAATACCACACATACTACACTTTAACCAATAAATTAGCTCACCCAATTTAATTTAACGCTAAATAACCGTGTGCAAGAAATCTTGTTAGAAACTGGACTGAAACTGTCCCATCATGAAGTGAAACTTTAAAAAAAAAAATTACTTCACTTGTGTAAAACAAGTTTGAGATGTAAAAAGTCAATATTTCCAGGAGAGGCAGTCTACCACTTGACAGGCCTAAGTGTTAAACGTATTAAGTGAGGATCGTCAATAATCCATTAGCACAAAGACTTCTTTGCCTGTGACAAGATGTCGTTGTCAACACACTCAAGCTTCCTTGATTCAATCTCAGGAATATAAAATCACTTTTAATGTCAACAAAGTACTGTAACAATGAGTCACCATAACATTTAATGACAGTTATTTACTTAAATATGATTTACTTTGATGAGTGGATTTAAAACGTATAAAAGAACTGATCATAGGAAATAAAATTGACTTTTTGAAGTAGGCTAGATGTCTTTAAAATATTACAGTTCTGCACGAAGGAAAAAAGTTAATTTAAAAGCCTTTTGTTTAATTCATAACTAAATAAACATGACAATTACGAGATATTCTAGATGAATCTATGCTTTTTATCAAGTTTTGGGTTATATCCCTTTTCTTCATCATTCCTTGACTAAATATTATCTCTTTCGAAGCTTGCTATTTGCTATTTTTTTGTTAACGAAATGATAAGCTTCAGACTTGTCAAACACTCCTGACCCTTGTCAACTGTAGATGCGATGCTTAGAACACCGGCCGCTCGGCGGACATAACCTAAGTATTATAATAATTAGTGGCACAGTATTGCTTATTAAATTATATTTTTGTAAAAAAGAATCAAATAAACAAAAAAAGATTAATTCTTAATGAAATTTAAGTTATCTAGGCTACTTTTGTAACGTTTGTTGAACATTATTTTCACGTCTTAACTTATTTTGGTATCTTGTTCTCTACCGCCCTTATGATAAAACTCCAAGTTTAACAATCCATTATTATTGTTCAGTATATCTACAGTTTAAAGTTCCGCTCCAATATTATTTTTATGAAACCCTTTCAACCGGAAGTCTGAGATCTCCAGCTGTTTTGTGGTATCCTTTGTCTCATATCAGCAGTCCAAGTTTCAACCTCAAACAGGTAGCCTAACGGTATTTCTTCATCCGCAGATACAAATCCTTTTTTTAAGTTTCTTTTTTTTTATACGCATTTCGGCCAACAAATTAGTTAATTATGACTCAGAAACAATTGTCATGTTTAGTTAGTAAGAACTCAAGTGTTTTTTGTTGTGTTTATGATTTAAAATTGTACTCAGTTTTGTACGTTTAGAGCAGCTGTTCTCGCGTGTGCACACGGGCATTCTTGACGAAAGGACATTACCAAGAAAGGAACGCCGCCTCTACAAGGTACTGTGACATTAGATTTAACTAAACATGACAGCAAAATTAATCAAAACCATTTTATTAGTTGGTAAAAATTTCAAAATGTCAATTAACCTTTTCATGTCTTTTTCAATTCTATCTACTTCCCAATCTAAATTAAATTACTGAACCATCCACTTTTACCACAGTCGTTAAACCAACCGCAATATCGAACATTTATTATTCCGGATGCAAAAGATACGCCGAATAATTGTAAATGACAGATTAAAATCTTACAAATGATTATTTACGAGCATTGTGGAGAAATTCTTAATAAAAGATGTTGCTTTTATTCTTTTTTTTAAAGGAAAATGGTCTTGCTCAGCAATTTAAATTTTAAAAAAGTCTTTCATGGTGTATGTTTCACTCTTTCAGTCATTTACTTCCATATTTGTTGTTATAAATAGTCAACACACAAAGAGTAGTTACAACATAGGTTTTGAGGTTAAACTCTTGAAGTTGAAGAATAAATAACCAAATTGTTGAGTTATTAAAAAAATAGGTTAGACAATAGAAAACACATTAATTAAATCTTGACCTTGCGTTATTTTGCTAATTTACCACAAAATAATTTCATTTTCTAACGTCTGCGACAATCGACTGTATATTTTTATTTAGAATATACAAAAAGCTACGTTCTACAGCAACTTTAGAAAAAGTTAATTAATAAACATACCACGGGGTGTTTTGCCTACTCCACCCCTCACCTGCTTCCCAGATCAACTACGTGTAACTGACTACTTACCCTGACCTTTTACACATCTGTCTACCAGTTACCCTAGTTTCGTGGCTATTTTAAGTAATATATTACTTTTTTTCTAAATGTCTCCCTACCTACTCTGTATTATGTTAGGTAATTAGTTGGTACGATTTTCTGTTAAGGATTCTAACTATATAAAACAAAACGAACTTACCTTGATATATTATTTACGTTGTTATATATATATATATACAGGATGTTTCTGAAAAACTATTTCAAATAGTTTCAATTATAATACTATAACAGTGTAAATTTTGAGAAAAAAAATTAAGGTAATTATATAGCAGAGCTGCCTCACTTCAAAATCAATTTTTATGGGTTCTATTCGTCAAATAAATGTTGGAAAAATATTTTATTATCGAAAAAAAGTGTCGGAAAGATGATTACATAATACAATAATACAATTACACAAGTAGTTTTTTCGTGAAAAAATTAACTCTGTGTTATCTTTCATACTCATGACATTCACTTCAATAAACGTACGGAAGGTTTGGCCAGGTGGTATTATATATATATATATATATATATATATATATATATATATATATAGCAACCTGGCCAAACCTTTCGTGACATATAATAATACAGCCCTACATATGCGTATACTGAAGCACATACGCAGACAATTGAACGTCAATGGAGGGAGGTGCGAGGAAATGTGCAGCGATATGGAAATTCAAAACAACATTTCCATGGCCATATAGCCGAATTTATGTTTAAGAGAAAGTACAATGAGTATAATACTCGTTTTCATCATTTATGGCGAATTACGAGTGAAATACATTTAAATTCAATAAATTCCTCATCTACTGAATTTGCAGCAGAATTTGACTCTGATTAAGATTTTCTTGTGTAATCTTGTGAAATTATGTTATGTAATCATCTTTCCGACACTTTTTTTCGATAGTAAAATATTTTTCCAACATTTATTTGACGAATAAAACCTTTAAAAATTGATTTTGAAGTGAGGCAGCTCTGCTATATAATTACCAAAATTAAATCCTAATCTTTGAGCACAACAAAATTCCAATACATTGATTAAAGAGCTATTTTGAATTTGATTTTCCTAATTTCACTTTATTTTTATTGTTTTGTGTCTGATCTTATAAGCGATTTCGAGCTCGAATTTTAGTCAGATTTTGTAAACCATTGGAGGAGCTCTTAAACTAGAAAAATCGCAAAACCGTGTTTCTTACATTAATAAACAATGTTGAACAAAATTAGAAGAAACAATTGGCAATCTCATCTCTAGTAATAAAAATATTAGTTAAATTAAACACGTAATGTAAGTTTTCCTATTCATTGAATGCTATTGAATGATAGCAAGATGTCGGAGAAAAAGTTTGCCTTTTAAAATGGGTTTTCAAATATGACCTTACGTATGACCTACATGATCGTGAATAGATCTTCTTGTACTCAACAGTGAGACACACAAAAATCATCGAAATCACATCTTATCTTATCAGCGAATAACAGAGTGTCCACTTTCTAGTCGATTTATACTTCAAATTAAGGCAAATTTCGTTTATATATATCATAAATTTAACGTTCTTGCCGAGACTGTACCTATGATAAGCTCATTACAACTTGCCATAACTAAGTTGCAATCAGTAAACTTGGCCTCCACTTTATCATTATTGAATTTATACTTTAACTCACTTTAACTCCATTATTTCAGATAACAAAATGTTTGAATCATTACAATTCAAGAGGCCTCGTGTTTATACTGTAATTATATGAAAATAATAGATGTGCAAAATGTTTCTGTGAGGTACAGTATTGGTGGAAATGAATCAGTATTTTATTTTTTGGCGTTTTTAAGTCAGAAATCTGTTGACAGCACATCGAGATCCCTTCACTGTAATTCCAGCTTTTGAAACCAGAATTCGCTACGAATAATGGTTGTCCTCTTAATGAGGAGCGTGGAGCTCTACGTATATGGAAGCGGCGACTTATGTCATACCATTATAGAGAATTAGACAAACTGGAGTCCCTTTGCTGAAGCTGTGCACAACTATATTTCTATCTTTCTAAGCCAGGGTGGTATAAATAACAACAAAAGAGTAATATTTTAATATTTTCAGATAGTTACTCATAATATCGTAATGATTATCAGATTTACACGATATATAAATTGTGTTTTTCTTTTATATTTTCCCTAGAAGATCTGAAGTCTGAATCAACTGTAACTATTCTTGTGGAAACTTCAATAACCAAATGAATGAAAATACAATTGTCCATTAAAAAACGAGTTATTTGTTCTATACAAATACAAGACGGCTTTTCAATAACTGTGATAGTCCACTATCAGTAGGGATGTGTATGTTGCAACTGAGGATGATGACTTAATCATTGAAACGTCTTCTTGTATTTTTATTACACAAATAATTTGTGCGTGCGTGCTGTTGTGTGTGCGTGCGTGTGTGTGTTTTCATTCATTTGGTTAATGAAGTCTGCCCGGTCCGTAAATATATCTTGCTTTTGGCTATCAGAAGGTGCCGGACTTTTACGTGTTCACCCGTGACAAACACATCAGGGAATCTGATACGGGAAAAGGAAATATTGTGATCAGACTCTGATTGTCTGGATGGACAACCAACAGGTAACGGCTAGTGGGTAGGAACTTATAGCTGAAGGGACAACCAACAGACCACTAGGGTGAGCGATAGTAAAAGAAGACGTAATGAGTAGAACAAGGATGCGAGGAAATGCAAGTGCTCTGTGCGAGAGCTAGTAGAAGAACTCTGCTGTATGGACTTTATATAGTCCACAATAATACTGAAGGGGATGCTACCCTACCCTGGTGTCAGGGAGGAGTGAGTCCCCTCCGAGCGGTATTTCCTTGCATTACCTTTCATCCACCGTTTATTGTACATACAGTTACAATTTTGTTTACAATAAAACATATAAAATCGTATATTAAATGACACATAAATAAAGAATTCTTGCATATATGTAGGACGTAACAAGTATAAAGTTGACATTAAACTAAAGTTGTCAAAAGTTAATTTTTAAAATCTTGCACACGCTTTTCTAGACACTGTACCATCGATCAGCTGTTTTATTCTCGTGATAGTTTGTATTTTTAACGAAATCACATCTCATGAAACTGCTGATATTAAAGGGTGAATAAATTTATTTGTGACTACAATGTATGTAAGAAAATAACCATTTTGAATTGTTTTAAATAAATCAGAATAACGTTATGTGGGGTTTGCTGTCTACATAATATACAACTGACTGGCGTCATTCTTATTCTATAACGATTTATTTTACTGTCTCTCAAAAATAATACATTACAATAAACAGCAAATGTATTATATTCAAGTAGCTTTCACAGTTAAATGTTTCTATTTATGTATTTATATTTTCGTAAATGCTAGAAATTATATTTTCAGAAATATAAAATCACAAGTTAGACACAAGAAACTTCATTAATATCTTTCTGTTTCAATTCCGATGGCAGTAAGCACTTTTGCGTGTTTATTGCAATTTCGAACAGACATCAGAATAAAAATGTTGCGTTTAGAGTGTTGTCCACAGTAAACTAACTAACAAGGTATTTGTTTCGTAATTTAATCCTTCACCCTATGATGTACTGGTATCAAATCCACATCTCTACGACGACATTAAAACAATACAAATATTATAAAACACAATTTTTTATTTTGTAACTTCCACTTTTTATTAGTCTAGCCGACCAATGGTTTCGCCTGACAAGGCATTGACGAGGTTGTATTACAGACTGAAGAAAATGAAAAACAGAGAAATTTAAAAACTATATGGTGGGAGTTAAAACTAGACGATGGAAGATTGTCAAAAACCTAACCTGACCTCCTAGTGTGATGTTGGCATAGTTAAAAAAAACCGACAGGGTTAAGTCACTGACACCTACATAGTGAGTAGCCTAGGCAAATCCTTCGCAAGTATAGCTTCGAAGCTCGCCAACATCTAGATACTAACAAGAACAGAGCGAATAGAGACTTTTTAATACATTATAAACATCTAGAAGGGACGTAAGGGGGGAACGAGACAATTGGCACACATTTTTGGACCTTCTGCCCATGGCAGTATTGGTACGATCATTAGAGCGGAATAAGGGTCTAATGGGTCAACTCGCCTGCTTGGAAAAGGCACGATTGTCACAACCGCTCGACCAGGTAGACGCCATCGAACGAGGGAAAACGGGAATTTTATAATTCCCCGTCAACTCTGCACGACAGTAATTTGTCCGTAATATCACGTATTTTCAAATTTACTTAGAATTAATTTTTACTGTATATTTTATTTGTATATATTTTAAAGTTAGGTTATGTTAGATTAGACAAAGCAATTCCCATTTTCTCGCATTCTGGCTACCTGGCTGCTACTACCTGTCTGAGAGGTTTTACCAATCGTGCCTTTCCGAACCTTACAGGTTGACCCTTCTTAATCCCCTCTAATGATTGTGCCAGTCGTTCTATGCCAAATCAGCTAAAAATGTGTTCCAATCGTAAAGGGTTAGCCGACGTCAAGAATGTAGTAATGTTACAAGGTTCAGAAAACATGTTGTAACAACTGTTTTAAACAAACACTCTACTGGATAACACCCCTTGATCTACCAATACAATTTTCCTACGAAACCAACTTTTGGGCTTTACGCTTATAGAATCTTCTTGCATTACATTGCATGATGGGTCTAGACAAGTATATTATTGCGGCCATACATTTGTTTAAGATTTAACACTTCTTATAAACACTAAGTTTGAAATTTATCTCACACACAAACTTTTATGAACGAGTAAATGTGAGTTGGTAAGGATAGGTGAGGTTAGGTTAGGTTAGGTTAGGGAAGTGATATATTACACTTCTAATCAGTACTCAGATTGGCCTTTTATAGATATTTATGTGAGTCTTTATCTTCTTGAAACATTCCTAGATTTCAAATCGTACAATATCGTCCATACATTGAAATATGATTGGTGAATAAAGTTTAAGAAAGTAAACCACCAATACATTTAGAGAAAATTAAAATATTTGGATTGTTGTTAGATTATTACTTTTTTATGTTCATTAAAAACATGAATCTTATTTTCTTTTAAAAGCTGTTTGACATACTAGTATGGATCCAGATTTAGTCGAAATAATTTGGGCCGATTTTGTTTCCTTATTTCAGGTACCGTAAAATGTTTACCATGCAAATTTTTAAAACTTGAAAATACAGCAAAAATTAGGAATATATTCAATTTGACAAAAATCGGTTCTCTCTTTTCTGTACGGACAGACAGGAAATATAGTATACAAAAATCTCTCGGTCTTAAATATAATTTAAACTTATATATTTCCTTATAAACACATCTATTTGTTGGGGTTTAACATAAAATTCACTCTGTGTAACTTCTGATATTCGAAAAAAAAAATTTAAATCGTTGTAAATCTAATTGAAGCCTTAATTATAATTCCTGCTGAAAATATAGTTGTATTCAATATAAAAAATAAATTATCCACTGGATAATGGGGGTTTATAGTTATAATTTACCCCCTCCCCCCAACGCAATTCTGTTAAGCCAATCAAAATAGCTCTATAGATTAATTCAAAACAATTTTGTAATGTTATTTGTATGTTTTAAGAGGCTCAATTCAAAAATGAACACTTAGTTGGTTACGAAATCCTCAAATTCTGAACATAACCTCTTTAAAAAATTTAAAATTCAATTTACCTTAAAATAATATAATAATATTAGAAATGTTTAAAATCATATTTCTTTATGAATCTGTACCAATCTTATAACTTTTGACAATAATTTATTTAGAATGAATTGTATGTTAATTTAAATTAAGTTAGGTTATGTTTTCCTTTCTTACAATCTACTTGTGACAAGCATGTCTTGGTTTAAACTAACTTTCCAACTGTAATGTCATTATCCTACAGACAGTGTTTCCTTCTTAACGTGTTCGCTCTCTTAGAAATTGCAAACTTCAAAGTAAATGTTTTATTTTAGAGTAACAATTGGTTTTCTTTAAAGACTTTTTTAGACGGTGTTTTACTATAAAACTCGTAATTGTCTGTATTTCGAAAAATGTTTTAAATGTTAATTTTAAATTGCAACTTTCCTCTCTGTACCACGATATGTTTGTACTAACACGGAATTCTACAAAATAAAACGCACCAATTTTAAAAATTGTTAACCAGAGTATCTGGTTGATTTTTTTGTAGCCTAATTTCTAAATCGTTAAGGGATTGATTGTTCATAAGTATCTCACAGTTTAGTTTACACGCTATTGAACTGAAAAGGAGACCTATAATCTTCCATTGTTATTTAAAGGCGAAATCCCCTCGTTCGTATAGCCTTATATAAAAAAAGTGAAGAAATGAACTTAAATTAAGATCCACAACCCTGAAATACTCTTATAACACCAGAGTCGGCATTAAACAAGAGTTGGTCAAGAGACTAGATTAGATTTTCTTTCATTTCACGCAATCGAGGCTTTAAAGTCTCTTCTAATGAACCCATTACCAAAGATATACAATTTACGTTAATTAAATGTTCTCAAAAAAGAAGAAATTGCACAATAAAGAGTGATACAGGTAATAGCTTAACTATACATACACAAAAAAAACCAAATGATAAAAATACATCACAAACTCAATATAACAGGAACATAATAACTATGAAAAAATAATTAAAACAAAGTTATCTTGAAAATAGTTACACAACAACAAAAATAACAATAAATATAGCTTTAAACAATCATGAAAAATAAAAGAAACACAGTAAATAAGAACGTAAAATAATATTTACGTCGCTATAAAGAAAGACGTTAAAGGAAAAAGAGAGATCTAACCAAAGACTATATGATAAAAGGTGTTGATTCAGCTAGGGTCTCTCAGGAATACAATATCCAAACTTCACTATAAGTGAGCCTCTGATCTTGAGGGACCTTAAATTAGTTCAATTCTGGACTTCTAAAGTTTAACTTATACTAAAACTTATCGTTTGTAGTTATCAATCTAGGATTAAATCAAATGAGTTTTCTTGTGTGTTTAGAGGGAGAACTGCCCAAACTTTGATTATTCCTGAATTTGTTTTGTGACACTTCGAACTTTGCCTTCCTTTCCATTAACTTCTGGATATAGTTTGCCAAAGGTAAGATAATATACAAGTATAATTTTTTTTAATGTGTTTATTATCAAACTTAATTTTGTTTTTTAATTGACGTTTCAATAATTGACCAATAATAATCTACTCTTTACTTAATAAATATAAAATGATTGTCATTGTTGAAATTTAAAACATATTATTCTTCTTATTTCATGAAAATTAAATTATTCGTGGAATTTGTACAGTACGATCAATCTTAATGAAATCAAGTCTTGCCAAATATAAATATTTTTTATGATTTATTTATTTGGAAGATTTGAATTGTTGATTGTCTTGCTGAGCACGGTGTTGTGTGTAAATATACAGGGTGTCCCACGAAGAGGTCACTAATTAATATGCCGGTCCTGCAAACTTGACACTTTAGAGTTATATTATATAGATAGGTAAAAAAGTACGCTCAAGTTTCATTGTTTTATGGTCAATCAAAACAAAACAATGGTACGTTTTCAACCAAAATTATTTTATTTGCACAACCATTACAAATTGTTGATTTTCAGATAACATGAAAATATCTAAAACTTCATAAAAAAAAAGACACTAATAAATTATTAATGATCCAAATCAATAGACATGTAGCAATGAAACAAATAAAAAAAGTCGTAAACATTTTTTTTAATATTTGCCGAGGTATCAACAGTAATTCCTATTCAATCAGCCTCATTAATTTATCACCTGTTGCAAATCGCATACCGTCAAGTCTGGTGATCTAGGAGGCCAGTCTACGAAGTTGCTGCCACGACGCTTGGGAAAACAGCTTTTGCCACAATAGCATAATGAGGAGGAACTTAATTCTGTTTAAAAAACGTTCCTCATCTCCGGTTGAGTAAGATGAGGACTTTGCGATCAGTTAATATTGATAGGCTACGTATCTGTGTCTGTCATTCTCTGATGGGATATGTCAAACGATAAAACACCATCCTTGGTGAGAGCAGGGAATGATTTCAAGCCTTCTACTTAAACGTTTTATGGATTTTGTGTGTTATAATAATTACAATTATGTCTGTTCGGTAAAATATAACTTCATCTGATAATACAATTCCTTTACACCACTCGGCATCTTCGTCAATTTTCTTTCGCCTCTGGACAAAAATTCACTCATCTGTCTGGATCATTTTGTTACCAGGCTACTGAAATTATTAAAAGTGGAACCAACTGGTAACAATGTTTAAAAAAAAAGGAAAGACAAATTTCATTAACAAAAGCCAAAAATTTATTTAATTTAAATCTAAGTTTTCAGGATCAGATTTGACCATTCACAATTATTTTGTTGTTAAGAAAATTACAAAGTTTTTGTTGAAAAGAATTTATATATATATATATATATATATATTAAAAAAATTAAGTTTTCGGACACACATACATATGCATATACAAAAAGGTGAAAATGGTAGATTATTTAACAAGTTTGGTGTTATCCAAAGCTTAGTCTAAACATACACATAAATAAATACATATTTATATATAGAAGCACATTTCACAAATAAATGGATGTTATATCATTTTCATTTTTAAAAAACAAATTCATATTACATATATACATATAAATTAATATTGATTTGTAAAAAAAAAATTATATGTAGAAAAATTTAAATTTAAACTAGAAAGTGAAATATTAGAATTTTGAAATATTGAAGTTTATTAAATATTGACGTCAATGTTTTTATTTTATTAATTTTGAAAAAGAACCCCTTTGGGGTCGAGAAGGCCGAAAAGTTTGCATGCAGCACCACCCAATATTAATTATTTTATAAATTGATACACATTATTATATATATATATATAATAAAAGACATATTATCGTACAGAGTTCAGTTCTAAATATTTCCGAAGAATAAATTCACTATTCAAGTTCCTTTCTTTTAAACAAATATTATTTTATAGTGCACTTAGAGAAGTTTGAAAAATAGTTTTTTTTTGTTTTAAGCATGTCTGAAATAGTTAGGTAGAGTAGTCTCAAACAGATATCCAATTTTGCTGTACAGACTCGCACAATCTCCAAACAAACTCCAACAAACTTGAACCAGCTTTTTTGCTGGTTTGTATTGAAAGAGTTCTAAAGAGCCATGTGCCGTGTGTTATAAAGAAAAACTCACCAACATTTTATCGTTACACTTTACCAAAAAAAACACATCACTAACATTTAAGAAAGAAAGCACTTATTACTTCATGAATGAGATGTTGAATTATAATTTAGAACTAACACTGAAGAAAAATGTCGAAGAGAAGTTTTATTAAATTTGCGTGTCTACATTTTGAAGCGATTAAAATAGAAGTGAAACGGCTTGTAAGGAACTTGATTCTAATCTTGTTAGAGAGAGAGAGAGAGAATGTCATGCGATGTTTTACTGTATTCGCCGCCAGACTTCACCACCTGACGGATGCGATATGTTAAGGTCAAGGGGCAGGTAGACGGTTGATAAGCAAGTACAGCAAGTAGAAAGGTCTTTAAATTAGTACAGAATTATTAAATTATTAATTTATTTATTTCAATTTAGTAGGACGTTACAATTTTCCAACTGTCCGTAAACTAAACGTCTTTAATAATAGTTTTGTTTTCCTTGACATACCTTTGAACTGACGACTGTGGTATCCCAGTAGTGGATGAAACTTTTCTAAGTGAATTAGACCTGTTTGGAGAATTCAGTAGAGTAGCACATGTAAGACCTTCATTTTCTGTCTAAAATATTTCTTTGAAACTAATCTAGTTTCTAGTAGCATAGTTTTTCATCTGTGAATTGATTTTCGTAAGCTATTGATCTTTCGATAAACTCTTAATAGGGAACCTTCAATATATGTTCATGGAATGTAAAATCTCGTTAAGTGAATGTGCCTGCTAAATTTATAGAATTTAGTATAAAGTGTTACGGATTTTGCACCAAATCTTAAAGCTTTTTTTTTTATTTTTGCGTCTTTATAAACCTACTCTCTTGGATTTTAAAAGCCTTAAAACTTTCGATAATTTGAAGGTTGGTGCACTGAAAGAAATTTTCCGTACCTTCAATTGTTACATTAAGTTAAACGTTTAAGAAAGTCTAGAGAATATAAATACCAATCCACTACTAAAATTAAATGATAATTTTCGGAGTAGCTCAATTTTACCGTAATATACGTATAGCTTAGAAATTAGAGAAGATAATATTTTAAACGTAAAAAAAAACAGTTGTTTTAAATTTTATTTTGAGCCAGATTTATTATTTTATTAAATAATTGATATACTCTGATTGCATTTGACCTACTTGTAAAGTTAATTAATAGCAGGAACCTAGTTTGCAAACACTCCTCTATATTCATACATTAACAAGTTTACACAAGTGAATCACGTCATAGCAATCAATGTATTTCAAGGGATATATTACTTTCAGAAGAGAGAATTCTATATTGGACAGATAAATTCTTCTTACGAACACTAAATGTAAAGTTTATCTCGCACATAAACTTTCACGAAGAGGTAAGGTAGTATTATATTTAGGACTTAACCTTGTATATTTTACGACAACAATATGTGAAAATAATGACTAATAAATGTGTGACTGTGTGGAGGGGAAGTTCGTGGCAGTCTTTCATCTTCTTGAAATATATTTAGTTTTGTCGTCATAAAATATTAAGCATACAAGGAAATGTGATTGGTGTGAGTGTGTGAGTGTGTGTGGGGGTGTTTGTGTGTGTATGTGTGTGTGTGTAATTCGTGTGAGAAATTAATTTCTTTTTGTTTAAACTGTTTGTACTATTTATTGTTGCATGTAAATTTCACTAAATGGGGAAAAGTGTTTATGTAGTGAGTTGTGTGGTTTTGTCATTAATATTATTTGAAAATTAAGGGATAAGAGCAGTAGCCGTTTTAAAAAGTTTAATTATCGACGCATATGTGCATAGCATGGTTTCCAAATCTAAATAACTTTTTAAAGAGTTCGTTTTAAAATTATACTAAACAAACTTTTCTTTTTTTAATTGATGTTATTAACTAATTAATAAATGTTGATAAAGGGTAAAGGAGATATTGAAGTAGAGAATTGAATCAGACTGTTTGAACTTGTAATTGGAGTAGATCTGAAATGGAGTTGCAAAATAAATATAAAATCAAGAGAAATGCTTGTTAGAAGTGCTGATGAGAACCATCAGAATCCCTAAACTTTATGTAGGTCAAATAAAATACTAAAGTTCTTACTGTATTTTACTTAAGAGAGAGGCTAATATTTCATAATAAACTTACAGTTTCAAATACATTAATTGGTTTAAATATATAATTTTCCTAATAAGAAAGTGACAAAATCTCTTTATTATTTTTCAAAAATTTCACTTTAAAACTCCTAATTTATAATTAATATAATTTTAAGAACTCGTTTTTTTTTGTTTTTTTTCACTTTGGTGTGACGCATACATTTTAGGGCTTTTCAAAGGAAGCTTCTGCTGAATTTCTGTTCACCCTTTAAGCTTATAGCTACTTAACAGATATCCAGGGGCAGGACGAGGACCACCAGCTCACTCCACTTCAGGCCCTGGATACTACAACCAGAAGCCGAGTGTACTTTTCTACGTTTCTAGAAATTCAGTCTCATGAATTAACGCGGTGCTGCTAGCAATAAATGAAAATTTTGTTGGCTACGTAAGCTTTCAAGAAAACTAAATATTCATAAGTTACTGGTTCAACACTAAAGGTATTAAGACAACTAAAGGCATTAACTAACCTAACCTTGTAAAACTAGTAACATGTCAGTGGAGCCCATTGCAGTATAAGGGGAATAATATAGCTGATAAAATTACGTAGGTCGGTGATTAATTGGCACCAACACTGAGACCTCTACAATCCCTAAATAAGTACAAATGGGGTGTGAACGCCTCGTTCCTAAATGGATGCAGCGATGGAGTACGAGATTGACTGGCAAGCAGCTGTATGTCATTCAAGAAGGCCCTACAGAGTTACTTACTTTACCGTAACGTAAACAGTCGGGGCCACTTTTACATCCCGGGCAAGAATTGAACATAACCTCATAGGCTAAAAGCTAGAGTTTCAATCTGAAAGATTTACTCTTTACAGAGACATATGATGCGGAAGTTGAGAAGTTAAAGAACATTTCACTAGTATGATTAGGGCCAAACCTAACTAAAGAAACAAGGAGGCGTAAGGAAGAAAGTTTAGAGAATGTCCTGAAGACATTCCCACTATGATATCGGGCTGTTGGGATTACTTCACCTGTATGCCTGCGGGAAGAGTAGAATATTAAATTTACATCCTGAAAGTTATTTAAATCTTTTAGTTATTTCTGTAATATTTTAATCAGTTTGAACTTTCGTTTTACCCATGTAATGTTCTACAATATTTATTGTTTTATTGGATCTATGTTGGGCAGAGATTAATTGCTATTTCCCGCCCCGAAGGATGTGCTCACAAATAGTATCGTATTCTAACAACACTAAAAACATATTTGTCTGTACGTATTTACTAATCCAATTCATTATTTGCATTTCCTTTGTCGCGTAATATTTTACAAAAACTAAAACTAAATGCGTTTCAAGAATAACGAAGTTTTACACAAACGTTCATGTCACCAAGTCAAACTTTGCTTGTCCTTATTTTACTCATATTGATATTATCAAACAAATAACCAGATTTGAAACTTTTGAAGAATTTTAGTACGGCGAGATGTAGGAAAATGAACTTTAGTTTACGGAAAGTAACACATCCTTTTCAACATCATGACATGATTTAGTTCTATAACCTTGTATTGTGTTGCCATATTGTTGTTAGAGTTTGTCCTATATACTCTGAAACTTTCAAAGTAGGTCAGATAAAAATATCGTTTTATCTATAAAAGTCATCTACTTACATAGGATCCAAATCATATTAAATAGGTCTTGGTCTAGTTAAATAGAAGAATAATCTTCAGGTAATCTTGATACTGCTCAGTTAATGTGTAACTCCTTCATGCAAATTAATTCATGCATCTTTATACGACCGGTAGGGGATTATATCCTGTATGCAGGGACATTTTACTCATGTGTATAAACTTTAGTCTTATAAACTATATTTTTCATCCATACCCAAATATAAAAATCGACTGGTATCAGATCTGGCGACCTGGGTGGCCAGGATTGTGGACTGCAACGACCAATCCATCGATCTGGGAAATGCCGATTCAAGTGGGCTCGCACAGCTAGCGAGAAGTGGGTAGGTGCGTCATCATGCTTATAATAGTTTTTCTTTTAAACTACTGGAGAAGCCTACTTTTTACAATTTTTAAGATCAAATTGCATAAAAACCACAAAATTTCCCCCCTTAAATAGGGTCCAAGGGATCTCAGCAAGACTTCATTTTACCGTAGGATTAAAAATCAGAACGAAATCGTTAGTGGTAATTAGCTACCAAAGCCTTTTAGGACATAAGTTTATATAAAGTGTTTTCTTTCTTTTGGCCTCTAGAATGAGAAAGTTCCGGTAAAACTTAGTGAATCACCCTGTATAATTACGAGCAATTAGATGTCAACAATGTTAATTAAGATAGTGTAATTATTTGTTGTTTTGTATTGATTTTTATCTTTTCTGAAGAGTTATAAAATTATTTTACTCTGGGAAACTCTCAGTATCCTCATAATGTACAGACGAGTTGTGTAGTCAACCACTAAACCAAACAACAGATTATTTGCAAGGAAATTGCCTTATTTCCTTTTATCTCTTGTGTTTTGTATTGAATATACAACCTGAAAAGTGTGGAAACTGATTTAAAACTTTTAAAGGCTTACGAGCAGTAATATTTACTGGTCAAATTGAAAGATAGAGTCCTAATTGACAAGACAATTTAACACACTTTTGTTTCCTTTGGTTTCTTCTCGGTTTGGTTGTGTCAAAGTGAGTACAAAGTTTGTTTTGTTTAGTATTGTAACGAAGAACGGGAGTGGTGATGCTATTCCAATAATCAATAATCTGATTAAGAAAGTAGCGTAACTCTAAATAGGCCACAGAATATACGTTACAATCCAAGGCCAGCTCAAAATAAGATGCGAAATACATCAGAGTAAGTTAAACCTCTCAATTTTTTTTTTGAAGTTTATAACTGCTTCTTTGAATGGGGGAGTAAATTATTATAAAGTTAAAATCTATAAAATTGTATTTAAAACGTTTAGAAACTGAAATTTATAAATAGCCCAGGGCATTTGCAGAATTCTAGGGATAAAATATGACTAATTGGCATAAAATTCAACATTTTTTATCGATTTTTTAACACCCCCCCCCCAAATCGCTAAAAATTTTGTTTGTTCGCATTTTGTACTATATCTACCTGTAAAACAATATTTACTACTACGGACAATGTTGAAGAGAATTTTTTTAAATGCCTCGTATGGTTTAATTAACATTTTGCAAAAATTACCGAGGCTACAGTGTCCATCTTTAAAACATAGATTGGGTTTGAAAAGATCTTCGTTTTCAGTTGATAAGAAAGTTTTACAAATACAACAAATTTTAAACATTAACACAAAGTTTGTATCGTCTCGTGTTTAAAATGATCTAATCAACAAATTAGTGTAATTATAGCTCATTTTGTACGTCTTTCAATTCACTAAAACATAATTATTCTAAAATTGGTTTTACATGTAGATTTCGTGTAAAATGCAAAATAACTAGCGTATGGGGGGGGGTTGTTGTTTAAAAACATGTATTGATAAAAAATGTTGAATTTAATGTCAATTAGTCATATTTTATCCCTAGATATTGGGATTTTATTGTTGGACGTTGTTGTTGTTGATTTTGTTCTACTATTAATTTCGTCACGTATTTTCGTAAATGACCTGGGCTAAAAACTTTATTTAAAGCGTTTGTAAACTATAACTAATAAAATTAAAAGAAGGGTTGTATGAACAGAATCAAATTTTACATTATGTAGAAGAATTAATGTGGTTGTTAATGTTGAAACTAGATATTAAGAAATCAAAGTTTAACGGGAAAATGTATATTTCTTTACAAAAGTAAAGGATTTATTTTATACTCTAAAAACATATCTCTGTATTTATTGTCGCTTATTCACTGCAATTAAACTGAAGCATAGTCAAGTAGGAATTACCATTAAGAGCGATTTTTTATTAAAATTGTATACTTTATAAATTTGAAATTCTATATATGGTATTAGGAAATTTTGAAAAATCCTTAAGGAGTTACAAATTAACTGGGCAGAAATAATAGACGGTTTACTATATTCTGTAAAAACTCTTCACTATTCTACCTTATAATTTTGGAATAATCGTTAGTAATATAGCTAAACTCGCACAGTAAACTTACCTAAGGATTGCGTTATTTTTTATCTAAATGCATCTGTTAATTAAGTCATTTTGTTTAGTTAGGTTAGGTTAAGTTAGGTTAGGTTTATTATGTAATCTAATATTTTAAGATGAGTGACAAAATATTCTCCGAATTGTAACTTTGATATTTGTCAAGTTTTATTATGCTTGAAGTCACAATGTTCTAGTTGCTAGGCAACCAATAATTCGCGGTGAAGGCAACCGAACAAAATAGATTATAGGAGAGGTAGAATTTTATTAAATGTACATTTTCTCTGTTTAACTTGTTTTTACATTGATTAATTACCAACTATAAGAAATATAGTGTTTTATTAACAGTCAAAGATTTTTCGTAATGTCGGAAATCACTTTTTTTCGTTTTTTTGAAGCCATGAAATGTGAAGATCAGTCAAAAAGTAGGTAGAATTTTTCTAACCTTTCACTTTGAGTAATGAGTAAATAAAACTAATACAATTCGAACTACTGAAGTGAAAACTAGAACTTGATTTAGTCTATATAGACAACTACTGTACACAAGTGCGTCAATATTTCCAACACCATAAACTGTTTTAATTTTATTCCATTGTAATCAAAACTTGTATATTCATATTTGTTCAGTGTGATATTCTCCCTTCAGCCATCTTATTGTTTAATCAAAATGAAGATATTTCTTAGCAAACAGATCGAGTGTTATTATTTATTTACTGTTATTTTATCTAACGAGTAATATATTTTCATTTCCTTAAAAATATTCATTTTACGAGTTCTGATATAAATATCAATATTATACATTATATTTTATGTACCCGTAAGGGATTAGTCAGAGTGAATACCGTTTTTTTAATCCCGAAAGACCCTTGCTGCATCTACACTTTTTTCATGTAGTCTTGGGTTAGATCCCTTTATTTCATCCTATCTATTAGGTCTCTCCTGACTATCTCTTGTTTTCTTCCAGTCCTAACGCTATTAGAGTGGTTGAGGGCTGAAAGTCTTTATTTTATGTTCTTTATGCGTTTTTGGAGATATTTGACATAAAATATTTAAATGCCGCCATTTTGAAAATACACAAAATAACGGTCTAGTTTTTTTTGTACAGACGCAAAAGGTTACGTACCATATATGTACACCAAATTTGAGCTCAATATCTTTTCTATTTTCAAAGATGTTAAGTGTTTAGTAAAACAAAAACAAAATTGCAGATAATTCGAAAACCAACCATTTCTGGACTTATGTTTATAGTCATTTGTTTTCTTATTTTAAAACCTGGTGAATTTTGGGACAATATTTTCTAGACCCTATGTATATATAAATGTGTTGATTTCATAACAGTGAAACAAATTATTGACTCACTATCTATTTGAGAAATAATTATTGTAGAACTTGTGAGCAAGTTTGATTAAGGTTATGTAGTTGATGTGATACCAAGTCGTGTTGAATTAGCAATGAGTAACTAACTGAGCGAGGGCAAGAATGACAACAGAATACCAAATGGATTTTGTATAACAGAGTTTAGAAACGTTTTGTTTTATAAGCAGAAATATTTATTACAAATTTGGCAACATTGTAATTCTTTTTTAATCGTACGAAGAAACTTAAAAAAAGAAAAAAATACTTTAGAATGTGATTAAGTTTAATATTCAATACAAAATAAAAATTCCTAAATTATTACTCTTAAAGGTGCACAATATCGGAACGGGACTATAGCATTAGCAGTCTGTAATCTTATCAACAAAACTGGTGTATAAGGTGATGGTTTCTTATATAAACATTGAACCAATCATGTGTAGGAAAAAAATATTTTAAATTGTCAATTATACCAAATGATGTTTATATAATGATCGGAAAGTAAATATAATATTAAGCAGAAGTATTTAAAAACATCCTTTTATAGAAATGATTTTCTGATATTTACCATCCACATTAAAGGTGGTCATTACTGAAAATATGCCAAAATTTCTTTTTTAGAGAATTTGTTTTATTTTATAATAATGTTCCTCTTTATTTTCTGAACAAAAAAAGATAATTTTGCCCATTTGTTTTTATATATATATATATATATATATATATATATATATATATATATATATATATATATATATATTTGAGAATTTTGTTTATAACAATGCATAAGTTGGAAATTTGCCAATTTAGGAAACTTGCATACAGTTTTACTGTTATTTTATGATAATATATATTATTACATATACATAAAACAATATTTTATAATGTGTCAACATCTATTTTCTTAGACTTATTTTTTTGAAAACGTGTGATAATACAATCAGCTGACTTTTTACAGAACAGTATAAAGGTGAATTCTTTCGTGCTTATTTATAGTGGAACTGTGTTACTTGTTATAATTGAAGTGAAATGAGAATAAAAAATTCTGTTATCATTATCCAAGAGAAATGTGAAAAATGTTGTAGTTTGATGGAAAAAAGAGCAAGCCCAATGTTGAAATTAGTGGAAGTTCCTATTGATGAAGTTGAAGTAGGATTGAGTGAGGTTATGTCAAAAATTTTATAACATCTGTTTCTCTTTCATTTAAGACTCAGTTTATCAAAATTGAACAGATAGATTTTGAGGAATATCAATTTTTAAAGAATAAAATTTAAAGAAATAAAAATTGAAAAAAATAATATTAAAAAATATATTTGTTTAAATTGGACCAAAACAAGATTTCAAAAAAAAATTAATTTAATATTTCAAGTAACAAAGATTTTCAATACTTCCAGTAGCGAAACCCCCTTAATGATTTTTTTTTTTTCAACTTTCCCGTTGCATTACATGTATCTAAAATAAAAAGTAAGGTTTCCAGAACACTTCTTTAAAAAATTTCTTTAAAATGGTTTGCAGTTTTGCATCCCTATGGTAATGCACATCCTTAATGAAACAAAGGCCATCATTAGTGTTTCACAGTGAAGAGTATAAATACCTGCCGCTTAGACGAACTCATTTAAGTGTTTTGTAATATTTGTTCTTGAATACGTTTTAATATTAGTGGAAAGTGGACATGTGATACATAAATTTCATGTAAAATTTGATAAAAACACGATGGTGAAAGCAGTTTTTCAATAAATGCTTTCGTTTTTGAGTTACATATAAGCATTCAAAGTTCAATGACGGAAAATCCCATTAGCACTAAAACTGAGTAAAATGCGCGGTCGAAGCTTTTCACTTTTATCAATAAGTCAACTGTTATTATTCACTTTAAATATTACAAAATTTGATTTTTAAATTATAAATAAATGTTTTCGATCATAGTTACATTACTAATACAATAAATTTTGAAAGCTTACTACTCTACAAAAAATGTTCAAAGTGTTTCCCCTCTACAGATTGGCAGAGCGCTAACCTCAAGTTATATCCGTTTATGAAAGTAGGTCTAGTTTAAATCAGCTGTTTGCATTACGTTAAACAATGTAGCTTATTATCTACTCATTTTGCGTGCAAAATTAAGTTGCAGTGGTTCAAAATTACTTTCTGGTTCGTTATTGGGTGTATTCTACAGGAAAAACACAATAGAAAAGTTTCGAAGGCGCATTTTACCACATTTTATTACTTACACGATTTTTCCATCATTGCTACTTTCAATGCTTATTACTACAAAACCAAGGTATTTAACAAAAAAACGGCTTCACCATTGTTTTTATAGTAAACATTTACATGAAAATCATGTGTTATATATCCATCTTCTTATATATAAAATAAATTTTGATTCAATATGGTTGATCCAAGATGGCGGACAAAAATTTAAAAACAAAAAAAAGTGTAATTTTTTTAATTCTGTAGATACGCATTTGTTTCTACCTCCAAGTATCTCTCAGTAATGCATTATAAAGCCGTTTCCACACTTAAAAATCACCTTTATATATATATATATATATATATATATATATATATATATATATATATATAATAACATAAATTAAAGGCGCTTTAACCCTTGAATACATGACGCTAAGAAAAGAATAAGAATTGGTCAGGAGAGAACTAATAGGAAAAATAATACATGAAAAACTGAACATATCCAGCTAGATTTCCTCGGAATTCCAAACTCACACTCAGTTTAATGAGCCCATAGGGGGGGGGGGGAGGTGAATAGTTTCCAAACAGGTCTTGTAAGGGATAAATGAAGTACATCCATATTTTTTTCTTTTTCCAATTTGAGTTTTGTTAATTCCTTACCACCACACCCCACCTTTTATTAATGTTTTAACAATTACAAGATAATTATTTTAAGATGTAATCTATAGTTTAGGTCTTTTTTTAAGTACTAATTGTTCTGTTTACTATGTATACAAAATTTTATTTAAAATATATCAAATAATTAATTAATAAATCTCTTGATACGAATTTACTATAAATTAATAAATCATGAAACCCTGAGGGTGTTTTAGTTAAACTAATCTTAATACTGGGAAGTTACCATTATATTTCATTGTACTTTCCTCTTTTATTTTAACCGTTCTCTATAAGGTTTTTAGCTTAGTTTTATATGCTCATTTACTGATTGCAACTGAATATGGCGATTTTGTAGGTACTGTATTGTAAAAGTATTTTTGTGTGTAAATAAGAGTTTTTCATCCATAATTACTGATTACGATTTATCCACAATATATTTAGGTAACGTTGTAAACCGTCAGTGGCTCACTGTAGTGAGTGTAGGCTTGGTAATCACTCTTTTCCATCTGGTCTCTCTTGACCAACTACTGTTCTTTCCCGACTCTGACGCTATTAGAGTATTCGACGATTAGGGGATCTTTATATTATGTTAATTTCTTCCGCTTTTTCTAAAGAGAAAATGATCGAGAGATTTTAAAAATTTAAACAACAAGGAAAAAAATAACACTATAATATAACTATTCAAAATTCAATCACAATTATAATAAAATTTATTACACTTTATATAAATGTCCTTTTAAGTAATAAAAATTCTACTGTATTACACAAATACATGAAAATATACTTTCATGTTTTCATTTACTTCAACAAATGTATGTAAATAATATTGAAATATTAGTTTCCATAAAATGTAGAATAAATTAAATACACTTCTCGGCATAATATCCTGTAGGAAATATCTTGCCTCGTACTTTAAATAGAATTTTAATTAAAAGAGAATATTCTACCACGAGTCTCGTCTAATCTTCTACAAAAAGAGAATATTAATGACTTAATCTTTATTAGCAAAGTTCTCTCCCTTGGTGTGTATACTCTATGAAGTATTGCAGCTTCGTATTTGTCTTTTCCAATTTAAATCCCTTAAGATATTGTGTCAAACCATGAAATGAGTCCAGAAGAAGTAACATTATTTGATAAGATCGCAGTTAAACCTATATACATTCTACATAGAAAAGGCAAATTTGTTTAACTTAAAGCTGAACTCGGGTTGGCGTCGGTTTAATTAAATTGTCGTATTGAAGGAACTTCTTAACCTTGTACTATTCCAATTTAATGGATGAGGAACTTGGTCCGAACACGAAAACATCGCCGGATTGCCAAGATGGCCGAAATTAGCTTTAATTGGTTCAAGTGTATAAAACTCATCGTCCAGTATCAAACTTCTCTGAGTTAAAAAACTGAACCGTTGATATTTGACTAAAATCTCTAAATAATTATTCTGTAAACAGTTTATTACTTATTCGATTTTATAGTTTTAAAACTAGGTTAGAAGGTACATTCTATAGTTATGACACATGTATGGTAAGGTTAAAGTTATATCGTCATTGGAAGAATATATCTGAGCTGCAACTCCTTGAGGGTGTAGCAATCCCAAGACTTCTAGCTGGATTTACACCTTTCTTCATCTAATCTTGGGTTAGATCTTTATCACGTTTTTCTTAACCAACTCGTGTTCTCTTTCGAATCAGATGCTGTTTGAATATGTTACGCTTTCATTCGTTTCCAGTTGTTTTAAGCGGATGATCCCTGCAAAGTTTTTCAGCCCACAAAGAAAACAACCCAAGCTAAGTGTAAGCCATAAGCAAAATCAATAAAAAAATAGTAAAATTATTACACCTCCCTGGCAGTTGTATCCGGCAAACTCAAGGTTAAAATAATCAAATACCAATAAATATGTCTCACAGAATGTGCAGATGTTAGTGCAAAACTAAAACATTATGTTCAGCAACATTACTCACGTGCCCATTTCAATCAATATGAATAAAGAAATTTAAAAATCTGAAACAAAGAGAAGAGAGGGGAGAGAGAGGGAGAGATGGACTGGGGATTTAGTGAGGTCCAGACAACAGAATGAAAAACATAATTAATATAAAAGTAAACAAAGGTGTAAATTAAAAGGAAACAAGTGTTTTTGAGTTTTTTTTTAATAAGTGTTTTTCCATATATAAAGTGTTTTCAGAAAACTGTATCTAAATGTATATATAAGGAACGAACATAGAGACATTAACTTCGTAAGTAAATTAATAGAATAATATAAAATATATGTAAGGCACAATTTAAAAAGGACACAGAAATTGTTTTTAGAATTTCCAAATAAATATTATCTTTTAAATAAAACAAAAACCTAATAAGTAATAACTTTAAAAATTGCATAATAGATTTTGATATAATTATGAATCCGTGGTGAAAGTTTTGATAAATAAAGATGGAAAGCATGTCATGTATTTAACTATACATGAGTAGGCTAAAGAATAAATTTAAAACTCAAAGTTATAGCAGCATTGATTATCCCTTGTTCAATTTAGAAATACCTCAAAACACAGCCAAGCTAGAAAAATTAATTTTAAGGATTTCCTATTTTCAAAAGTGATGAAATTATAAAGTTCATTTGAACGAAAATTAAACCTTACAAAGAACTACCGAAGTATTTCATAATCAATGAGCTGTTTTAGTATGAACAGATTTGAATCCACTAATATTAGTTTTCATTTTAGGTTGGTGTTACAGTTATTGTGATTTAAGAACACTTTTTGGTTTATTCTTAATTTACAATAACAACAGCGTTAGATATATAAATGAAACCAAATAACTCGTAAAACACGAACAAAAGACTGCTATAAGAATCCAGTTAATTTTGCCTACTGTGCGATTGTGATAGGATAGTATAATAAACGTAACTGGATATATAGAAGACTTGGTTTTTGTGATTAGGGGGATATCGATATTGTGAATATCGCCACATTGCAACTTGTAGTTTTATCTTTAGAGATAATGAAAAATATATATTTTGGAAATAAATACTTACTTTTACTTTACTTTATCCAACGCCATCCGTCCTTAGCAGTTCGGCCATTAGACGACGAGCCTCCCAGTAGCGTGTTGCGATGTCATCGGGCATGTTCGTGAGGTTGGTGAATGTCATACTAGTAAGGTGAAGGGCGTCCTATAAAATAGAAATAAATAAAATCGGGCATTGATAGAAAAATATCAACAAGAAATGAAATAATCTAAAGAAAACGTTATAGTCTAGTGTCGCTATCAGAGGAGATATCAAACACAAGCAGTGAGAGAATGAGGATTAAATATTAAAACGACTATCCCAAAACAAACTTCGAGGCGAGGAAGTGAAAGTTTAAAACTTTGCATTCACGTTAGTACTACCTTCACAATCGCTGGTGAAATCTAAATTATGTAAAAATATTTTAAACAGATGTCTCAATTTAAAAATGTACAGAAAAAAATCGTTATATACAAATTATACTGGAGTAAATAGTTATCTGAGGATTCGTCTTTTTAATTAAAAAAGTTTCAACTGAATAAAATACGTTTTATTAAGGCACGACAAAAACATTTTATACTAATTTGTATCCTTCTTAACTTAGAACGCTGAAAATAGTTTTTATTTTTTAGAGTAAAGCTAAGATTTATACCTATTTCTTGCTTTGTAAGTGAATGTTTTTAATTTTGTAATTTATAATTTATGTTTTAATCAAAAACGTCAGGTAAAAGTATAACCGATGAACACAATTACCACGTTTATATTTCAACCAGACATATTACATTAATTGTAAATATTTTGAAAGCAGTTTTTTCCGTCCAAGAAACATATTATACTAGAACAATCTCCATAATCACCAGATTTGACACCACGTGACGTTTCTTTCATCAGTTATTTACCTTTGTTTTGTTCACTGCTCACAGTCATTCTTTCTTTCTGTTTTCGAATGGTTACGTTTCGCCTATTATTCAGGCTTTATCAAACCTCTTTAATGTTGTTTCTTCTTACATTGGTTTAATGCATTCAAAATAAAACACATACACACAACATTTATGAATAACATTTATGTACAAAATTAACTTCAACATTTAAACATTTCGAGTTAATTTAATGCTCTTGATACAATAATAATGCTTGTGTATGGGATGTAAACCATAATGATAATCTCAGTCTACAAATGTATTTATTGTTTGATAAAGTATCAGCTGATTTAATATGCTTTTAGAAAATATTTACAACAAATATTAATCATTATATATAATTAATACATTTCCCTTTTCATGTGATAAAATAACGGTACGTTTAATCCAATTTTAAACCGAAATTCTATGCTCATTTAGACAACGCTGATTGAAATGCAAAATACACAACAATGTAGCCTAAATGGGCTGTAATTATTCCGGAGTAATTCAGGATGTGTAATTGTAATTGTAGAGAACTCCATTTGTGTTTAATAGAAGTGGAGATGATGTTATATATCTGTGTTAAACTCTACCTTAACTGTTGTTATTTAGGCGCCACAATAGCAGTGAGGTGTCTGACACATTTTAACGTTATTTTTTCCCATGGGGTGTCCTTATTTTTTTTTCAGCTTCTCGTCCTCGTTTGTCTTGCAGGTATCTCGTATATTGCGAGAAAACATAAAATAGAATTGGAACCACACCGTCCTTTAACTGTGTTAATAGGAATAATAAACACAAGTTGTCTACTGCACGAGCGTCTATTTAATTGCTGTCGTTGTCATTGTATAATTTTATTACTCTCGTTGGCGTAAGTACTCTCATGTTACATTTAACAGAATTTCTATCGAAACTTTAATTACAACAGTTTTAAAACAAAAGTCTTAGTATGATACACAAGTAATAAAAGTTGTGTGCTTTGCAATGTGTCATAAGTTTTATGATACAGTAATTAATTTATAACGGTGTTACATTTATAACTTCGTATATTAAAACAAAACTAAAAATGTTGTCACAAATCGTATTTTATACGCTTTTCTATAATTGACTGTTTTGATATAAAATGTAAAACTTGAAAAAATAAAATGAATATACATAATACGTATTAAAACAGAAAATGCAAATATGAATCTACCGCAAACTACAAATAAAACACTAAAACAATTAACGTTAAAAATGTTAGTTAACCCTTATGTACGTTTCGGTAACATAGCTACCATCCTCAGAGGGACATAACCAATACTAAACTAAGTGTAAGAGTGAGACGACTTATACAGGGTCAAGCGTGCGTAGCGCTTTTCCTAATTCCACACTCCACAAACCGGTTTCCCCGTCTACCTAGACAGTGGGAAGGGCGACGTACCGTTCAATCCAACTACTCTAATATTACTCATAATTATTAAGAAGTTTAAAAGCTATGGAAAAAACATATATATATTCAAGATGAAATACAAGTTAAAGTTCTCTAATGTAATTAATATTTAAAAAATGATAGAAAAACTCTACCATATGTATTAAGTCAGAATTAAAGAGTTAAAAATAGGCCAAAATGTTCTTGATATAATAATCAAGATATTCTGTATTGACCCCTTATCGAAATTCAATAACAAATCATTTTCAGCCTTAACAATGAAAATACTTTCCAAGCTATCCAACTTTTTATTGTTCCTAATTTCTTTAATCAAACTAACATTATTCATTCCTTCATAAAAAAACATGGTCACAAATGTTAATTTTTCATGTCTGTCAAATTTAATATGCTATAAATGCTCTTCAAATCTCGATATAACCTTTCTCCTAGTTTGACTAAGATAAAACATATCACATGAGTCATAAAATCTAGACTTCTCCAACATCGGAATTTTATTTATGGGATAACCTAACATTGTCTTAGGTTATTTAGTTTTTAAATTTAAATTGTTGAAATTTACCTTTTAAAAACCTTCTTTAAATGTGGAATTAAAAGGCAAACTTATATATATCTTCCTGTTGGAGAGTCGTGTACATTTTTCTTACATAATTTAATTAGACAAGTTAAAATAAAATGATTAAAAAACCCACATGTAGAAATCATTTTACTTCACTGAATAGAATGCCATATATTCATCTGTATAAAATGACTGGTTACAGATAGTATAGCTATGCAAACATTTCATAAAAGCCTTGAATATCGACTGTTTCTAATGTGCAATTTCTTGTTGGGTAGGCCTATATCTTTGAACTGTACATAGCGATTTTAGTGAAACAAACGAAATTCGATGGAAACCATTTTAAATATGTATGGAAAAATTTAATATATCTAGAATAGTTTTTCTTTTATTATTATAGTGGATGCATTTTTCAAACATCGAAAATCCGCCAGAGTTTTTATAGTAAAACTTTTTGATCTTAGAAATTTTTTTTTTCTCCAATCAATAACATACTTGGATATCTTTAAATATTTATAAAAGAGATACTTTGAGACGATTGCAAAAAATATATTGACTTTTATAGCCTGGAAATTGCGGTATAAGTCTTTATTTTGGACGTGGATAGATACTGTTTCCTAGATATCAATATGTGACCAATATATGAAAATATTTCTGTGATTTGGGATATTCTCAGTCAAGTCAATTTTGACTGGTCAGACCTAGCTTTATACCTGGGTTCTTTTTTTAGTTTACTAGTTTTATTTTCAGTTTCCAACATGACTCTTGGCTACCAGGCTACCAGACTACTTGACCACTAGGTTATTAGGCTAGACTATTAGACTATTACGTTACTTGGTTACTAGACTATATTGGCATTTTCACCTTTTTCATATTTTATTTATATCACTTGATAACGGCAGATGACTTATACTCTCGAAACGTTCCGTATTAGTTTTTGAATACACAAATGATATTAAACCATATCAATAATTAATATAAACAATACAAACTTATCAAACAATTTCCCTGTTTATTTCCAACATATATAGAATAAAACTCGAACACAAGTGTTCACAAAAATTACGTTCACTTAATCAAACGCGTTTCAACTACAAAGTCGCCATCCTTAGTGATACATGGCTACTAAACTATAACTTGAAACGTGTTTGATAATGTAAACGTAATTTTTGTGAGAACTTGTGTTTGAGTTTTATTCTCTCTAATGTTATCTCACAATTCAAGCTCAATATTTGTTTATTTTCCAACTTGTTTATTATTTTGTATAAAAAATCCAAACTTTTAATCCCTAATTTTCTACCGACAATCAACTATCATTTACGTAAATTACTGGTGGTTGAATCTATATACACGTAATTTGAAAGGTCTTAATCAGTAGAAACACAGTAACAGTTGCTATGGTTACCGTAGATTATTATATAAAGAGATGGAATTTGTAAAATGCACATGTGGCATATGGGTGGGAAAATAATTAGGTTAATAGATTGATTAAGTTAATACATTTCACTTGGATATGGTTTTCTGATAAATTTATTCTGACAATAAATGTGGTGAAATATTTTTGTTGTTTATTTCAAACTCGAAAAATTATCACTTTTTATAATTTCAAAAATAGACAACAACAAATGTTTTGCTTGTAGGCAATATTTTGAACTCTAACTACCTTATAAACACACAAGCGTACTTTCAATACTGCATTTAATTTTGGCGTCAATACAAAAACTACTATTGTGTTGTCGGTAATGCCTCGATGAAAGGGCCCTCTAACTTTTGAACTGTTCAACAGATTTATTGAAATTTTGACATAAATAACCATATCAGCTTAAACCACGAATAATTTAATGCTCTAAAAAACCAAGGTTGAATATTTCAAGATTTTATTTTTACTAGATACATCAAATTTAATATCTTGAAACGCTGAACACAAAAATATTTAATAACTCTTTATAGAGTGTGTTCAGAAAATGTCGTGCCTAACTTTAAGTGATATATGTGTCAAAATAAAGAAAAAGAAATTTATAAAATAAATAACCCACGTTTTTCACGTTATATATAAAAAGACGTTGCAAATAAAAAATAAACTCAAAACTATAATAATTAATTTCAAGACACCTGTGGGCATAAAATTAACAATCACACATTTTATAAACTGGCTTCAATTTCAGACAACTGTTTGACACATTAGATAAAAATACTGTTTCATCAGTGACTAACATGATATATACAGAAGCTTATATACAGCATCATTAATCATTCTCCAGTAAAGGCACCTCAGGTTTAAATATTGACTAAGTTCAACTTATAACTCATTGCTATTGGCAACGAGTTACACAAACTGCAGCAGGAAAATGTGAAAGATTTATTGGAATGTAAGGCACTGTGAAGGCGAATATGATGGATTTGAATGAACGTGTTTTCAAACCATACAGAATATATCGTATTCAAATTAAAGAAAGAAAAAACAGGTAGATTACATTCTAAAGAGCGAAATAAACAATTCAATATTAATGAATGTTTGTGACACACAAACTTGAGTCCTTTAATTTCACATTGAATAGTACCAATGACTACATAAATACTATAAGACACGACATGACCATGTTAAATATTCCACGCTTATTCTTGAGTTGTCCAATACCCGCTAGGTCGCTCTGCTAGAGAATCTGAAGTTGGTGTGACTGGCGCTAGGTGGCTCTACGGTCAAACAATGTTTCAGGCGGGTAAGAGAAAACGCACTGATGCCACATATGGGACCAGAGATGCGAGGGAAGGTCGAGAATCGCTTATCTCAGCGCACAAACTGACAACACTGACTATGGTGACGGAAGTAAGTGAGAAGGTTTGTGAGAGAGAGGTCAACAGTTGTACAGTCTCAACCAAGTGGGATGCGTACAGTCAAGCACCTGCTGCTAGCGCTTTCTGATAGCTGTGTGTCAAACTTGTGACGAACAGCATCCGTAAAGCGTAGACTATTTCCCTATCCTATGTCGTGTCTTATAGTATTTATGTAGTCATTGATAGTACTGTACTTATAATCTGTAAGTATACTGTAACTTGGCGTCTGAACCCTTGGCTACCTGCGAGCGGCCGGAACCGTCCCCCGGTCGCTCCCTTCCTCACACAGCTGTGTCAGTGATGAGTCACCTACTAGCGTTAACACTGCACTGTTTAACTTTTTTATGGGAGACACAATTTTAAATTTTATTCATCATAGTTAAAATGTTTAGGAAAATATAAGCAAATTGATATCAAACACGGCAATATTCTGTTTGTAAAAGCCGCCAGTAGAAAGCTCTTTACACAGCTACTATTTTCATAATCACATACTTATTATTTACATGTTTACGTACTATTTACATACATTGGTGTCGTGTTTGGTATCAATTTGCTTATATTTTCCTAAACATTTTAACCATGCTGAAAAAAATTTAAAATTGTGTCTCCCATAAAAAAGTTAAACAGTGCAGTGTTAACGCTAGTAGGTGACTCATCACTGACACAGCTGGGTGAGGAAGGGAGCGAGGGGGGGACGGTCCGGGTCCAGACGCCAAGTTACAGTATACAGATAATAGGTGGCCTGCATATTTTAAAAGAATTACATATACCTTAAACGTTGAAAATGCAAATATATTTCTGATTTTTTAAACACTGAAAAAAATATATAACTATAGTGAATATTACATTGGGTCTAGAGTAATTGATTAACCCTTTACTATGTAAAGTATGTTTTAAGGCTTTACGACCCTTAGAGCCTCTCACTTTAGTGAGTACGGGTTGTTCAATCCCGAAGGAACCTAGTTGGATCGAAACTTTTTTCATGCAATCATTGGTTAGATCCCTATCATATTCCTTCAGGTCTATCATAACCAACTCTTGTAGTTTTACAACTCTGAAGCTGTAAGAGTATTCAGGAACTAGGGATCTTATTGTATAAACATTTCTTCCATCTTTTAGGCGATGATGACCGTGAGGTTTTCCCTTTTAAACAACAAACGAAAATAATATTCAATAATATTTGAAGTGAAAAATATACCACCTCGAGTGGAATTGAGCCCAGGACCTCCTCTCTAGGCGCCAATGCTCTACCAACTGAGTCGTTTCCCAGCATAGGGTGTACACTTCTCACTTGATTTTTTTTTTTCCTGCAATTTTCGAGTTATCAAATTTAATACTATAGAAATTAAGTTACTACGCCTTAAGGCTTTGTGATGAAATAAAACCTAAAGTTTATCATAACAGGAAGAACAGATTGCGCACTGAATCTGAAAGACGTATATAAAATTCAACATTTCTTGTACTATAACTTTTTATATACAATAACTTTACAACTGGAAAGCACGTCTGTATTGAAAACGACTGCACTAGATTGCTATTAAACTGAACTCTAATACTTGATTTGAAACTAAATTGGTAAATTGTTATAAAATTCATGGCGTAGAGTTAAAAGAGATCATTTTAAAAACAAACAGAGAGTTTAGAAAGAATTGTAATACATGAAAATTTCTAAAAATGAAAAACAAAATAGTTGAAACTGTCATTAAAATAACGAATTTTATCAGTTTTGACGAGTGTATTTATACAGTATTATAACAGTATGAGCCAGTACGAACATTATAAAAAATGGGTTTCTGTAATAAATCTTCATAGAAGCGCACTAAACGCACAAACTATATACAGGGTAACTTGAAGTAATAATTGCCATTCATTGAAAACACTACTGAGCTTTTACTTTCTTAGTGTTTTGTATTATGTGATGAATACCATAATTTATGTAAAGATTTTTGTGAATAGAATCGTTTACTAGACCTTTGAGCGCATTAAATGTCAAGTCTGACTTCTGACCACCTAGAAAAAGGAAGAAGAGAACATACAACAAAGACCTTGACACTCTAGTAATAGTTACAGAGTTCCTTAAACAATAAGGATAAAAATAGTTAACAATCTCGAAGGACCTCGCTATCGCCTATTTTATCAGTTCACTTTTGTTTTCTTTCCTAACGCTATTGGAGTATTCGAGTGCTAGGAGTATTTCTTCCATAATCTTTCTTCTTCTTTCATTGAGATTTATTCAAGAATTTTTCGCTTGCAAACAACAAGGAAATTGTCCCACTTATTTTGTTGAGTTGTCTTGTACAGGGAACCAGTATCTTGTCAACAGAATAACTTCCTCCTCAAACCCTCTCACTTGTCCTTGAGATTGTTTAGGATCTTTCCGTGTAATCTTGGTCCACTTAACGAGTCCATGGATATAACTTCTAATATATAGCCTACTAGATCATGGTCAGTCTTCGTTCAACGTCAAACACACCCATATTGTCCTAATCGTCCACTTACACGACCAGTTTACTCCAGATTGTCCTGGAGTCCACATCATGCTAACCATTTTTTTTCCGGTCATGTATTGAATGCTCATTTGTACTCCACAAGAAAAATTCAACCACTTATCTGTCAGAGGAGATCATCAACTAATCAACTTCACTTTCCATGAGATGATATTAAGACAGCTGTAATGTAGTGATATAAGCAGCAGTGTATTCTCCACAAATACAAGGATCTCTCCAAGTCCATACAAGGCTGCTTGAGTTGGTTCCTTGTCATCGAATTAAGTCATTCGATACTGTTTGTTTTTAGTCATACGGCAATGAGAGGAAAGGTACATACCTTTCACATTATTTGAAAATATAAGAAGGTTTGTGAACTGTTTCATTTTACGGTCCAACAGTTTAGTACAAAGCAAAACAGCAGAGATGTTCATTCATTTTAGATATCATTTTAAAATTGTTGGCAATAAATTTAATCTTTTTGAAAAGTGATTTTGTTATTGTTAATAATTGATTTGGCAACAACGATTTCATTTTGAAAAGAAAATTTAATAAAGAGGAAGAAGAATAAACGAAACAAAGTAAAGTAATCAATGAGACACTTTACTTGAGGATCTTAGGAGATGTTGGAGTGGAAACTATTTGTTTTATTTCTTCTTCTCCATTTTTGTTACAGTCTCTGCCGATATAATGCTTATTGTTTCTTCAAGTCACGTAAGCTTTGTGAGATGTTCTCCCTCAAGTTTTATATTTCAAAAGATAACCTATAATATTAATACTCAGCTGAGACACAGACATGATATAATGCGTGAAATTAAGAATTTTGTTTTCAATAATAACGTTTTTAATTTGTTTATTATCGCTGAAATAACTTTTGGACATTGTTGGATTTAAATTATGAAGCTCCAGAAAATTACCTGTTATACATTGCAGAACAGGTACCTAACCTCAAACAACAAGAAAAATTTAACTATGCACAGGGCGTAGTAAAACCATGTGTAAAGCAATGTTATTCGAAATCTAAAAATCCAATTTTTAAAATGTATTGTTAATAACACAAAACAGAGACAGACAGATTCCACCAAAGCAATTCCAGACTTTCAAACTTTTGGTTTAGTTTGACTATCAGAACATTTCTAACAATTGTCACTTCCTCCAGAATCACTCGTATGCAGTGGACCAAAAGTGGTGATCAATTACTCCAATGTGTAAGAACAGTGAACTGCAGTTATCAATTCCTTAAATAGAGTGATTTTGTAAAATTGGTTTGCTTTAAACAATTACATTTTGAAAGACGCCATCAATGTACTTACCCAGCTCCATCGTAAAATGTAATACTCGCAGATATTCTAAAAGTTGATCTCTTGGGGTTGAGGTATATGTTAAATTGCATTGGTAGATCAAGTAGTCTCGACTAATAAGAGTGTTTGCTTAAAACAGTTGTTAGAGAGTTTCTGAACCTCATATTGTATATATCACTACTTTTTGACGTCGACTAGGCTTAGATCTGCCGGAACACTACGCATATCACATTCTTGAAACCTCAGGGTTTAAAATATATAAAAAAAAGTTGAATTTAAATAACTACTATGTCATCATAGAAGGATGGGATTGGTACCATTATATATAGAATTGAAATCATGAAATTTTTATTTAATTTTGGATGTTATAAGTTAAAAAACACACGGTTTAAAATCTTTTCCATTTGACATTTTCAAATAAAACTTTAAGTATTTCACTAAGATTCTATATGAAAAACACTATAATTGTTGATATTAAGTTACCTGTTCCTCTTTTAAATTTCGAAACCGCTATAGAGCACTTTCAAACGACAAAGGACGGACGGAATCACAATTTCTGTAAAGCCTTGAAACGTGAAAACTCCATTACCAAACTTACTCTTACTTCATATAATAGGTAAATAATAGGAGAGGGGGGAGGTAATAAAAAATAAATGTAACAATTCTCTGACCCCCTTAACCTAACCTATACCAATGACTACATAAATACTATAAGACACGACATGGCCATGTTAAATATTCCACGCTTATTCTTGAGTTGTCCAATACCCGCTAGGTCGCTCTGCTAGAGAATCTGAAGTTGATGTGACTGGCGCTAGGTGGCTCTACGGTCAAACAATGTTTCAGGCGGATAAGAGAAAACGCACTGATGCCACATATGGGACCAGAGATGCGAGGGAAGGTCGAGAATCGCTTATCTCAGCGCACGAACTGACAACACTGACTATGCTGACGGAAGTAAGTGAGAAGGTTTGTGAGAGAGAGGTCAACAGTTGTACAGTCTCAACCAAGTGGGATGCGTACAGTCAAGCACCTGCTGCTAGCGCTTTCTGATAGCTGTGTGTCAAACTTGTGACGAACAGCATCCGTAAAGCGTAGACTATTTCCCTATCCTATGTCGTGTCTTATAGTATTTATATAGTCATTGCCTATACCAACCCAACCTAACCTAACCCAACCTAACCGACAGATGAAACTTGATTTTAATGGTACATTTTATTGGAGTGTAGAGCATTACACATAATACTTGTCAACAACTATTTTTAATTCTGAGTCTTATAGATTATATTACCTATACTATAACAAACTAAAAAACGTTGTCAATAGATATTTAAAAAAGAAAAACAGAAACCATTTTGAAATATTTACCGTTTCTGCGTTGATGACCACAAAGACCACTAGAAAGACCAAGAACGTCTTCAACTCCGCCATATTGAAGAAGAGGTGAAGAGTTAAAACTAAAATTTCGAATTTAAACTCACTTGAGGATCGTACTCGAGTGAGAATTGAGTATTATCGATCAAAGCTACGCAATCTGTCGATGTAATGCTTATCCTTCCACAAATATGTCTTTCATAAGTCGGCTTTACGAGATGTTTTCTGTCAATGTCTCTACTTCAAATTCTGGATTATAAAATAAGCTCTTCCACTAGGAGGCTTAAATTGACGCAGTGGTGTGATGTGAGAAGCAGAATTTGATTGATTTGTTATTCAACAGGATTTGGTTAATCCTTTTATGTTACATGTTACAATCTATTTAGGGAAAATAGTAGAAATGGTGTAAACATATCAGATTAAAATGAAATGTGATATAGAGAACTCTAGTGTGTCGTATTGAATTCGGAATAATCGAATTAGAAATGTCAAGACGTGGGAATTTTTAAATATTGTTTTGTAAAAGTCTCCGTATTATTAAACACACACACACACACACACACATATATATATATATATATATATATATATATATGAAGATTTTAATTCTGCAAGTAATGGTAGCAACGACGACAAAATAAAGTTTCAAACCCTCCCAAGTAAATATGATAATGTCATAATTACGAGATCCTGCAGAACAGACATTCACACGAGTGCCGAAATATATAGGTAACTACGAGGCCCATTAGGACATTATCTGATGTCAATAAATTAGTAGGCCTAATATACTAAATTAAGAGATTACAAACACCTGTATAACAACCGTTAGAAATATATTTCGCTTTTGGACAAGACTACTTCATCATACAATACAATATAACAAACACACAGAATAAAATTCTCACAAAAAATACGCCTAAGTATCAGACGCGTTTCAACGACAAGGTCGTCCGCTTCAGTGATACAAGAGCTAAACCAATCAGTTACAGGAGCTAAGTTATAGTTCAACCTTGTCGTTGAAACGCGTCTGATACTTAGGCGTATTTTTTGTGAGAATTGTATTCTGTGTGTTTGTTATAGGCCTACTGTATAATTTTTCTCGTAAATCAAGTTCAACATTTAATATATTTCATACAATACAACTTAACATATCCTACAAGGTCCATGAAAATAACTTTTGTCCATTACTTTTATAAAATTGTGTGACGGGGTTGGGAGAGTACCATGATGATTCCATCAAATAGCCTTTCGTCAATATTAATCGTGTATACAGAATGTCACGTAAGTAGACCTAAACTGCCAAACATTAGGGAATGATTCTGTGGGTCAGGATAAAGAAAAAATTAATAATATAAATTTTTACGAAAACACTTAGTTATCCAGATATCCACCATTTTGTTTTTTACAAAAAAAAAAATATATATATATATATATATATATATATACCATAGGTTTTTAACACATAAAATGAAGAGCTTGCATTTGCTATTTTACTCAAATCTCCAACAGGCCTAATTCACTTAGAAAAGTTTCATTACTGAGATACCAAAGTTATCAGTTCAAAAGTATTTCAATAAAAACAAAATAAATTTCTATAAAAAAAATTAAGTTCACGGAAGATGAACCAGACAGAAGAATGAAATTTTGATCGAAGGTTATCGAAAAGCTCAACGATGATGTCGAATGGTATGAAGGAATTATTGTATTCTCTGATGAAGCTACATTTTACCGAACATGATCTGTAAACAGACATACTTGTAATTATTATTATAACACACAAAATCCACATATTATACACGACGAGGGCTTGAAATCAAAGGGTATAACTGTTTGGATTATAATTGTATGGATTTTCATGTTATATGGAAATCAAAAATTTGTAATTGATATGCAAATAAAATCACTTTTGTGAAACGTACCATTATTTTGTTATTCCACCATTTTGTTTTGATTGACCATAATATTTTAACTTATCACCTGGAGATAGGCCTAAGGGACGTTTTTTCCCAACAGGATGGAGCTCCTCCTCATTATGCTAATCTGACCAAAATAGTTTTATAACGAAATCTTCCCAACTGTTGAATAGATAATGGCAGCAACTTCATGGACTAGCTTCAAAGATCACAAAACTTCACTACTGTATTTGCAATTTTTTTCCAATGAGATATTTTGAAATAAAATTTATTCTCTCCCTATCGCAACAGATGGTGATTTAATGAAGAGGAATTACTGTTGTTATCACGACAATTTTTAAAAAGCGCCTATGAGTCTTTTTTAAATTTCGTTACTATCGGAATTATCAGCTTTTGGAATAAAGATCAAATTTGAATCAATAATAATTTATTACTCTTATTTTTTAAATTAAGTGTTACACATTTTCATGTTATCTGTAAATCAACAATTTGTAATTAATTGTTATGCAAATAAAATCATTTTTAGGAATCGTACCATTATTTTGTTATTCCGCCATTTTGTTTTGATTTACCATAAAAAAAACTCGATGTTATTTTCTTCATATATCTATGTAACATAACTGTAAAATGTCAAATTTGTAGATTGTTCCATATGCCCAGCATAATAATTCAAAAATAGCAACCTTTTCTTGGGATACCAGGTATATAGAGTCAAAATGTCTAATTATTTAAAAAATAATTATTAAAATATAAATTAAAATTGTCATTTAGTTCTGAAAGACACTGTATGTCAATATACGACATTGAAATAAATGCAATTAAACAAATAATAATAAAATAAAATAAAAGTTCAAAATTGAAACAATACACAGCAAGTGTATTTGTAGTTCTTCCTGATATATTTTATTATAATAGTAATAACCTTTCTCCTATGGGATATCTAATTTTCGTTTACTTAATTTTCTTTCTTAAAATCAAAGTGTATAAAAATCCGAATGGGTCTTCTGACCCATCCCAAAAACTCCTAGCTACTCATTTTGAGTGGAGGTAGGCCTACTACAAAAATTACGATTTTCCAGTGATAACACAGTTGATTGCTGAATACACACTGTCCTGACAATCTATATCAGTTTAAACCTCGGTTCCGATAAAGAGGATACCGCTGAATCATCAAAAAGCGGTGGAGCGCCTAATACTCCATGGTAGGCAACTTATCCTACAACTAAGTAATGTGGACATCTTAAAGTGTTATTTAACAATATTTGTTTTCTATTTAAATCGTTCAGTTTAATTACTTGTAATATTGTAATGATTTTCATGTCAGAATTGATTTCAGCCTAAGTACATATTCTGTAACCTAATACGAGGATAAAACAAAGTGCTTTATTATGCTAGGGGGTGTTATTTACACTCCCTTGAGAGTTATAAACGTTCTATTTTACTTACAAGTACTTTGTGTTCGGAATATACATACTTTAACGTCTACATATTTCATAATTAACTTGTAATAGTATATTACGTTGCCAGGTCGGTAAGTGGGATTTACAAGCGACCACTTGAAACACTTACTGGGCAATTTACGTACAATAATTGTCGTTATACTTCACAGGATTGATAACACACTCTAAACTCATTACGTTTTATTGAAACAAATTTTCTTACAACTTTAAATTTACGTTAATAGTAGAATTTGTGTTATTGTGGATGTTTTACAATTAGTCAGCTTTTGGTTGACGGAGAAATGTTTTTCTGTTTCGAAAATTAAAGGTCCTTCTTCAGTTTTAACGTTTAAATTTTTTTTTTTTTTTAATCTTAATTTCTTTGTTTCTTTCTTCTATTTACAGTAACAATATTTACAGAAATTTAATGACAATTTATAAAGTTGATACAGTTTATAATTTAAACTTCATTTACAGATAATTTTTGAATTGTAAAAATAAAATGAATGGATATGTCTCATTTTCATTGCACCACAACTAGTACATTTAACTAAAACACTTTTGTAAATTTGTATATACAAGAAATTTACTCAAAAAATAATTTGGGTATAAATTTTGGCTAATAAATAAAAATCGGATTGGATTTTAAAACGCTACTGAACACTGTTGTAGTAAATATAAATATTTAGGAATTTCCTTGAGCTTTAAAAAAACAAAAAAAAATTAATTCTATTTAATTACAAACCTATCAATGATACATGAACTTTCACAATTATCCATACCAAAAGCTCAAAAAATTAATATTCTAAGAAATATAATACACTTTTGTAATATGATACAAAATTGTTAATGACAGCGACTAAGGTAACGGTTTTTTTACCATTTCTCGTTACCACATATTCAAAATACCCGAATTTTAGTCCATATTAAATCAATTTTTGAGACATATCCTACATAAATTGTAAATTTTGCAGTCTTATACTAAATGGTTTCCTACATGCTGAGCGAAACCTTTTCTATTAGGATATCCAATCAAAAATGTTTCCGTATATTTAGGTCTTAGAGCCATTTACTTACAATATAAATCTCAGGGGTGTAAACTACAATATTTACACTTATTTGAGGTTATCCTTTAATAACAGCAATTAAAAGAAGTTTGTTATTGTTGAAATCAGCTGATGCAGGGTAAATTTTCTGTGTTGTACAAGTTAAAGAATTTTTTCCCTAGGAATAGACTGATAAAACAGCTGTTTTGTATATGTGGTGTAAAGAAAAATTGTTTTTATGCCCAATGTAGTACACTTTCTTTCAAAACACAATATGTGTTCAAAGACATATCAATATTTTCCTCATACAGGACTCCTAGATTAAATATTATTTATTATTAAAAAGCAATATCATACAATCAGAGCAATAAATAAGAAGTTTTTTTTTAATTTATGGAATTGAGAATTTTAATTATTTTTAAAAAAATTTATATTTTAGTTCAATGGATAGTACGAAGTAGTTTCAAAAATTGTAATATCGAAATTAAAACAAAATTCCCTCTTATTTGTAAGGAACAGTAAGTAGATAAGACTATAAATGTTTGGGTTCCTAGAAGCTTTGTATTTTAGTAATTTCTTAATTCCATCTATCTTTAAGTTTTAATCTTATTCAGCGATAATTTTTATTTTGTTAGTTTATTTACAAACTAATATTATTGAATTTTATAAATTGTGAACAGATTTCCTTATTACAGGATTACATGGGGTTGCTGGAGCAATGTAGTTACATCAGGAGCTCGCAGTAAGTACAGTCCTGATCCAAACTGAAGTTACCGTTTTTTTCAAATAATCTTGGATTAGTTCCCCCTCTTTTATCTTTTCTATCAGATCTCTCTTGAACAACTCTTGTTCTCTTTCGACTTTGACGTTATTAGAATATTCCAGAGATAGGTTCTTTTATTTCATATTCTTCTTCTTTTTTATATAAGTCGATGATGACCTCTAATCAACAATGATATAAATAAAGGACCGTTTGGTCCTGTTATTGGCCAGCCTTAACGTAACTAATTGTTTTACTTGCTACATTACGTTGAATTTCATTATGTTATTAATTAATACAATAAGGCACATGTGCTGTCCACCAAAGTTGTAAAGTCATGAGAGGAAATGTAAGAAACAGAGGATATGACATCCGAGATGGATTACGTTAATAACTGCCATTCATGGAGTGCAGACAAGATCACCATAAATCTGTCATCCTGTAAGAACAAAATAGTGTCATACAATACATTTTATTTATAATACTTTGCAGTTCCTTTTCCCTAGAGTCAGCTGTTTTTAAATCAACTTTCAATAATCTGTCTACAAGATATATAGACAAATATTGTAGTAGGAAATTTATCCTACATGACGCATACAGTAACATCTTTTACTTGTTCACATTACATAGTATGTAGAAAGTTATATACTGTATGATGAGCCAAACAAAATTAATGTGAAGTATTTCGCGGACCCGTACGGGCTTGCCAACTTCGAGGGAACCTGGATCTACACTTTTTTATGTAGTCTTTAGTTACATCCCTTTCGTTAGCTTTTCTACCAGGTCTGTCTTGATCAACTTTTGATCTCTTGCGACCCTTAAACAATTTGAGTATTCGAGGGCTAGGTGTCTTTAATATTGTAGTTTTTTTTTCTAACAAGAAAAATGTTTCTCGGAAATATAAGTTTTGAGGCCATCAAAGCCCAAAAGAGTCTTTTAGTCTGCATGTTTTACAACCCAAACAAGTGAGCCGATTTTTATAAAATTTGGAATTTGCATCTATTTTGATTTTTATATATGTACAAAGTGTCACAAAAAACTAAGCGAGCTATACAGGATCGGTTTCTATCTCCTATATATGAATAAAAGAAAAATGTTCAGTAACTTCATTGAATTCGTTTTATTAGTCCGCCATTTTTAGTTTGTTTATTAAATACTCCCCGGTAACTCCATGAATAGATAAGATGTTGAATATAAATATTCAAATTTCGTATAAGTATTTTGTACGTTACGGATACAAACATTTTATTTTTACAACCTTCAATATGTCGGCAGCTTAAATATTTTTCAAAGTTAAAGGTTTTGGAGATATTCGTCGTTAAACATTTTAAACTGCCACCATTTTGAAATTTATGAAAATAAAGTATTTGTGTTTGTTAAACTTGTAAATAGTAACATACTAAATGCTTATACCAAGTTTGAACTCAATATTTTATCTATTTCTGGAGTTAAAGTGAAATTTGTAAAAATACAAAAATGGTTTAGTTGATATAAACAGATATTTAATATTGTAATTATTTCTTTATTTATGCTTCTTTATTTATGGTGTGACCTATAAGAAACTAACCAAAATTTACTGGTCGTAAAAGGTTTTTAATATTTAAAGTAGACAATATTATTATATATATTTAATATGATTATTGTAATTAAAACCAGTTTACCAAAGTGGAATTATTATAATTTATGAGGGAATAGAAATTTTCTTTTATTTGAATTTTGACAAGTTGGTTTAGATTATAAATGTTCACATTTCTTTAAAAATTGATCAAAATTTCATCAGTCTATTTTGAGATATACAGACGTTTTCTTTGGCGCGAATTGTTCTTTTATTAAACCAATAAAAAATAATAACTTGGTGATTAAATTATTATAATAAATTTTACGTTTTGGTTTCGTGTAAGAGTGTGGGAGTATGTTTTCTTTTCTTTATGGAATCCGAAAATAACATAAATGTTGTAAATAAATATGTATATTGGGTGTATGAGAATTTGTGTCCTCTTTAAATCCATTTCGATTTTTTCGAACTTTAAAAAAATGTTATTTCTTAAAATATTGATTGTCAATTAATTTATTTTGCACATTTGTTTAATAAATGGTCTGAAAATGAAAACATGACAAATCAAATTGTGTTTCCAAATTCTTAAGTGAACTACAACTCCCAGAAAGCAGCAATGTTTGCTGAAACTAAAAATGTTTTAAAACCTGATTTGTATATTTCCAACTACAGCTTAATTAAACAAAACAGGTCGTTTTATACACACCAAAAAAACCTCCATTTTAGTTTATATCATGCACGAATAGGGAAGACAAAAATAAAGATAGCTCCTGTGTGAGTGTAAGTACAAGGGGTGAATTACTACATAGGTTATGTATGGTTGCTAGGCAACGGGGGAATCGAGGTCAAGGAAACATCCAATGTAGAGTGTGTTTATAGGTCGAGGTTAAAATATACGTCTGTCTGAAAGTGAATTAACTTAAAAGTCTTCAGGTAAACTTCCTTGCTTACTTGACCAGTATACGGAGGTATAAAGTAAATTTATAATCGTTAATAATTACGACTTACGTTTTTTTGTCTAAACTTCATGTGTTTGAGAAAAGAGAAAGAGTATTTTCGACAAGCTCTCCGACCACCATTGTTGTCGTCTGTACGTGAGCACATAGCTATCATAAAAATGAAGAAGGAAACAAGAAATTTTGTATAGGGGTCTATAGTGTGCTTATATTGAAAATTTGTTTAAATTGCAACAATTGTAAACACTTTTTCTGTTCATATATCTTGTGTTATTTAAATTATGACACTCTAAACTAGATAAAAAAAATTTTCAAATCTCCGAGGATGACAAATAGCAAAGTGATTGTTAAAATGTGATATTCGTATGGTTAAAACCCGGCAGGGCCATTAGCGATCTTAGTGGAGGCTCTTTCTCATACGCACAAATTCGAGACCGGTGATAGTAGAGACACCGTCACGAGCGAAGTGAGTGGAGCCTTGTTAATACGAGCTGATGTAAGAAAGAAATAGTATAGATTACGAGGTTCAAAAAACCGTTGCTTAAACAAACTCACCCTACTGGATAAGACCTTCTTGATCTACCGATAAAATTTAACATATCCTGCAAGGACCAAGAAACCATCACTATTAGGGATTACGCTTAGACGATCTCCTTGTATTACATTATATGATGGGGGGGTGATTGTTGCATGATTTTATCATATATTGGCAATCCCGAGGCTTTAGCTTGATCTACACTTTTCTTCATGTAGTCTGGGATTAGTAAACCCTTTCATCTTTCCTGAACAACTCTTTTCTTTTTTAATTTTAACGCTATTAGAGTATTTTAGGGTTAAGGGTATTTTATGTTCTTTTCTTTCTTTCTTTATAAGGAAAGAGTTTTGTCACCTTTAACCAACAACAAAAAACAAATAAAGAAAGTGTTCCTAATTTGATAAATGGAGGTTTTGTGCGCTCACATTAACAAGAGAGAGTGACAATATGATTATTGTTTATCGGAAATTTCCAATCTTAAAATGTGAATACTTATATAAAACATCACGAACGATGGAGACTATAAAAATGAAGGATGGTTTGGTGTAGTAAAACAATCGAGAATACGGTAGGAGAGGTGTGCTCTGTCATTCGATAGTGGGGGTGGTAAAACCGCGTGACAAGAACGATGTTTGGTGTTCTTCTCACGCCGCAAAACGTTTTTAGCTCCCACACTGTGTAAAGCCACAGGTATTTTTCAGAAATCAATTGTATTTGTAGATTAATGGAAATTTTTAGTTGCAATGTTCAATTTTCAGTTAATATCGCAGACATTGATGCAATCATTCTCTCTTCCACAAAGAACGACAGTTTAATTGCTGCACTCCATCATCAGTGTCACCTTTATTTTCTATTCACATATTCTCTTCTCACGAACTTTGATTAATTTCGTTGTGTCTTTGATGGATCGCACAGTTAAAAAAATTAGGTTTCTATCTAAGTAATTCTGAATTAGTAAGACCAATATTTAACGATACCAAAGTATTTACCATTGCGATATACTATGAACAGTCTAAGGGCTTACACGGATTAAAAGACCATCTTTTGTATAAAATATTGAAATTGCTAGGCTTGTGATATTCCACATTTCGAATGAAAACAACAAAAAACGTACGTTATTCTTAATGTCGTCCAAAGTCAAACGTATTAATTTATCTTTACGAAAATCTCCAAAAATAACATGTATTGAAAATATCTTAACACTTTACGATTGATTTGTGTAATTTATTTTGAGTTAAAACTTTGGATTTTATGTTTTTATCCAGTAGAAGAAGGGAATTCTTGTGAACTGATTGACATCTACATTTTCTTTCACTGATAGACAGCTTTTTAGCGTAGAGTATTTAGACTATAAAGTGGATGCTTTCATAATTTTGGAATTCTGTATAAACAAGAACGAAATTATCACTTACAGTTTTTTTTTTATTTTAAGTTTACACCATTTACAAAATTCTTCCGACTATTTGTCAAATCTTTAATCTCGAATTGGATGGTAGTAATTCTGATGTAAATATGTCTCAGAAACGTCTGGTTCAATTTTCATCGTAGAAACGCTTATAAAAACATTGGGAACACAACAAACATACCGCTATTGTTTCCTAATGTAATTGTATTTTTCAGATTAACTGTTAATTTTTTTTGAACAGTTGTGGTATTATTCTTTGAGATTAAAATTTTTCCGGCCTTGCGAATATCTATTTTCGTATTCTGTCCCAAACACAATTGTTTTCTGTACTGAAAGTACAAATTTAAAACGGCTGTTTACAGTAACATATAATGCAAAATATAGTCTGTCCCACGGAGAAGTCACTATTTTTTAATTAAAATGCCGGACATATTTTTTTTTTTTTTTTTTTTATATTTATTTATTTCATTTCAAATTATACATTAAAACTAGTCTTACAGACTAACCATCAATTTGCCTCTAAATTGTATCTTATATCCAATAAGTCTCTAAATTGTATCTTATATCCAATAAGTCACCCACCAGTGACCCAAAGTTATTATATCACCCAATGTTTACCAACAACCAAACACTTAGACTAACTCAAAAGGTTTTGTTCTCTTCAGTCTTCTGATTAAATCGCGGTTGTCAAGAAGTTGTACTGCCTCCTCATTTACATGATGTTTCAAACGAGATTCGTGCTTCACAGCAAACCTTTTTATTTCAGTAGAAACATCTGGAATTCCAAGATCCCTATGTAAATCAATATTTCGAATGTACCATGGAGCGTTGACCATGTTCCGTAATACTCTATTTTGAAAAGTTTGGATCTTTTCAATGTGGCATTTTTTGGCACAACCCCAGAGTTGTATACCGTATACCCAGACAGGTTTCAAAATCTGATTATAAATTAATATTTTATTTTGTATTGACAATTTAGACTTACGTCCCAAAAGCCAATACAGCTGACTGTATTTGATTTTTAGTTCAGTTATTTTCTTTTTTACGTGTTCATTCCAATTTAACTTGGTATCCAATGTCATACCCAGGTACCTTGCTGTATTTTCACATGGAATTTCAACTCCATTCAGTTTTACTATACAATGATTCTTTATATTTCTATTTGTGAAATTGATGTGAGCAGATTTCCTCTCATTTATCTTAATTTTCCACTTCTTAGTCCATTGATAGATGCTATCGCTTGCTTTTTGAATTCTGTTGGTAGCTTCTCCTAAGCTTTTGCCAACTGCCAATAAGGCAGTATCATCTGCAAATGTAGCTACAGTTACATTTTCTATTTGTGGTAGATCACTTGTATAGAGCAAGTACAATATAGGGCCCAATACGCTACCCTGAGGCACACCAGCATTCATCTCTCTTAGTTCCGAATATTCATCTTCCTGTTTAACTCTAAATAGTCTGCCAGATATGTATGACGTTAACAGATCCACATATTGTTTTGGTAGTACTTTGTTTAATTTATGGATAAGGCCCTCATGCCAAACTTTATCGAAGGCTTGTGCCACGTCTAAGAAGATGGCAGAACAAATTAATTTTTCTTCTAATGCTTTTTCAATTATATCTGTTATCCGATGGACTTGGTCTATTGTTGAGTGGCTCTGTCTAAAACCAAATTGATGGTTTGGAATTAAATGTTTACATTCTATGATAGGTTTTAGTCTTTTTAGCAGTAATTTCTCGAAAACCTTTGAAATTATTGGTAGCAATGAAATAGGCCTATAGGATTTGGTATCATTTGGTGGTTTACCTGGTTTTTGAATCATGATGACTTCGGCTACCTTCCAAATACCAGGAACATGTTTTAATCTGAATGCTGCGTTTATTAAATAGGTCAATAACACCACACCTTTCCTGGGCAGCTGCTTCAAGATCTCTCCTGTAATGAGATCAAAACCTGGTGCTTTTTTAGGATTTAGGTTAGTCTTAATCTCGTTGAAAACTTCTTTCCAAGTAACTAGTTTTATATTTGTTTCTTCGAGAATTTCATTACCCTCTATCATGTCAACTGAGAAAATGTCATGAGGTTGGAATATTTCAGCCAAACAATCAGCAAACGTTTCTGCTTTCTGCCTGTTATTTTTTGCCCAGGTGCCATCAGACTTTTTTATTGGAGGAATTTGAGTATTTGGTCTTTTTATTCTTCTCGTTGCTTTCCATAATGAGTAAGATGTCTCTTTATCTGCTGTTAAATTTTCAAGGAAATTATTGACGGATTCTTCATTAAGTTTTTGAATTTCCCGTTTCAGACTTTGCGTTTTATTGTTAAGGATATTCTTATCAGAAGGGTCTCGCGTCTGTTGCCATTTTTTTCTCGCTCTTCTTTTTTCTTTGACTAGTTCCTTTATTTTGAGAGGGTAATTTTTGCCTACTGTTTTGTGAGTATACTCCTTAGTATTATTCCATGCTGCTTTCTGGATGATGTTGATAAATTTCTCTGCTTCTGTTTCAAGTTGCTGCTTTGTTCTTAATTGGATATTTAAATTAATCTCACGATCCAATTCTATTCCAAAACTAATCCAGTCAGTTGTATGGTTGACTAGTCTGGGTTTGTTCTCTTTCTTGATAATGTTTTCCCTCAGTACTAAAATTACTGCTGAGTGATCTGAACTAAGGTCGATATTATCCTCAAAATCCACAAAGTTTTGGGACACCCTCTTTGATATGAAGAAATCCAAGAGATCGGGAACTTTTTTTGGATCTGTGGGCCAATAAGTTGGCTTCCTTGTAGAGTGGTGGCTGCATCCCATTTCTATGATAGCTTCTCTGAGTTCCTTGCCTTTAGATGTTGTTATTCTTGATCCCCAATCAACATGTTTTGCATTATAATCTCCACCCACTATAAATCGGTCACCCATATGCTGTAGAACCTTTTTATACTCTGGTTTTTTAAGATTATATCTTGGTGGGCAATATAAAGCACCAATAGACAATTTTTGTTTAGAGGACGTTACTCCAACTACTGTAAGCTGCATTTGTGAACTCTGGAGATGACACTCTTCATGATGGTTAATATTATCTTTTATTATTATGGCACTTCCTCCTTTCGCTTTGTTGTCGGGGTGGTTTGATTGGTAAACCTTGTATCCTCCTATCTTCAAATAAGACTGCTTAGTTAAGTGTGTTTCCGTGACAAGACATATGTCAATATTTTGCGTGTTTAAAAATACTTCTACTTCTTGTTTTCTATTTTGGATACCATTAGCATTCCAGGTTGCTATTCTCAAATCCCACATGTCAGTTAATTTCCTTTATAGATTTCTCTCCGGTGTCCTTAAATTCGCTTCTATCTAACCTTTCTATAAGTTTATTCAGCGTATATGTTATGTCCTGCATCATCTGAATCAGGGGAACCTGCTCAGTTTGCTTTATTAACTCCGATCGTATTTCGTTAGCTTTAACTGTCTGAGCATATGAAACCTGGTTGGTAACTTTTCTGGATGTGAATGTTCGATTTTGAGGATTTTGAATTCTTTTACTTTTAATTATTTCATTTCTTCTTTTCTGTAGCTCTTTTGCTACTAAACAGCCACGGTAGCTAGCGGGGTGTGCCTCCGCACAGTTGGAGCACTTAGGCGCAGTATCCCTTGGCTTGCTGCATTCAACAGTTAAATGTTTGCCAGCACACTTAACACAGTTAGCTTCTCGTTGGCAATATTTTTGAGTGTGCCCATATCGCTGACACCTTTTGCACTGAGGAATTAGTTTGTCATTCCTGAGAGCTTCAATCTTAACTCTCATATGGCATATGTGTTCTATTTCATATATTTTTTTAATATCTTCAGAGTTTTCAAATGTTAATATGAACATAGGAAGTATGGTTTTAATCTCTATGCCATTTTCTTTTGTTTTCTTGATTTTGTTTGCCACATCAATAATCCTAAAACCTCTATTAATTAATTCATTTTTAATCTCTTCAGGATTACATGATGGATGCAAATTCCTGGCCATGACTCTTATAGGTCTCGTTTGTTTATTCTCATAGGAATGCCATTCTAGTTTATGATTGTTTACGAATTTAGTTAAATCTCTATATTCCAGTTCAGTATCAACATTGATTTTCAATTGGTTATTATTCATTAGATTAGCTCTAAAGTTAATCTTTCTTGATTGCAAGGCTCGACTTATTTCAATATAGTCCCCTACGTTGCTCAATATTACAGGCGGTGGTTTATGTTTTTTGACAACATCTAATTTTTCTTGGGGTACCAATCCATTACTTTTATTTTGAGGGGACGTTTCAGGAGACGTTTCAGGACTATTTGCTGCTTTCCTTTTTTTTGTTCTTCTCTTTTTATTTTTATTTAAAATCCAGTCTGTCTCCCTTGAGAGTTCCTCTTCTTCTGTGAAATACTGTCTTTCATTTTGCTCATCAGTTAGTGTATATGCATTGGTTCCATCCAATAGCGTCAGCTTTCTTTCCAACTCCCCTATACGCTGCTGCAAATTGGTAACAGTTTGTTCAAGTTCTCTTCTTGCCTTTTTTTCTTCTTGCCACCTATCATAGTAACCCATTAACTGAGGATTTATTTCCGTTGATTGCAATTTTACTTCGTCCAACTCATTTTTCTCTTGTCCAACTTTGTTGTCTAAATATGTATCTTGGCTTTCTGGAGATCTCTGTAATAAGCCACTTTTTCTAAAAGGATCTTCATCCTGTTTCTTCAAAAAACTTGTAGCACTTGTAGCATCACGTGACGAGGGACCCAAGTGTTCCAATCCCTTTTCATTGCGGTTGCTGGCTGACGACGACCCGGGGCCCGCTTTCTCACCCCTGACAGCCGCCGGTACTGGGGATCCGACTCCCTGCACCGTAACTTTTTCCTCCTGCTGACTTTTCATATTTGGTTTATTTTCGGGGTACCTTCCCCTATCTGGTTTTTGGTCCGCCCCGGGTATTTGATTTCCCCGGTACCACTCATATCTGAGAGGCATTCCCCTATCCGCCACCTGGGGAGGCGTCCGATATGGGACCAGCATCCCACACGGATGCCGGACATATGAAACAATCTACAAACTTGAGACTTTACACTTATGTTACATTTATATGTAAAAGAGTACTCTCATGTTTACTTTTTTTATGGTCAATTAAAACAAAATGGCGGAATAACGAAAAGAACCTTATTCTTCTAGTTATAACATCACCCTCTCACAATTTAATGCAATTAAAATGTGCCTTGCCATCTGTTGAAACTCGATCAGCTGTTGTTTTGTTAACACACAACAATAAAACAATTTGTTAGTTGTGTTCAGTTTATGTGGTATATCTAATCTCGACCGAATGAATTTTTCAATTGAACAAAGCAGTTTTAAATAGAAATCTTCCCAACCGTTAGATAAGTCGTAGCAGCAACTTCGTGGACTGGTCTTCCAGATCCTCAGATTTGACTGTTTTCGATTTTTTCTTTGGGGGCTTTTTGAAAGAATAAGTTTATTCTCACCTTATAGCAAGAGATGATGAATTAATGAGGCTGATTGAAGAGGAATCACTGTTGATATCTCGGCAATTTTCCAAACGCCCTTATGACTTTTTTTTTGTTTCTATCAGTGCGATTATGCAAATAAAGCGCACAAGGGCCAATGTGACAGTTTAGGGTAGGGGTTACGTTACCAGGAAATGAATACTTGGAGCTGATTGGAGGTGAGTCATTACGCAATACAATAACTCAGGTACATTTCTCCTGTCCATCCAACACAGTTAACCCCTTCAGGTGTGTCATCACCTAACCTAACCTAACCTAACTCGCTTCTTCGACTACTTCGTCGAACAATGGCTGCATAATGCCTAAATTTCTATTGAATTGTGGAATTGCTATACTAGGCGACGCTCTACGAAAGCTGTGGAAGGTTGGCACAACAAAATCAACAATCTTCTTGGACGACCCAACTCCAAAATCAGAGAAGTCATACTTTGTTTGAAGAGTGAAGCGGAGGAATCTTCTTGTATGTACATGAGGATAGAACAGAATTTAGCTGGGGAAAAGAGGAAGAAAACTTACGTCGAGTTAGATAAGAAACTGGAAAGAACTGTGAAGAAGTATGAAGAAAATGGCAACATCAAAGCGTGTTTAAAGACAGTTTCATATCTACAAAAACTTGGCTAGACCTTCTGTCAAGAAGAAAAGCAAGACAAGAAAAGAATGTAAATAGTAAACAGATAATATTGACGAAGCTACATTCATGCTGATTTAAAACAAGCCTAAGTATACTTTAAAACTGTAAACACACACACATATATATATATATATATATATATTCTGTCAACGGGAATCAGAAACTAATTAATTCAACTTTTGTTTTCTGTGTAACATTCATTATTTCTAAGAAGATAGGGGCTGGATTCCTTTTGTAACTCCAAAAGGGTTAACTGTGCGCTTTCTTCCAATGAATACATGTGTTTCTTCGCAGTGCGCTTTTTTCGCTGTGCGCTTTTTTCGCGACACCATCAGTGCATAGCTATTGATGGAATTCAATCCAAATAAAGGTCATATTTGAATCATTAATAATTTATTACTGTTATTTTTCTTTACTTTTTTTTATTAAGTAATAAACATTTTCATGTTATGTATCTGCTATTTGTAATGGTTATGCGAATACTAATCATTTTGGTGAAACGTACATTATATTGTTATTCCGCCATTTTGTTTTGATTAATCATAAAAAATCGACGGTACTTTTTTACGTCTCTATGAAATATAGCTGTCAGTATATGTATGTTGTAAATCATGCAAATACATATTTCCAACAATAGTTCTAATTAATTCTTAGTTCCCTGGTATATAAGACTTTACACGGCATTGTAATGATAAATAATTTTTAGTCGGGGTTGGGGTGCTTTGAGAGGAGATATTTCTTTGAACACGCGATAATATAAAAGTTAGTGTGAAAATTTACAAGACAATAATCTATAAATAAACAATTATATAAGTTCATTATGAAATATTTAGAAGTTAAAGTATGTTTGTCTTAATTTACACCAGCCACAAAGTAACTGTAAGTAAAGTAGAACATTTATAACTCCCGAGGGAGTGTAAGTAACATTCCAGACGTTATAAAGCCCCGTGTATTATCCTGGCACAGCATATTTATTCTCTTTATATTCCTGAAAGTTATAAGTTTAAAACTCAAATAAATACTTGGAACGTTAAATAATTTTAATTGAGATCATTTACAATTATTATATTTACTGTATATATAATGGTTCTATTTTCTTGGTCCCGCAAGTGGTTATTATAGTGGCAATCTCAAAGAACCCTAACTGGATATATATTTTTTCATGTAGTCTTGGGTTATATTCTCCTCTTTCATCTTTCTAATCAGATCTCTCTTACTTCGGACCCTCAACATATTCGTGGGCTAGAAGTCTCTATTTTATTATCTGTTCTTCCTTTTTTATAAAGCGATTTTTGGTCCCTCCGGGTCTCACTGTAATGGGTACGGACTTGGCTATCCCGAGGTACCCTAACTAGATTTACATATTTTCATACAGTCTCAGGTAATATCTTCCTCTTTCATCTTTCTCATCACATCTCTCTTGATCGACTCTTGCTCTCTTACGACCCTGGCGCTATAACAGTATTCGTGGACAAGGGGTTTCTATTTTATTATCTAACGAATATTTGTATTTTAATATTGAATATCTCTAAAACTATTAACATTACAAAAAATGTATACGACCGCCATTTTGAAAATATATGAGGTATCGTTTTGATTCTTAATATACTGGTAAACCTTTGCATAAAAAATTTGTATACCAAATTTAAACTAGAAATCATAATAATTTCAAAAGCTATAATTATATTTTCAAAAAGATAGAAAATGATCAACAGATTGAAAACTAAAAGTTTCCAGGCGTACGTTTACAGGAACTTTTTTCTTTATTTTGATTGAAATATCCACCACTTAAAGTTAGGAACGATATTTTCTGAACAACCTGTTAATATATATAAACAAAGCAACTTTATTATTTGATCCATTTTCAGTACCCAGGTCACTATTAATTAAAATAAAGTTTCTTACCTTCTTTCCGTCAATTGACCTCTTTTTTGTGTTAATGACGCGTTTCGGGATTTTTATCCCATCTTCAGACACAACATAAATACAAGTAAACGTACTTTTAATGTGATATGTGCGTTTGACTTCGGTTGATTAATATATTTATGTTGTGTCTGAAGATGGGATAAAAGTCCCGAAACTTATCACTAACACAAAAAAGAGGTCAATTGACGGAAAGAAGGTAAGAAACTTTATTTTATTTTTTAATTTTTTGATAAAATTATAGAGCTATAATGTACTATAATTTGCTTATATTTTCCTAAAAAATTTAACTATGCTGAAAAAAATTTAAAATTGTGTCTCTCATAAAATAGTTTAAAAGTGCAGTGTTAACGCTAGTAGGTGACTCATCACTGAAACAGCTGGGTGAGGAAGGGAGTGACGGGGGACGGTTCCGGCCGCTCGCAGGTAGCCAAGGATTCAGACGCCATGTTACTCTATACAGACTATAATAAGGAAATTAAGATATTAAACCTTTTAAAATGCCGTCTATATTGTTTTCCAGTAACTTTGAAACTAGCATTTTTGTTGATTTGTTCGTAACAAAGTCTTACACATTTTCAGTTATTCAAAAGTGAATAAAACCCCTAGAGACTTAACTAAAATTAACATGGAAAAAAAACTTTAAAATCTAACATTTTTTGGTTTGTAAATTATTTAAAGACTACAGAATATAACAGGTGGGGATGAATGATTAGATAAAGTTTTCAACACAATTGAAAATAGATTTTTACACCACTCAAGAAACTTTATTTACGTCACGTTTATGTGAGAAAAAATATAGTCAAAAAGTAGTTGATTCGAAAGTTTGTTGACATGTCTGTAACGGTGAAGCTGAACGGAAGTGGCCCACTCCGGGGAAATGTCATATGCAGTGTAATTAAAATATTATTAGCTCAGTTTTAAGCTTAGGCCTAATAAGAGATTTACACAGCGGAGTTTTGAGATTAAGTAGACAAATCACAAGTCCTTGTGGTTCATTAAAGTCTCCTCATTGTTTATTGTATTCAAAACTCGTTTTAGAGAGAAAACGGATTTCTTTTTGAAAAGTAACTCTGATAATCATAGGTAAAGAATTAATACAGAGCATTTTAATACAGAATTATCAAAATTAACATGGCGACTAAAAACTTAAAAACAATATAAGAGAATTGTATTTTGTAAAAATAATTTTGTGAATGAAGGTTTACTTTATGTATGATTCTAAGCGTAAATCATATTTGAGTAAAATTGAGTTTTTAATGATGGCATTGAAATTTCATTTTCTTCTTCTACTCTTTTTCCCAATTAATTCCTAAACAACCTTTTTATGTGTAGGCTACCAATACGATTTGAGACAAGTATAAACAAAATCGTTATCTCAGTTTTCAGAAAATGTAAATTTTGTGTTTTCCTGTTATGGCAGATAGCTTTAAATTTTTAGTTTTGAAGAAAATAATAAACGCTTAGTTACAGCCGAAATATGTCCATATACCAATTTGGTCAAATCGTTCTACAAGTTTGTATCATAGCTCTTAGCACGGACTGTACTCAGGTATATATTTTTATAATACACATTTTGGAGATTGCATGCGCCAAAACAGTATTTAAAAGAAAATTTCAAATACTTTTTCCCTCGTCTCTCTCTCTCTCTCTCTCTCTCTCTCTCTCTCTCTCTCTCTCTCTCTCCTCTCTCTCTCTCCCTATTACATTCTCCGTATTCACTGTTATTTGACAAAACATGCTTTTCTTTAAGATTTTTGTTTTTTGTGAACTACAATTTCATTTCTTACGATTGAAGGTCTTCTTGGCCTCTTAATATCCCCGGGTCCGTTGGTTTCATACTTACTAACAAGCTTTTTTACGCTACTACACTACAAGTTTCATTCCTCAAACCCTTGAAATTAAGCAAATTTCTTAACCCGGCTGTTTAACTTCGTTCACATTCGTAATAGCACTGAATCTATGCGATCCGTATTTATAAAGGTAAAGTTATGATGGCATAACAAAATATCAATCAATTAAATTGTAAACTACTACAAGTTTACCACCTACTAGATTCCTGTGTTTGAAATTAGTCATCAATGAGAAAACTCGTTGCTATGGAAACAAATAAATAGCAATCAAAATAACAGCTGATGTTTTTAATAAATCGCAATTATATCTGCACACAATAAAGATTTCTTCTCAATAATTAGACAACAAATAACGAAACCACAATCATTTAAAGTTTTAATATGTAAAAGTATAACTACAAACCTAAAATCTATACTGCCACAGTATTCAATATACATTGTTGTTAGAAAATAATATTTTCCTTTAAATTTTTAATATCCCTCAAATTCAGCGAACATCCATGTCAAATAATAACATTCATAATACGTTTCCAAGATGTGTGACTAAATCCAATACATTTTACAACAGAGTGTCTTGTGGTAACATTACCCAGATTCACCGTTGCCAGGCAATATTCCCTGCAATAATAATAAGATAAAATCACTGCCTCTCTTTGCAAGAAATTGTTATTCTTCGCAATACTATTATGTGTATTTCTTTACAACTTCTGTCTGTGTTTAATGTATTTTTAAATTGAAGGTATTCCCCTGACGGAAGCAGGGGGGGGGGTTCACTAGTAAATACGCCTGTTGCCAACGCGAAGAAACCTTACTAAATCTACATCTTCCATTAATTTAGTCTCTAGTGACATCCCTTCTATTAGACTTTTCATGACCAACTCTTGTTCTCTTCTGACCCTGACACTATTAGAGTATTCGAGAACTAAGGGTGTCTTTATTCTATACTATGTTCTTGATCTTTTTTTCTTTTTTTTTTTTAATGGTCTTGTTGAGGGATAGGGTTTTCCTTTTAAACAACAACACAAAACATGAAATCACTGACGGCAAACACCATGCAACTTCTAAGAAATTAACTTAAATAATAGTAAAAATCTAAAATTTGAAAGATTGTGGTAGTGTTTAGTAAAGACTTATTAATCCATACTCAATGCACAACCTTCCATACAGTTCCCATCATTGCTAGGTTACTCCCAGATAATTATTGATTGCAATGGCTCTGGAAGAAATTCCATTTAGATCAGTTACTTACTATGAATTCCATTCTAAACTGACTAGTATTTTTGCTTAACATACAGAGTTACAACCCTCGAATCAGAGGCCTGTATTCTTCCCCGCTGCTAGAACCAAGCCAGGTCTGATTGGTCGAATTTCGCACGCTCTGATTATGAAGGATACGCTTAGAACCCAAACCGAGAAGAAAGATAGACCGGAAATATAGTAAGGTTCAGTTACACGGCTTCTCGCTTGCCGTTCTCACGTTCGATAATATACAAGTCAATGAATAAAACTCGCTTGCTTAAGTTACAGATTAAATTGAATGCCATTGAACTACAATGACAATCAAGTCGCAATATTTTCACTCAATTATGTGTGCATTCATTTCTGTTCTGTTGAACATGATATGGTGATCGCGATTTTTCTAGCTAGAATAAAAGTGAACACATATCGTCGGTTCGAACCAAACAACTTTGAATTTTCAATAGAGTCAAGACAAGTTGTAAAAAATCACATTTATTGGTTCTAACACGTAAATGTTAGAGTTCATATATCGCACAGTGTATTTCCACATGATGAAATAAAGTTGTTAATTATGGTTAATTAACATGTTATAAAATAAAACTATTAACGTAAAATAATGTTTAAACATTCAAAATAACTAAAAATATTGTTTACACTGATGACCGACGGTACTTGATAGAATTCCATTTTAACAAATAAAACACAATTTTTCTTTTGTAAAATTCTATAATTTATTTGGTCTAGCCGACCATGGTTTCGCCAGTTACGGCATTGACGAGGCTCTTACAAGACTAAATACAATGCACACCATAACTATTATAAAAGGTTGAGAAAGGCAGGAAATTCCCGTTAACAAACAAAGCACAAAGACCCGGGGGAAAAACCCCACAGGTCATTCACACATGTATTAACCAACCTTGATTGGTTAATATACGGGAATTTCCTGCCTTTCTCAACCTTTTATAATAGTTACGGTGTGCATTGTATTTAGTCTTGTAAGAGCCTCGTCAACGCCGTAACTGGCAAAACCATGGTCGGCTAGACCAAATAAATTATAGAATTTTACAAAAGAAAAAATTGTGTTTTATTTGATAACTAAAAATATTAAATACATAGTCAAAAACCATAGGTCAGTAGAATAACAGACTAAACCGACACGGTGGCAGATGGTGGAAACACATTATCAATAGTTAAAAGCTTATGAGATGATATCGGTGTTTGGATTAGTGGATGGAAGGATGGAACACTGTAAATCCTTACACAGACATGTTTGTATTACTAATTGTAAAGGCATTAACTCTACAGTGACGTTTATACTAGATAACATGGACAAGGTTAATGTTAGATTGAAGTAAACACTGAGAGATATACTGTGAAGGTGATGAAGGGAAACTTGATTGATGGTTGAAGTTAATATGAACACTGAAAACTAATACGGACACATAGTATATCAAATGTTAACACTTATATGAAATGAACGTTTTAATTTCCTTTTCAGAACAATAATGTTAGATATCACAAAGTGTCATTTTTGGACAGATGGTAATCAGTTTTGTTGGGGTATTAATGGCTACATTTTTAGTAAAATATGATTTAACTCGTTAAACCCGATTTTATGTAGCATATATTTTGGTTTCGTCGAAAGGGAATTTTTTTTAAAAGATTACGTCAACATCAAGTTCGTGAAAAAACTCAACGCAAATTTTCTTGCGGAGTTTTTCCAAACCTTGTCTTTTTCAATTGTCACGCATTTATGTATTTGTTCGAACTCTAAATCGGCGGTTTTCTCGAAGTATCTGGCTAATTTTGTTTACATTTTCTTCGGTTCTTCAAGTGTAGGCCTAAGGCCTTCTAGTGCGTTCATAAACTGTCACGTTCGTAATTCCTTCACTGAATATAACAGTATGTGCCACCCAAACACACATTTACAAGACATGAAGTCTTATCTAAAAAAATTAATATACATTTGAAAATGTGTTTTGTTCAAGTTGCTCAACTTTTAAACTTAGCGTCATTCCGGGACTCAATAGAAAACACAACTGCACTAAACCATGACTCAGAATTAGAGATGAGCGTTATTTCAAATAACCGTTACTGAAAAATGATTTAAATAACCGTTAGTCAACTGTGAAATAGCGGTTATTTGCCTAAACAGTTATTCTCACAAATGAGATTTCCATTTGTTTATTTTCTATTGTTTTTCAACATATCTGTTCGTAGATAACAAGGATAGAAATAAGCCAAATGAGAGAGAGAGAGAGAGAGAGAGAGAGAGAGAGAGAGAGAGAGAGAGAGAGAGAGAGAGAGAGAGAGAGAGAGAGAGAGAGAGAGAGAGAGAGAGAGAGAGAGAGAGAGAGAGAGAGAGAGAGAGAGAGAGAGAGAGAGAGAGAGAGAGAGAGAGAGAGAGAGAGAGAGAGAGAGAGAGAGAGAGAGAGAGAGAGAGAGAGAGAGAGAGAGAGAGAGAGAGAGAGAGAGAGAGAGAGAGAGAGAGAGACGAGAGAAGAGCCCAAAGGAGGGGTGGGAAAGGCACTGGTCTCAGTGAGACAGTGCAATGCAGACTGCCAAATTCTCGGAAGAAGTTTGTACGAGGGAGAAAGATATCAAGGAAGTAATGGTGTAGGGAGTTTTAACCCCTTCTCCATCTACCCACTCATCCTTATCATCTGAACAAACAGTAAACAGCTATCGATTGCTTTCAGTTCTTCTACTGTAGTAATCGATTACTCGTAGAAAACTAACTTTATTATTCTTTCAGTTAGTTGATTTGTAAAGTTCAATTTTTAAGATGTGCTTTTTCTCGGTAGTAAAGCTTTGTTCAGTAGTGTAGAATATATCATTAAATTATTTTTTACAACTATTGAAATTTATTGAAGTGGAAACTTCCTGCGGCGCGTTTTAACTGAGGATTGAACTTAAGTGAACCGTCACGCTCGGGTCGGTTACGCTGAATCGGGTTTACTCGGCTCCACTCGACATCAAGTGCGCTCGGGTCTATACTCGGCTCCAGTCGCCATCAACCACTTTTACAGTCTCACAAGAAGTGCATCGTTCCAGTGTTATTGTAAATGATCATTGTAATATTTAAAGTGTTTACAATTTGTGCTGCATTTTACTAATAGTGAAAAATGTATTTCACATCAAGGTAACTTCTTGCATTTCTCCAATAATATGAAGGACTTAGACATCAATTAGATTAAGTTTCTGGATATTAATAAATTGCTCGCAGAAATAAATAACGAAAGAGAAACTAATTTAGTGTAATGGCGGAAACAACAATAGGTTACAGGGAAATAAATGTTTCCTAAAGTTGTTATTGGGAGTTTGAAAACTAGTTGAAGTATTGACAATTTACAAGGCAGATTCCAAGAGATCCATCAACGCGTTAATTGATCAAGTTTGATTACGGTATTATCCAATCATCCTGACCGTAAGCTGTAACTTTGTTAATCACACCTGGAAAAATGTGTACAGTTTTCAAACAAGATTATTTGGAGAAATGAAGCAACATTTAATTTAATTTTCTCATTTGATGGCTACACCTATAAGGTTACTATAGGCTTCACATCAAAGGGTGTTTTATCGGGACACATCAAATGTAGGCTTTTCATCTTGTTATCTACCGACCCAAATGCTATTAGAGTACTCAAAGGCTGGGGTTCTTTATTGTGTGTTCTTTTCTTCTTCTTCTTTGTTGGGGGTGATGCTAACCGAGAGATTGTTTGCCTACAACAAAAGGAAAACCAAACAAACCTACGGAAATAAACAAATTTAAAGCAGCAATGGAATGATAATTCACGTAAAATACAAGAAAAAAATATTCGGGATGTTAACAATTCCATTTGTCCGCTTTTATCTTCGACGCCTGGGCTTGAAGAGTCATCAGTTCAAACACTTCTGATAACACAAGTTTTTTATTTGGATTTTAAACTAGCATCTTATTAAAAGTTGTGCTTTGAATCATTCAAAGTTTATTGTTGAAGTCGAAGCTTTTATAATTAAATTAATATCATCAATGACTACATAAATACTATAAGACACGACATGGCCATGTTAAATATTCTACGCTTATTCTTGAGTTGACCAATACCCGCTAGGGTGTGGAGCTGTCGCTCTTTGCTAGAGAATCTGAAGTTGATGTGACTGGCGCTAGGTGGCTCTACGGTCAAACATTGTTTCAGTTGCGCACTGATGCCACATATGGGACCAGAGATGCGGGGGAAGGTCGAGAATCGCTTATCTCAGCGCACGAACTGACAACACTGACTATGCTGTGTTAACAGTTGTACAGTCTCAACCAAGTGGGATGCGTACAGTCAAGCACCTGCTGCTAGCCCTTTGTGATAGCTGTGTGTCAAACTTGTGACGAACAGCACCCGTAAAGTGTAGACTATTTCCCTATCCTATGTCGTGTCTTATAGTATTTATGTAGTCATTGATATCATAAAATAATTTTGAGGTGTGCTTCTTTTTACGTTCTTTGTGTAATCTACATGAGGTTGAAAATGTTTTCTATTTTGTTACTAAATGATCAATTATGTATAATGTGTTGCCTTGGACTGTTTAATATATAATATAGTTAATTACCTTAGAGGTTGTCCTCAGTCCGTATATACTATATATATATACTATAACTATATACGTATATACGGACTGAGGACAACCTCTAAGGTAATTAACTATATTATGATCAATTATGGTCCACTTTAGAAAATGTTGGTTTTTAAAAGGGAATAAAAAAGACTTTTTAGATAAATGGAAGGGATTGACACAGCATAGGGAAATTTTTAAACAAGGCTTGAAAATTTAGTTGAAATTTTATCATAGAAATTACTATTCATAATTTTGTTTTTTGTGGCTCGTTTTAAATATTTGTCTTTTGGCAAAGTTACACATTTTCATTTCTAAGTTGTTAGGTTGTGTAGTTGTTTATTATTGTTGTGTAATGTATGTTTGAATATATGTTACAAGTGTGAGGCTGTGTACTGCATAATTCAGTGGACACTTGTATTTCAAGAATATAATTATTTAAAGTGTTAATAATTATTATAATTTTATAATAATAGACATATTTGTGATCATTTTTGTTTTGAGTATTGTATATTATCTTTTGTTGCGCAACTCAGCGGGTGACCTGTGGATCAAGCTGTGGTATGTTTTATAAGCTGTACATTATAATAAATCAAATTTTTGTCGAAGTTTATTCTTGTATCAATCAACTTGGTAGGTCAGATACAAATATTCTGACAATTCACCTACTTATCTATTTAAGTAGAAAATGGTTTTCAGAAAATCATTAAAAAAAATTATATTTATATTTATCGTGATACTGTTTTATAAATAATAACTATACTTAGGTATACTTGATTAGTAGACAAGAGTTGAAGTAAACTAAATGACCGATTAAAGTGGATTCGTACAAAATTACGTTTTGTTTATATATAGAGAAATTAAAAATATTAAATTCAATTAAAATATTGTTTTAATCTATACTTTTGTGAGGTTAATTTGACAGTTATATTGCTGAAGTTTGGACTAAGTAATTATAAAATATTATACAGATTCAAACCCAGTCAATATCAAATGTTATTCTACTCGTTTGTCTTCATTGGTCTTAATAAAGTTTAAATTGGGTTTCATTTAAGTCTTTTTTCGATTAAATAAAAAGTATTATACAGTAAAAATCACACAAATAGAAGCAATAAAAACTACTTTATTTAAAATAAAATAAAAACTTTTTATTTAATTATATAACAAAGTAAAATGAAATAGTTTATTCAAAGAGCAATCACTGTTCTTATAGATAAATATTTTTCATTTTAATTTATAATGTTATTCCGATAGCAGACTTTCCAAGTACGTCAAACTTTTCTGATTGCTTAGGTGCAAGTTTATTAGTTGTATTTTGAGAGTTTTTATGGCTATCAAGATATTTTAAAGTTGGGGAAATGTCAGTGAGGGAGGATAAGAGAGGTGCGTCAGTATTTAATATTTTGAAAGAATTGTTTTAAGTTTAAAAAAGTAATCGTTGTTAAAAAAATGTTATTTTTGAGAAGTAGAAGTTGAAGGATGGTACTTTAATATCTAATCAAAATTTGACTGTAAAGAAACGAGATTTTATCGTGTCCAAATACACACACTCCATATTAAAAGAAACCAAGTGACCTTAAATCTGTACTGTTTAACGTACAGCCCTTCTGACCTATATTCTCTTTCTGGAAATATCAAGCTCTGACAATGTGCATTTTTTTAATTCTTCAAAGTAACGTAATTATTGAACATAAAATGAATACGTTATTATTCCTTCAGAAGAAGAGATGAGGGAATGTTACGCCTTAAAATCATCTCAGAATTTATATTTCATGGCAAGAGATTTTAACATGACACCCAAATACACAAACCATATACAAAGGAGATAAGTGAAGATATTTCCATACAGGATCATTACTTTTGTTATGCATTACATTTATTCATACGTTTACAATTATTTTATTTTTATGCACGGTGGATTAATTAAAATTAATTATGAATAGATCACGTGTACAGAGTCGCAACAGTTATTTGTGGAGGACAAATATATTGAAAGCGAACTCAAACGAACATGTTCATGTTTCCCTTCAACAAACAAAAGCTTTCAATCAAATAAATTTAAATAAAAAGCTACGCAGATAGCTCCCAAAGATATCGTAACAAAACTCTATTTTATATAACCACTTTTCATCAATATTTACGTTACATGTATAAAGTTATGTGATGGGTTAAACAATCGATGTTGACTCTGTTTGCCGATGTATCAATTTCACGTTCTAAAGATGGTCTGTGAAATTCTCTACAACCCTAACGTGTCGACCGATTTTAATCGAACTTGTTAGTGAAATTTGGCCATACCGAGGGTAGTTGTTTTCTCATTTTTTCGATGGTAAATGCGCTAGAAACACATAATTATCGTTTCCCCAAAATCAGCTCAAGTGAAGCCCCAAAGACCGTATTGGTCGCCATCTCTCTAAATATGCTTGTTCTTGAGTTATCGCACAGAAACCAAAAATATCGTCAATCGATCCGTTATGAATGACGTGTAATGAAATCTTAGCAATATCTAACATAACGTAACAGCATTGTTGTTGTATTATAAAAGCCGATTTTCGTTACTTTAAAATAACCTGATAAAGTACTTAACAATGTTCATTAAAATCTTAATTATTAAATATTTCTTTAGATTTTTTGAAGTGTTTGAAATACTCCCTCAGAATTCTTCCACAAAGGTATGTAAGAATAATATCTTAATCTTGCAGTAAAAACACTTGTCTGCTCTTCCAACTGTGCTTTTGGGAGAATTTGTACTGAGTTTATTTTGTTGGTCTTGTCTTGTGTACATTAGAATTAGCTTCAATGAAATACTAACATTTGTTAAAAGTGCTTATTTTGTGTGTTTTTTAACATCTGTATATAAACGAGAGATAAAGTTTGTGCATGAATTATTTTTTTAACAAATTAAGCTTCTTAACAATTTTTAATTTCGCTCTTTTTAATTAGGCTACTAGCTTTCATGTAAGCCGATTAAAAATAAAAACTGTAGTAAATTTTAAGTAACATATTTTATTAGATTCTTAGTTTAACTAAATTATACTTTTAACGTTAAAAAAAAAAAAAAAAAAAAAAAAAAAAAAAAAAAAAAAAAACAGTTTAATCATACATGACTGCATGTTTAAATTGTTTTGCTAACAATAGTTTACCTTGCTTCCATTTTGCAGTGAATTTTATTTGAGAATATATTATATTGCGCGGAGGGGATTAGTACAGAGCTGACAATGATGGTAAAAGCGTTTTAAAAACTCTGCAGTGAAGCGTTTTTACAAGAGAAGGAAACATGGTCTAAACATTTAACAGAACACTCTACTTTACTATTCATAATCTAAGAGTCAAACTGCGAGACAAATATTTTACAACTGTGGTTGATGAAAGATGGAAGTCCTGAAATGGATGATTGAAAATCAAATTTTCTTTGGGACATCCGCTAGAATATAAATGTGTTGGTTTTGTAGTCGTAAGTGTGTTTACCTGTGATAAACCGTACTTAATTTTTTTATTATAAAAAATTGTCTTTCTAGAATTAATTGTGTGGAACTTTAAAATATCCATCTTTACGACTATGTCCCGGGTAGTAATTATGTAGTTCCTAAAGTGTGCTGTGGAACTTGCCAAACATGATGATATTATCTGTGTAGCCTTGTGAAATATACCCCACCCCCATTAAGATCCCCCAGGAGGCTGTCTACTTCTAGTGGCCACTGTTGAGGAATAATAATCAAGGAGAATGTATTTGAGTAATTTCAATTGGTATAATTTATAAAACTGGCGGGATAACATAATCTAACTGGGATAATTTGTATAAGTTGGTATTACTGTTTTTATTTATTACTTGGATTACTACGCTTGGGTTTTGTACGATTCCTTTAAGTCTTGGATTTAGTTATTTACGTCTGCTTCATATAAAAATAAATAGAAATTACCTACTCCAATGATTTTAACCTTTTTTTTACAGTACAGACAATTACGACGTTCCTTATATACTAGTGTAGGTTAGGGGAATGTGTGAACGTTAAAAATTGTACTTCTCTTTTTTACTCCTCTTCACGTTTCATAGCCACAGGAAATAAGAAAGTTATTTTCAATATGTCGCCGTCCGTCGTCGTTGTCCTTGTCATGTACGTAAGCACGATCAGAAAAGTTTGACGTACTTGGAAAGTCTGCTATCGGAAAAGCATTATAAATTAAAATGAAAAATATTTATCTATAAGAACATTGATTGCTCTTTGAATAAACTATTTCATTTTACTTTGTTATATTTATATTAAATAAAAAGTTTTTATTTTCTTTTAAATAAAGTAGTTTTTATTGCTTCTATTTATGTGATTTTTACTGTAGAATATATTTATTTTAACGAAAAAAGACTTAAAATAAAACCTAATTTAAACTTTATTAAGAGCAAGAATACGAAGGAGCAGAATAACATTTGATATTCTGAGTTTGAATCTGTATATTAAATAAATTGTATTCGACGTCTAGGGATAATTATTTTTGTTCTTTTCTTAATTTTTTTTTATAACGTAATGATAATCGACAGATTGCTTGCCTTTAAAACTTTTGGTAAGGCAGATAATTAATAATTTCACAAAACGCGAGTTTTCTAAACAAGAAAAATAACAGCAATTGGATATCCACGTCCCAACATTTAAAAATTTTATTTCGATTTCTGTTTTGTCATTTTTAAAATGATATTATTTCTGTTTTAGTTCTATCTACTTATTGCGTCATCATGATGTTTACTAAACGTCATTCCATTTAACTACTCCCTTTGTACTTCTAAAACTAATTCATTGTAAACTCTGTTGTTCCAATTTTCCTACTCTTTAGACTGAAACAAAGTTTAAATGATAATAATATTGTTTTTAAATTACTAAAGTTTTATGCTAATGAGGAGAGACACTAAATAACATTTATTTTACAATTTAATAAATAAAATGTCGAAGCTTGATAGTTTTATTGGAAATTTTATTGATTAAAATCAATTCACAAACTTTGCTGTAGAGCAATTCACAGTATGTTTATATGATCAGTGCTGTGCAGCTAAAACGCGTGGATCGATTTAAAAAAAAAAATTGGACTTGGTCATGTTTTGGCCTTTATTTCGGAATTTGTTTATATTTGTTAGTAGTTGTAGAAACAAAAATCTAATTATAATTTTCTCAAAATCCGTTCAATAGATTTTGATCAAATCAAGCTCTAATGATCCAAAAAAAACCACATAGAACGCCAGCTTTCCAAAATTAGGAAAGTGGATTTTGGTATAGCAAAAAATAGTGTGCTCTATTGAAATTTAGAAAAATCAAATTTAAAATGTTGAGATTGCGGACATATTAAACATATCTCGTGTTCTGTTCAACTTATAACAGAATCCAAATTTATATTTTGCATGTAATGTTATCAACCTCTCCGCTCTACGATGACAAATAGTGAAGTGTTGCCACTTTCCAACAAAATGTGATATTCTTTTTGTTACGAGATCCGTGGGGGGGGAGGCAAGTTACCGACACGAGCTTAGCGTAATGGATGTTCGTACACTTATGTTCACCTTCAAGGCCCAATAGGGAGAAGTTACATACAAGCAAGAAAGTGGAGACCTTTTAATATATAATACCATTAGGATAAAGGCGACGTAAGGGAAATAATAATACACGCATTACAAGAAAACCTGTGTAACAACTGTTTTAAACAAACTTACACTACTGGATCAGACAGCTTGATTTACCTACACAATTTAACGTTTCTTACAGGGTCTCAGAAACCAACTTTTGAACATTACATTTAGAAGATGCTTGTGTTATCTATTGTCGTCGAGCTGGATAAGTACCATGATGACACATTTTCAGGGTATATGTGACCGTCCCAAAAAATCTTTAAAAAGGAAACACAAGTTACTTGAACCTAATGGAATCACTGAACCTAATGAACGCAACACGAAGAAAACAATGTTTGTACGATAATGACATTACCCGTATAAAGTTTCTACTTTACCTATGGTAAAGTTTTCCAAGACTAGTTGTACTGGGTCGGAAAGTAATCAATGGAAAATACTGAAAAATACACATTGTATTAACCAAATAAACTTTTGATATTTAGAACTTTCACATCAACCGATTTTAAACTAAATATAATTTTGGTTTACGTTTAAGTCGACTACTAAATTTATTTTTGTTTAAAATGAGATCAATCCCCTCTATAATACTTCACAGCAAGTATTGTTTTACTTATTTTTTTTCTTTATATTTATATTGTATTGACAATTTTACAGTACAGTACCAAGGCTAAATACAGTACCTAACCTAACCTAACCTCACTAGAGTGACAACCGTAACTGGATCTGCATCTGTTCATCTAGTCGTGGATTAGATCCCTCTCTATTATTTTCCCTACTAGATCTCTCTTGACCAGTTCTCTTCCGATCCTAAAACAATTAGAGTATTAGACAGCTAGTGAACTTCATTTAATATTCATTTTTAGATTTTCTTTTGTAAGACGATGATGACCGACAACAACAACAACAAGATAAAAATAAAATTTTAACTGGGATAAGACGAGGAGATCCTCCACCACCAATGCTATTCAGTTTGGTGTTTCGTGGCACCATTGTACCTACAGGATACCAGAAACAGTGTGCAATGTCCAGCATTTGCGGATGATGTATTCAAAGACTAAAACCTGCATAGCGATTCCAACCACTTTGCCTTTCAGAAATTACCTTTCGAAAGTTGAAACTATTGAATGTAGTTGGAATGTCAAAATTATATTGGTCCTTTTAGATGCTACACTCTAACAAAATTATATAAAAATATAAAGCTAATTTCGAAAAAATTGTAATAATGTTTTTATTAGGACAGCTACCCCACCTAATTTACAGTTTTTAAAACAAAAATAGACACAAAAACACTTGAGATATGGTCAAAAAGCACACATGCCAAATCTGACTGAGATTGATCCACTACTGCACAAACAACAGACATTGTTCCACTAATTTTGGATTCAGATAACCTTAAACCGGATATATCCGGTAAAAAAAAACTCAATATTAGTTTTTTTATCTATCACATAAATTCCTCTACAGTTCACATGTGGAAATTAAAGAGGGATGACTTTACAGGTAATAACGCGGTGTCACCCTTCTTTATGCAGACAAAAGTCACCCTTTGAGACTGACACTGTTGAATATTCATCATTGAACACTTGTCTGTAATGAAACTGCTTCATTAAAAAGAAGATTTTGTGAGTGTTTGCATACATTGGTACTACTGTGCAACCGAGAAATGTCTTTGTTTTAGAATCAGTGCTCCTAAAGTTAAAATTATTATTATTATTATGATATTACAACTTATCGTCAATAGTTTATTGTTTTATTATTATTTTAAAAAATTGTTTTTGATCCCCAACCTTCCATTCATTGTATCTAACTCCCACCATTGAGTTTTTAAGGTTCTCTGTTTTTCATATTTTTCAGTCTGTAATACAGCCTCGTCAATGCCTTAGCAGGCGAAACTATTGGTCGACTAGACTAATAAAAAATGGAAGTTTGAAAATAAAAAATTGTGTCATTATTTTTTCTTTAATTATTTTATAGTTTATAACGACATCCGTTTCGGCTGTTCAGCCATTATCAAGTTTATTATTGGAGAAATTTCTCTGTTGGCATGGTACACTAACAAAAATACTTTCACAAACATTCAAATTAAATTATTCATGAAAAACATACTTAATTAAAATAATGCCCGGTGGCCCTATTGTCTCGCACTCTTTATCTAATAATAATATTATTAATCCACAACGATGGTTGGACTGCTAGACGAAATTTCAGTTGGTCATCGTTATTTTACCCTTCGCTACTTGAATTCGTTACCAATCTTGGTTTCCTACTACTCACGATGATGGATCAACACCGTAACTTTTTACCTCGGTATTTATACCCGGAATCTCCCACATCCCTCAATATACTCACTTATTGTAAGTACGGGATAGTGGTCCCGAAGTTACTCTAGAAGATCTACACCTATCTTTATTTAGTATTTGGTTAGATCACTCACTTTATTCTTTTTTTATCAGTTCTCTCTCCGTAATCAACTCTTGTTCTCTTTAGACTCTGACACTATTAGAGTATGCTAAGACTGGGGTGTCTAAGGTATTCTTTTGTTTTTTTCTTCTATTTAGCCACTATACTAAATACAGGTAAGTTTGGAAATCGTCGAAAATTTCTACCTCCGTTCAATGAATAAGTAACTTTTTTTTAATTTTTATAGTTTTTTATATGAGTAAACTACAGTCCTGTAGCAAATTGTATGTTTCCATCTCAATATTTGTGGCCACTATCATGTTTACGTATAGACAATAGACGATGTAAGAGAATATTACTGTTTTGATTTACTGAGGTCAAGAAATAAGAAAATCAGTCAAGAAAACAAGTTCGAATTACCTTATTTTGTGTATTGGATATTTAATAACAGCTTTGTGGAGACTTGGCGCCAGTGTTTGTGTTACATAAATTAGCGCTTGTATATATTCATAGTAAAATAATTATTATTGCGAATAATAAATTGTAAATATAATGTTATTACGTCATTTGCATTTTGTATAAAACTTTAGCAATTTAAATATCAAATTAAAATTCTCATTTAAACTTTGTTTCACTTTAAACTGTAGAACAACAGTCTCTTCATGTAATTAATTTTAAAAGAACAAAGAATTACTTAAAACGAAGAAAGGAAGCGTTTAGTAAACATCTGGATTATGTACAAGATTCTATGTATTCATAGATAGAGAAGAAAATATATAATTTAAATCTTAAAAACAAATATACGAGTTAATTTAATTTAAATGTACTGCGTCGCGTCTCAGGACATTTTTTTTTTTTTTTTGTTTGAGAAATTCACATCGTGTGTAATTATCTGCTTGACATTCACATCGTGTGTAATTATCTGCTTGACATTCACATCGTGTGTAATTATCTGCTTGACATTCACATCGTGTGTAATTATCTGCTTGACATTCACACCGTGTGTAATTATCTGCTTGACATTCACATCGTGTGTAATTATCTGCTTGACATTCACTTCGTGTGTAATTATCTGCTTGACATTCACATCGTGTGTAATTATCTGCTTGACATTCACATCGTGTGTAATTATCTGCTTGTCATTCACATCGTGTGTAATTATCTGATTGACATTCACATCGTGTGTAATTATCTGCTTGACATTCACATCGTGTGTAATTATCTGCTTGACATTCACATCGTGTGTAATTATCTGCTTGACATTCACATCGTGTGTAATTATCTGCTTGACATTCACATCGTGTGTAATTATCTGCTTGACATTCACATCGTGTGTAATTATCTGCTTGTCATTCACATCGTGTGTAATTATCTGATTGACATTCACATCGTGTGTAATTATCTGCTTGACATTCACATCGTGTGTAATTATCTGCTTGACATTCACATCGTGTGTAATTATCTGCTTGTCATTCACATCGTGTATATTTATCTGCTTGACACATTTCTTTTTCTTGTTGTTTAAAAGTAAAAAAACCTTTCGGTCATCATTGCCTTAAAAAAGAACAAAAATAAACACTCCTAGCCCTCGAAACTCTAATAGTTTCAGGGTAGAAAGAGAACTAGATAGATCTAATGAATGAGGGAAGTCTAACCCAATACCACATGAAAACTATGGAGATCAGGATAGCATCCCGCGGGAACCGTAGTCACTTACCCTATTCCACCAGCCGTGGCACCTAACGGATTAGGAGACCCTTCCTCTCACACGCGCACTCACGAGCGCCTTAGTCTGACCGTGCCGGCCAGGCAGATGACTCATACACTGGGGCGTCCAGTAAGCAATTGCTGATTTGATAAAACACAAATTTTAACAAATTTAAACGGCATATTTGAAATTTTTGTTGAATTTAAAAGAAAATGACACCAAACACGACATGATTATGACAATATATGTATTTAAACGTAAGTATTAATTTTGTTGACGACACTTTAAATGGTATTTTTTATTTTATAAATAAAATAAAGACTTGGTGATTATAAAAAGTTTAGATTTTTAATAATAAAAAAATGTTCTTGCACCATAGGTTTTTGACTTGCGCTGCAAGTAATTATTAACAACAGATTTACACTAGTAATTATTAATTTACATTTAACAACAGAACTTTTGCATTTTAATTTATTTTAAAAGTAGTCATCAGTAATTAATTGTTTACTTCTGTAAGTCATTAGTGAGAATATATTTAGTGCGATTGCTTGAACGTTGTTTGGAGGCGTCCGGGAAATGACTATAATACTATTATAAAGGACGACGCTTATACTAGTATTTATAAAATTTTCCATCGACATTTTATTACTTTGATAAAAACCATAATACGATTTTTTTTTTCGTTTAGAACAATGTAATTAATTAAACATAATTAGTTTTGGGGTAACAAATTTGTTTACAATATGAAAGCACATACAATAATCTAAAACTTAAGCTAAGTAAGAATATTTTTGATTAAAATGAGATAATTTTATGAAGATACAAATTTAACGTGTTAATCGCGATTTGTAAAAGTTAGATTCAATATTTTGATCTAAAATTTTAGTTTTTAGTCAATACAAGTAAAATTATTTCCAAATAGCAACGCTTTTCATCAGTTATTTGTAAAGATACAGAAATTTCTTAATAATTAAATATTTTTACATTTTTTATCACAATATAAACAATCAGATAAACACAAGAATGTGTCAACTAATTCTTGAGTTCATAACGAACATTTTAGCACTAGTTTCATTAAAATCCGACCAGTAGTTTCGTAACTGTATTTTTTATGAACAATATAACTCTCTGGTGGTCACTTTATTTTACGGGCTTGGCAATTCCGAGGGATCCTAACTGTCCAGAGAAAATTATTTCGAAATGTCGAGTGAGGGCCCATTTTGTCCCTTAAATTGAAAATATTCAAGGGAAGCCCCCTATCTCTCGAAGTATTTTGTAAGAGTTCATAATAAACACCCTACCCCAAGCTCATGTTCTGGTTGCCAAAGTGGCAATTGTGGACCAAAGTTTTAAAAGTTTTACTCTGTCGTGTTTCGTAGATACAGAGCAGTTGATTTAATATTTAATCCTCATCCCCTTTATTACAAAAAGTCTGTATAGTTTTATTACTTTTATCCCTTTGGGGTTTCAACTCTCTATACTGTGACACAAATGGACTTATTTAAAAAATAATAATTAATTTTACATGTGCAGCTGAATACAACGGCTATATATTGAACAATATAGTAGAAATGTGAAATTCTTTAAAAGAAAAAAATAACTTAAGATTAATTGTAATAAACGTGTTAGACGAAACCTGTGGTGGACATTTTAAAGAACATAAGTAATCAGAAAAAGACCTTTTTGTAATACGTGAAATACGTAAGAAATAAATGTTACAAAAACATTGCACAAACTTTCTCATTCAACCACCAACAAAACCAAATTTATCTTCTCATAAAATGTCAGTTCTATAAATTAATCACGTTGGTGCCAACTTTGAAGAACTAAACCCTAAACTTGCTTACCCTAATCTAACCTAACCTAACTTAACATAACCTAAACTTTGTTCACTTGCGTTATCCTCAGAGTAAATCATATTGAATTAAATTAGAGCTTCAAATGATTTCTGTCAAGCTTCATTTTTGTTTTGCAAAATTAATCCTGAACTGTATTATTTTTACTCGGTTTTTCCTGAATCTTGAAATTTCAACAAAATCAGCAGAACCGATAACTCGTGAACCATAATTTTGGAATGCTGGCGTTCTATGTGGTTTTTTTTTAATCATTAGAGCTTGATTTGATCAAAATCTATTGAACGGATTTTGAGAAAATTATAATTAGATTTTTGTTTCTACAGCTACTAACAAATATAAACAAAATCCGAAATAAAGGCCAAAACCTGACCAAGTCCAATTTATTTTTTTAAATCGATCCACGCGTTTTAGCTGCACAGCACTGATCATATAAACATACTGTGCATTGCTCTACAGCAAAGTTTGTGAATTGATTTTAATCAATAAAATTTCCAATAAAACTATCAAGCTCCGATATTTTATTTATTAAATTGTAAAATATATGTTATTTAGTGTCCTCTCCTCATTAGCACAAAACTGTAGTAATTTAAAAACAATATTATTATCATTTAAACTTTGTTTCAGTCTAAAGAGTAGGAAAACTGTAACAACAGAGTTTACAATTAATTAGTTTTAGAAGTACAAAGGGAGTAGTTAAATGGAATGACGTTTAGTAAACATCATGATGACGCATAAGTAGATAGAACTAAAACAGAAATAATATCATTTTAAAAATGAAAAAACAGAAATTGAAATAAAATTTTAAAATGTTGGGACGTGGATATCCAATTGCTGTTATTTTCTTGTTTAAAAAACTCGCGTTTTGTGAAATTATTAATTATCTGCCTTACCAAAAGTTTTAAAGGCAAACAATCTCTCGATTATCATTACGTTATAAAAAAATAATAATAAAAGAACAAAAATAATTATCCCTAGACGTCGAATACGCTAATAGTGTCAGAGTCGGAAAAGAACAAGAGTTGGTCAAGAGAGACATGATAGTATTCTCACTATTGTGTTCAGTATCCACCGTCGCGTGAACCATGGTATTATTAATTTGTATTTAGCTAAAAAACTGGTTTTTCGTCATACGCTTCAAAAACAGCTGTTTTCAATACATGCATTGAGATGCTAACGTTGTTCTTTTTAGTCCTAGGACCTAAAAACATCAGCTGATGTCGAGGTCATCAGCTGTTACTTCGTTTATACGAATTAATTAACTATTGTAAAGCATCTAGAAAACAACCGATACTCTCGATTGTAAATAACCGTTAAAACAGCTGTTACCATCGATTATAACGTTTTAGTTTTTGTGCAATTATTTTCTTATATTATTTGCAGTATAACGAAAAGAAGCTTTTCGATCCTCTCTCATTTTCCGATGAAAAAAGTGCTTGTATTGAAAAGCTTCATTTTTGATCCTAGTGATGAAATATACTATTCCATGATCGTTGAGGGCTGTGTCATGCAGGTCATTACTATGAAATGACAGCTGATCATTTAATATAGTGATGGGTTGTATTTAAATTCTTTATAAATTTCAAATTCTCCAATAATGTTCGTAAGTCTTCCCTTTATGCAAATTGTCCGACGCTAACAGTTTTTAAAATGTTTTTAAAGTGTACGTGTTGTGTATTTTAGTGTATTTATGTTTACATGACAAAGTGAAAAACTTGATAATGGTATTACGGTACCGAAACGCGTCGTAGAAATTCAGCGCAACCAAAAAGTCACAGGACGGATTAATTACAAATAATATTTACCATTAATATTATCATATTTTATTTCAATAATTGAAGTGACTTGTGTAGGTACCTAAAATCATGAAACTAAAATATCATTTAGTAGATCAACAAAAGTAAAAAAAAATGGATAATGCAAACATTACCACTGCAAACGAGGGAACATTACAGGGACTTCAGAAAAAAAAATCAAACAAAAGAATCATTGCTACCAAAAATTGTACCATAAATATCAATCTGAACTTTTAAATTGTAGGTTTTTTATGTTTGTTTTTTAACTCTGTAACTCATTTATGTTTGGTTGAGATATTTTCGTTTGTACTGAAAATAAATATTGTTAATTAAAAATTATATTATGAGAAATGTATTAGTTTTTATTATGCTTAGATCTATTGTGGGGGGGGGAGGGTTGCGTTATGATGAAAAGTATCGTTTATAACTCGTAACGAAAGTACGTTCCTAGTGACCGGAATGGTCACTTTCGTTACTAGTAATGAAATATACTATTGATTAGGTGCTTATTTGCTCTTACAATTAGGAATGTCGGAAAGGTAACTGTAAAAAGTGATTTTCAAAATGCATGTAAATCGTCATTGTGAACTCTACATAAGCACGATAGCGGCCACATAAATTAAGAATGAAACAAGAAAATTAGTATCCTCATAGAATCTTATTGAAATTCAGAAAATTACTGAAAATGTCAATGAGTTCGAAGTTATAAACTCCACTTGAAGACATTTTTAGCTGTTGATTTACTCTAATTTATTTGCTCCTTCTTTCGTTTTACTTTTGAGCAGTGAAAAATTTAATAAAATATTCCTGCAAAGATTTAATATTCATATTGGAAATAGTGTTTAAAACTAGGTTTAAAACTTCTGAGTTAATATTAAAATATCACGCTCAGATAAACTTAAAAATTAAAACTAAAAATATGTTTACGTTATTTGCAACTTTGTGTTGTTTTACTGCAAATTATCTTCTCAGTAAAATGCAATGCGATCTTTAGTATTTTAATTTTGCCTCATTCAAGTTTCAGCAATCTATTCATTTTCGTTTTACAACTATTATGTAACACTTAATAAACTAATAAAGTTAATATAGAGTTTATGTTTTTGAAACAGTTACTATAAATGCAAACTGTAAACTCCGTACGTGTTATTTAATTAAACTCTATGGCAATGCATTAATTTATAAAAGGCTAATTAATTCACTGTCATAACTTTTACACGTTAAAACCTGTTTAAATATTTAATACGTATATTAACAAATTACAAATTAACATCCTGCACAAGGATAAATTAAAATCCTTCAGCGAAATTACTTTTTGTTCAAACAACGGGGATTAATAATGGATTTAATACGAAATCCATGATAAAATGTACGATGGACCTGTTGTAAAAATTTTTAAATTAGAAGTAATTTTACCTATTGTAACCAGAAATGACTATTCTTATCTCTGTTGTTCATCACAGCTAAGGTGAATTGAGCGTCTCCATTTGTGTACACACACCACATCTAAACGCACCTACGATTAATTTGAAATTGTTAAATATTACTGATATTACAATCTCTTTCATGTCTTTTGAACTTTATGAAATGTCCGTTGATCCCAGACAGAGTAATTGGACTCCATGTTTGGCTCACATTGTACAGGGTGATTCACGAAGAAACAGAAAAACTTCAGGGCATGTTCCACTTCTACGCGGGTCAACTGATTTCCAACTAGAGTTTCGAACCGGTTCCACGATAGTACAACCAGTTTGGAATTGGAATGGAACCTCTGTTCACATAACTAGCGCAACTGATTCTGGATCAGTCGTTGATTTCTCACATAGGAGTTTGAAGTCAGTTTTGTCAAATAGTACATCAGATGAAGAAAACATTATTTGATTAATACCGCAGGCTACAAAGAGAGTACGAAGGGGGTATTAATGTCATACTTATATACAGATCAATATGAAGACTAGGCTGTTCGTATCAATTGAATCAAACAGATAGGAATGTTTTAACATTGTACAGGTAGCAAGATTTTAGCTACCTCTGTCTAAACACTAGCGCAACTGATTCTGGATCAGTGGTTGATCTCTCTCAACATAGGAGTTTGAAGTCAGTTTTGTCAAATAGTAGATCAGATGAAGAAGACATTTGATTAATACCGCAGGCTACAAAGAGAGTACGAAGGGGGTATTAATGTCATACTTATATACAGATCAATATGAAGACTAGGCTGTTCGTATCAATTGAATCAAACAGACAGGAATGTTTTAACATTGTACAGGTAGTAAGATTTTAGCTACCTCTGTCTAAACATTAGCGCAACTGATTCCGGATCAATTGTTGTTCTCTGTCCACATATGAAACACGTAGATGTTTTGGCATTATGTCAAGTTGTAGAACAGATGAAGAAGAGATAATTTACCTTTCATCAATACCGCAGATTACAAAGAGCAGTAGAAAGGATTGCATCAAATAAATCAGAACTATGTTTTATTGATTTTAATTATAGCGTATACATTTTTATCAAGATAGTATTTTCAATTAAATAATAATTTCAAGTAAAAATTTATGACCTAAACTGGGAATTGAACCCAGAACCTTTAGCTTTACGCTCTACCAACTGAGCTATCCTTAGTCACTAACCAGAATGGGTTTTATTGATAGTTGAAAGTGATTTGAAAATGTTTACACTGAAAACATTTCTGTTTAAACCATTCATACATTTATACACAAACAGAATTACTTTTCACGTCTTTCACACAAACACTTAACTTACTAAAGATAATGAAATGCTTTTTTATTCGGGTTCCATGAGATGAGAAATAATTACACGGTTGCTAGGCAACACTAGTTTAGTGTCGGGTTTGTAGGTAATTATTGAGCAAATTATAAACTTGGTAACAAGTTCACTGAATCATTGAGTTGTATAGTTTGATTTAAACTGCTTTAGAATCGGTTGAGTGCAATGGGGGGGGGGGGTTGCATGGGAGCGTTGTTGCCATATAGTGCGCTAACCACAGAATTTCGTGTTTGTAAAATTAATGTGAATCACAGACATCTACAGAAAATTGACAACATGCAGTGCACCGGTTTCTATGACAACGCCCTTTCCTTATTGGTCTAGCGCGGGGCGACCTCCACTCCCCACCACGGCCGCTCGGTTCTAAATCGTAAAGCAGTTTAAATCAAACTATAATAATTAATGTACAGGGCACACAAGGTTGGGAAATGCTACAATAACTTTTCAACTATTAAGATAATCTATTGGTCAACAAGTGACTCACCCTTTTTTGGAGCAAGGTCACGACTCACGAGTCATCTACCTCCACTGCGACTTGAATTGAATCTCTTGTAACCCTCAGCGGTGGCTTGCTAATAGTGAGTACAGACGTGGAAATCTAGACGGCCCCTAGTTGGATCTACACTTGCTTCTTGTAGTCTTGGTTTAGATCCCTCTCTTTCATCTTTCCTTCAGGACTCTCCTCATCAACTTCTGGTATCTTTCAACGCTACGCTATTAGAGTATTAGCGCGCTAAGGAAACTTCCTTTTATAGACTTTCTCCCCTTTTGTTTTCTTTTTTTAACTTTCTAACGTTAATTGTGTTGGTATTTTATTTGCAATTTTGGGGATTACTTCTTTCATAATGTGATTATCCACAAGGCTCACTGGATGTAAATATTGATGTATTTTTTTCTAACAGTAGGCCTATTCATTGGATCGTTTTGTTATATTCAGTGTTTGGAATGTCAGCATTGTCCCTGTGTTTGAAATTGTAAAGCAACAGGCGGAAAAACAATTAAATCGTAGGAATGTCGCTGCACAGCTTCCAAACAAGTGTAAGGCAATAATTAAATTTGGAATTCTTTGTCCATGAACAGAGGTATTTGTCTCGTAATACATGGATGCAAAGCTTAATTTAATAATTGAATAAACTTACTTTTTGTAGTGAACAGTGGATCTTTTTTTTAGTGCAAATAATAAAAAACATCCTACTATTAACTACAAAAAAAGAGTTTATTCAATTATTAAAATAAGTGGGTCGTTTTAGACTTAAAAAACTGCTTAATTTAATATTTGTGTGTTCTATGACTATAGTACGTCGTACGAAGTGTTCATTTTAACCTGATTATCTTTGGCATCAATGAAATTACATAAGCAAGGGAAAACTCAGATATTATGATTTTTAAAAGTTTGAAAATTGTCTGTTTTCTCGAGTTAATTACTTAAAAACCATAGAATTTCATATCATTACAATGTATAGTTAGGGAGCTACAGGCGTTTTAAAAAGGGATTGCAAGTGGCGAAACGTGAAATGTTAAAATCTGATATTTTTATTGAGAACTTATATAAATTGCAATAACTGTTAAACCATTTGAGATTTGAAAATGATTTTTTCAAGGTTTACTCTCTTTTCAATTCTACATCTTTTGATACCCATATCATGAACAAATGCAAAATGGATTTAAATAAATTAAAATTTTGTTTTTTAGTAGAGGATTTTAACGCAGCTCTAAAGCCAAACAGATTAAATTTTCCTTATGAAACAACTTACAATTTGCACAGCTTATATAAGTGTTTTTCCTTCAATAATTTTGATTATTTGATAAATTTCTTTCTTCACAAAGAAAAGGGGAAACGTCCTAGATGTTTTCTAGCGAAAATAAAAAGAAACGTTCATATGACAATAGGGTCAGAAACAACTTTGAAAATAAATAAGATATTGAGGTCAGATTTGTTACGTTTATGTTTTACATGTTACGTTTAAGTATAGCAAAAACAAAGACGTTATTTTCAATATTTTCAAAATGGTGGCCGTTTAAAATATTTTCCTCTATTAACGACAAAAAATGACATTTAAATAATTTTCATTTTCACTAAGGATAAATTAGTTATCAAAAAAATAATTTTAATTTCTTATTAATTTTCTGAAACACCCAAGTTTAACCTAAAAATAAAATATTTTTGATTTCTAATCATTGTATCCCCTAATATTGTTCTTTTAGACCTTATGAATGTATTAAAGTGAAGTTTTAGAAATTTGAAAATATCAAACCAAACCAAAAATCGCTTTAATACTAGCGAACATAATTTGTAAGCTTTATCAAAAAGTTAAATTTTAATTCTTTTATATGACTCGGTTATCCTTTGATCTATAAAACAATTTAAAACTCTTATTGACTTTTTCTTTGTTCATTTTTAGAATGATTGACTTATTCATTGGATTGTGTGGCTACACTATGTTTGAGTTTTAGTGTATTTGGATTTTGTTGTGTGAGGGTTTGAATGTAGGCTATATATTGTTGATTATTCTTTGCTTTGATTGTGTGTGTTTTATGATGTTTATGTTAAGTTTTTTTATTGACGTGTTTTATACAAAATGTATCTTTTATCAGCAAGATGGGAAAAATAAATTAAATGAAATGAAACAACAAACAAACATATATATTTCATACATTCTTGTTAACTCTATTTTCAGTTGACAAAATATAAATGTTAATGTTTCTTTTCCATCAGAAATGTTTGTCACATCTTTATTTTTCATTTGTCAGGTTTCATTTTCTAACAAATACACTCTCTTCTCTTTCTGTATATACTTTCTTCTGGTAACTTTGAAGTACCCAATTAATTTCTTTGATCTATGCTTTCAGATTATTGTTAGAGAACTATTTCCTTGACCAATCCTACTTTTCGTTTTATCCCCATCTGCACATCCAGTGGAACATATAATTTTGTCGGATAAACCTTAGCTATATGTAGATGCACTCTGTTATCATACACAGCTGTTGCTGAAGTAAATGATTTCAGTTTATTTTTATTTCTTATTCTCGTTGAGTACGGTGAACTTGTTGTTTTTCTCAAGTTACAAACAAACTTTTTAACTATTGGTTGATTATTGGTTGGTGTTGTTGTAGTTATGGTATTGATTTCAAGGTCAGAAGGTAGAAATGGACGAGGTCTTACACCACAGGGTTTAGGTGGGAAAAACCACTGAGGATTATCTGTTGGATTCATGGTTTTAATGTACGACACGTCAATATTAGGCTTTTCACTTTTACTTGTTCCACTTAAAAGATTCACGGTTTTACAAACTTCAGTTGCATGCTTTGTAATAGGTGCACTTGTAGTCATTGTTTCGCACTCAGTAGTTTTAGGTTGTTCACACTGCGTTGTAGTATCAGTTTTATCAGTTGTTTCGCATTCATCTTCATATTCTTCTTGTTCTGTTGTTTCACTACCCTCAGTGTTCAACGTCTTTACAGTTTCAGGCCGAATACTGGTTTTCGACAACTCTGAACTTAACGTCGATTTACTATGCGTTGTTTTAATTGTTGTTGTTTTATTTCTACCGTTGAATAACCTTCGGAAAGGATTTAAAATACTGAATGTTGCGTCCTCTTTACAACTTGTAGAGAGCTTTGCTGTAGATGTTTCTTCCTTTTGTGTCGTCTGTAGAGGTACTGATACAGAACTTACACCAGTTCTATGCGTATCACAAAGCATATCAAATGTTGGTATTGTAGCTGGAGATGTTGTGGAACGTAAAGTTTGTCTGGTTGGAATGCTTGTACAGTTAGTGATATTCTTTAAGGTTGTTTTACTACTAGGACGCTCTGTTGTTGTTTTAGCTGTCGGTTGTTGACTTGAAATCGTAGTTGATGTTGTGACGTTACAAACAATACTAACGTTATCCTTTGGAACTCTTATGCCAATTCTGTTAATCATGCGTCCTTCTTGTGGATTTTTAATATTTGAGTCATTGACATTCCTCCGGATGATTTTAAGATGTAACGTTTTGGGAAGTGA